>OY992763.1:56093444-56693444 GCA_963921325.1 Logfia minima | reverse complement strand
AACCCATAACTAATTTCAATCAATCTAGGCTCATACCCTTTCAAACCACTAAAACATATACCAACAGGCACACCTTTGTCATCATAACCAGCCGGAACACTAATACCCGGAAACCCACCAATAGCCAAAACCGGAGAAATATCAGCACCCGGAGTCACAACCGCATCAAGCCCGTTCTCAATCATCGTTTTCACGTACCCATCTCTCGTGAGTCGGGCCATGTTCGCGATCGCTGCTTTTTCTAGATCGCCGATCCCATTTGTTGCTTCGGCTGCCACAAATATTTCTTGCCCGAATTTATTAATGTTTTCTAAATCTCCGAACTTTTGAGTGAATGCTATTATATCTGCCAGCGAGCGCACTGGAGAAGTTACGAGTGACTTTAAGTAAGCATTTATCGCGATCTTGAATTCGGCTATAGTAGCTATAGCTTCACCACTTGCGGTGACGTTTAGTATGGTCTCGAGCCCGGCTATCTCCAATTGATCGATCAAGATCACACCTTCATGCCTAAATTTTTATTACCAATACATAAAATATAATCGATATAATGATAGACTATAAATGGCTAAACGTACAAAATAGCAACATATTATGTCATGTTTTACATGTTAGGCAGCATATTTTTCAATACTACATATGTTACCTAAAAAAGAATAATTTTGTATGATGTACACTTTATGTTTAATACTATTATTACTAAAATTTACCTCATTGTTTGCAAATGGTTTTCGAAAATTTGATGTAGATCTGACTCGTTAGAGAACACGAAAAACGGGTTTCTTACGACACCAATTCTCTTGCCCTTGAGCCCGTGGCTTTTTAGAAATTGGGTGTAACCACCATACGGGATATATTGTGACGCTTTTTTAGTTGCATCACGATCGTTGTAGTCGTATCCCACAATCGTCTCAAGAACATTAACTGCATCTGCTACCGTCCTGCATATCGGCCTAACCAAAAAACAGAGAAATACATAAAATGAAAAACTTTTCCATAAACCTACGTTAGCAACATTTGGTTTGTCGGTAACTTTATGTACTAATGTTTACCCAATGGTGTCTAGTGACGGAGAAATCGGGATGACCCCAGCTCGGCTAGTGAGTCCTACTGTGGGTTTAATGCCAACTACTGAATTGAAGCTAGCCGGACACAATATAGAGCCATCTGTCTCAGTTCCTATCGACACCGCCACCATATTTGCTGCAACCGATATTGCTGGTCCACTACTTGAGCCACACGGAGTTGCGGAGAGAACGTAAGGATTCTACATAGGAGCATAAAACCATCTAAGTTCGTGTTTTCTATTTTATACGTGGGTAACAAAAGTCCTTGACAGTCTGAAATCTCTTACTTTGTACTTTAAGGTACAAATAAAAGTTTCAGATATTTATAATTCCATGATAGCGTCTCAAACTTGCTTAGCTGTATTGTACATCAGCTAAAAAAGTTTCAGACGTATTTTTTAGTTTTTACAACAAACCTTTCCTTGTCCGCCTCGTGGACTAAAACCACTAGGCGCACTCAATGATCGGAAATTAGACCACTCACTCAAGCTAGCCTTTCCTAAAATAATAGCTCCAGCTTTTCGCAACCTTGAAACAACACCGGCATCTTGAGGCACGGTAGACCCGAGCAATGCAAATGACCCGGCCGTCGTGTTAAGTTTGTCTTTTGTCCCAATAATGTCCTTGAGAAGCACAGGAATGCCGTGCAAGCCGACTGTGGACCTCGGCACCTTAGCCACCCGCTCACGGTCAGCTTTATCAGCTTGATATAATGCATCGGGGTTCACTTCAAGAACGCCTCTAAGAACCGGGTTTAGTTTTTTTATCTCGCCAAGGTAGAACTCGACGAGTTGCCTTGAGTTAACTCTGTTTTGGTTAAATGCCAGCCTGAGTTCGCTGATTGTGGCTTCTTTGTGAGCATTACAAATTGATAACGAGAGCAATGCTAGGATAACGAGCAATAGCAGATAAGGATTGGACAAGGCCATGGGTGAGTCGACTCGGTACTAACTCGACAAATGATTTAATTTAAACTCGTTTAAATCTTAGGGTTTTATAAAGCCAATAACAACATTCATCCATGAATACAAACAACTAAATGTCAACAAAAATGTTTAGATATATTTGCAGGCCAATCTAACTAGCTGTTTAATTTGCCGTCTCGTTACATGAAAATGTCTTGCAATTAATTAATTAAATAGTTGTACCCTGTAACACGAAAATGTCTTACGATGCATTAAACACTTGTACAGTATCTATAGCCCGTCAACATATTTTGTTTGTACCATAAAACGCATCATTTAGGAAATATACATTATATTATACATACACATTTAAAAGAAAAAGAAAAAAGAATTGCGAATCGTACGTGGATAATATCTAATTGATCGTAACTATGGGTGCAGTGGATTAATTTAGTAACGATGAAAATGTTAGGATTAGATAACCATCATATACGTATCCCAATTTCAAACGGTGAATTGATTCTTATTCGTTTCTAATGATGATCTATAAATAGAGCCCTTCTTTTTAGTTTCACAATGGGTAAATCAATTATTTGTCTTTGGGGATCCGACATTAATCCTCTGATATCTACTTATTGATGTGTGACCGATACTGAAGTAGTATCGTGAGGAAAGGGTGAAAAGAACCTCCATGGGGAAGTGAAATAGAACATGAAATCATAAGCTCAACTACGTATAAATTATAAAATTACACGTTAAACCAACGTCTCTTTTAATTAGTGATATGGTTTAGAGGTTAAACTTTTTATATTATGATAAACTGAAATATTATGGCCTACGCACATCGTACAAATTATAACTCGTAGCTTCTAGTAAGTTACTAGAGCAAGAGAAAAATAAATTACATAAATAATTCATTTAAAATATTAAACTCACTAGATATTTAAAAGAAATAATAAAGTTTGACTTTATTTCCTAGTGACACATTGCTTTAGCAATTTTACGTGACACTTTGAATTAATCATTAAAAGTACAATAAATTGTATATAATAACTTATAGAGAATAACTGTGCATCAGTTTCGTCTGTCACCAATTAGAAAGCGCATTATTCAATTCAAGACATATACATAACAAACGAAAAATCTTATATATACTTGGTATAGGATCAAATAAGGTACGTATACAAGTACTGAATTACGCAACAATTTGTTATTTGAACAAAAGAAACACACATTTTCGAATAGTAGTAAAAAGAGGATAACATTAATTATATTGATCGTAAGTAATAATTTCGTGATATTTCACATAGATCATAAAAGTTTGTAAATAGTATTCGAACAATATTAGTCTAATTTATATCATGAACGTACACATTAGAAACTAAAAAGAGTTTTTACTTAATTACTTGCATGTTGTGAACTTGCAAGTAACATTTCCGGGACGTCCTGAATTCGCCCTCAAGAACCGAAGCGCAGTTATGAGAACTTGTCGAGTAGATCCTCCGATTAAAGCTGAGTTTAGATGTTGTACAACGTCGAGAGGATGATAAGGGAATTGGATACTGTTGTAGGAATTAAGAAGTGCGGTTGTACTCTCTCTTAAAAGCGTTTTGTAAGGATCGCCTCTACCCGTCATGCTTCCTCGTAGCGTGATATCAGTCCCGTATTTTCTCCCCGCTACCGGTCCGAAAACGAATGCTACTTTTAGGTCGGGAGATAGTACCCTCCAGTTACACTCGTACTCGGGCGTTGCCCACATGCTACAACAAAATGGTGAAAAGAATAAGTAAGGATGGTTTTCATTGTTGACTTTTTCAACTATATATTGTAATTCACTTTTTGTTACACAATATAAAAGCCATCTACAACATCAACACACTGTACTAAGCAAAAACGACCAATTTATTTTTTTAGAAAATACAAAAATAAAAAAATAAGGGTAAATTTTACATCTAGTTAGCACATAACCTTAGGTGCTATTAAGATGAAAAGAGAGATAATTTGTGTAAACCTTGAAATTTGAAGGACTAAATGTATAAATATTTTTACAAAAGTAACACTATAACATTACCTAATATGTGTATAGTTAATGATAATGTTAAACTTTTTTTTACTTATATTTTTTATTAGATTAGATGTGTCATGTGTTAAATTTTACTGCTTTTTATTACTCTATGTTTTGGTAAACATAATTATGTTTTATATTACCAAGTACAATAATAATAATGATTAATATGAAAGGTGATTATAAAAAATTTTCAATTTCAAGATTGGTGCAACTTTTATATACATAACCCTAGAGTCGATAGAAGATCGAGAATGACACATACCGATATGGGCAAGCCGAGGCTTCCAAGAACGGAACTGACGGCATGGGTGGCAACCTTGGTAGTGGCGGCAGCTGTGGTGGAGAAGGGGCAGGTGTCCGCTTCGACGGAGGTGAAAATGCCGGAGTAACGGGTTCGGGTTTGGGTTTGGGCAAAGGGGAAGATGCCCGTGGGCAGTTGGTTATTGGTTGGGCAGGTTGAGATATCAAATGATCAACCGTAAAAATTTCGGTATCAAACATTTGAAACACAAGGTTTAGGCTTTGGGAAGGACCCGCAACTGCCCGACAACCCTGCCCATCGACAGAAAGTTGTGCCCGACAGCCGCTCATGTCAGGTGAACCATCGAATCGCATTACGTAGCTCCCTAACCAATTTGTGGTTTCTTCCTTGATCACTTGAAGTTGTCCGCCCTGCCCCGGGCAAGCCATTGATACTTTTATTCCTATAAAAAATAAAATTTTAGATGGTAACCCAACTTATTTCAAAATATCCATCTTAGATGTTTAGTAAAATTCATGTAAAGAAGGTATGAAAATAAAAGCATGACTAATACTCAATATGGTTGTATACAAATTAATAGCTAGAGAACATATGTTGTACATTTGAACTGTCTTATTCAATATTTACTTGGAGAATTAAAGACTTTAAATTTAATAAATTGACGTTTTCTTAGAAAGGATACACCATTTTTTGGACATCTTATTTTAAAAGAATAAATAATTATATAAATATATCTTAAACAGTATTTCCAAACTTGCTCACCCATATTTTATATATATTTAGCTGTATTCTTTACTTTTTAGAAGAAAAGATAAACATAATTAACTTTTTGAACTATTGAAATGTCGTTTTTATTCGATCATTTTTTAACAGGAAACAAGTTATTTTTTACCTAAAGCAACTAAAAGAAAAAAGAAAGTATAGTCCGTTTTTACAAAATGTAGTCTGTGGTTTACATTCATTTAACCAGACAAAATATTCATTTCATTTATAAAATATAAATAATATGATAAAAAAAATCACTGACCAGTTAAAGGGTAATCAAAGAGGGAAACTTTTCCATCTTTACATTGGTCACAAAAGACTGAGCCACTGACCATGGCGTCTCCATTGACTCCACCAATGACTGCACCCAATATCACAATGGTTGTGACCAGACCCACACCCATTGTTCTCCAACCCATGAAGCAACTTCACAAAAGCTCACAATGAGAATATTGTAGAAAGAAAATTAATGTGTAGAGATAGAAAGAGTTGTAAATGTAAAACTGCTTGTAGAAGCTATCTAGCTAGCAAGTTAATAAATGGATCAGAATTGGGGTAATGAAACTCTCAACTGTCCAACAATTAATGAAATCTTGAAATTTCATGTAAATGTAAATGCTGATCCCTTTTTCACATGCATAAATGGTCGGATCAATAATGTACAAGCTTTACTGCATATGGTACAACAAGGTTTTACGATAAAATCTTGGGAAACTTATCAACCATGAAATTAATTTTAAATCCTTTTTGGTATAGCAGAGTCGGGGACACTGTTACATATATTTTTTGTATGAAATTAAATGTGAACCATTTCTAATAGCATATATTAGTGAGTTCAAGATTTTTATATGAATCACGAAACATGAAATTTTAGAAAAATGATCACTGCTCTGCTTTTTAAGTACTAGCATTTCAAGGAAAAAGAAAAACAATTGAACCTTTTTTCCAGTTCAATTATGGTTTTGTATGTCACCTATAACCAAATTACTCAAACCGAAGCAAAAACATATATAAACTATCTAAGTTATTTTTCATTACAGGGTCTCTTTGGCAACAAACTAGTTAGAGTTAGAACTGATGGCTGAAAATTATGTATGGAGCTGTTTGTGGCCAGGGATTTTGTTAGAAGCTAGCTTAAAAGGCTTATTGTTTAGGGAATTAGTTTTCCAAGAACCCACGGCTATCTTTTGTTACGACAAAGCTATTTATTCATAGGGGACGGAGATTATCAAAATTAGAATCTCAATCCCCTATAAGCTTCAAGAATCTCTTGTGCCTAACACACCCCACATGTTTTATTGTATGTAGACCATGAACTTTTTTTGAATTATGTGATTTATACTCCCTTAGTCCCATATAATTGTTCATGTTTTCATTTCATGTCTCAATTATTTTCCTTAGTAAAACTTAAATTCAAATATTAATAACTATAAATTGAATAAAACAACAGTGACTAACAAAATTTAAAGGGTGATAATACCATTTGATTTAAATGACAGAAGTTAATACAAATATTGACAATGATTGTTGACAATATTTTTGTGAGTTTAATTAGATTTTGTCTTTTGTTTGTCTTATTATAGTTATTAACCAATTTAATCAATAATCGAATTCAGCCATTAACTTCTACTATTAATTAATCCACTTTTTAACCATAACCAATTAATTAATATTTTTGATTAACCAAAAGTTGGACTATAGGGACGGATTTAGACCATAGCCACTCCATAATCAGCTCTATCGAAATGTATGATAGCCACCATTTTTGTTTACACGAAGAAAATGAAATATCCTTTTTGTTATCCAGAAGAATTTGTCAAATCAGGTATAATTTTATTAACTTTTTACGATATTAAGTATAAGAAAATATAGTAGTCAGTACTATTAATTGGTTCAGATTTAATTGTGCCTTAAGTATTGGAATATGTATTCTTCTTTACTATACATGTAACAGTTACTTCCGCAACAATTAACCAAATATGTACAACACAAATTTTGAATTATATGAATGTAGTAGTACTATTTCAATGTCTCATTTAATATGAGTGATGGTGTTTGTTGAGATCCAAATATGAATGATTTTTAGCCAAAAAGTTTGGTGGTAGTATTACAATGAATACCGATCTAAAAATTAAACACAGTTGACACAATTTTGGTCAAGAAAATAGTAAACTTCTTGACATTTGTTTCAAAGACATTTATTGTTATTGTAACCAATCAAATAGGTGCATTAAGTGCAAATAGGAAACCTGCTATCTTAGGTGGAGAACAAGTGTATGTACCATAAATAAACATATATTATATGGCAAAGACTACAACACCCTTATAAACATGTAATGTATGATTAGATTAATTTCTACGATTAGCAAACCTGTATGGATTATAGAATATTTTTGTCGGAGACTTCATAAAGTATCAATACTATCTGAAACAAGAACAGCTTCGTTTGATGCGTACTTTGAAAAGAAAAAGAAAAGGAAAAACTGAAGCTGGAAATGAAATACAGTTTGTAAATCCTAAAAGTATATATGTACAATCGCATAAAAAAACATAAACCTTACTTAAAAACACTTGAAGTCTTGAACTACTTGAACAAGATTATGAAAACAGCTTTGACCAACTCTTTGACTAGGCCAAGATCACATATCCAACATGATTCTTACTGTTTACATGTTTTTGTAAATTTAGTACAGTCATGATCTTATTTCTCCTAAAAATCATACGGAAATGATATGATGATCCTTAGGATTGTAACAAATTATTACATGCATAACTTTTTTGTATTTCAGCATAACAATTTTGAAAAATTGATGACAAATGGTCAAAGTACAATCTTTCAATGCATGTAATAATATTTTTAATGACAGTTCTTAGAACTGTCCTTAACAAAACTCACTTCCCTAATCAATTATGATTGCCTCCAATGTGTAGACCATTTGATTCCGTAGATAGAAGGCTTTGAATGTTCTCACGTCAAACCCAAGTCCCCAAGGTGAGCCAAGAAGCAACTTAATTTATTAATAATAATTCTTCAATGAAGCTAAACCAATTGGTTGGCCCATCATCTTAACGGGTTACTGGTCGTCATGCTGATTTACCTCATACATGAGTCCAGCGGTGATGGGTTAGAGTTACCAGAAAATCAACCATTCGAAAGAATTGGTTGTCGTTTAAGAAAAAGATTTGTAACTTTCGGTGCTTAAAATATATAAGCTTCACAATATATCTATGGGTAGTATTGTAACTTCCTACATGCTTCCCAGGAATATTCAAGACAACACTGGAACTAGCAATTTATTTCTCACATTTAACATTTGAGTATTATTTTCATCTCATTCACAATGTAAGAGACAAGGAAAATACAATGGAAGGTCCCCATTTGATAGATAGTTAGATACACCTGTGTATAAACTAACATGTATAAAGATGAATAATTGATCTTTACAAACTAAAAAGCAACACCTAGCACTAAAATCATACAAACCAAAAGAGAACACAAAACATATGTACAAACCTCGATGAATACCCAAACAATTTGTGCCAATTGAATTACGATTAGTTGGAGACTTCATATGCGAGGAGATACAATCTTTAATGATATTCTCAGTTGCTACAACCCTTCTTGCAGCTTATCAAAGGGAACTCAGCGTTGATCCAACCCCATTTTTACTTTTAAATACGTCTCCAAGAAATGATGATCCATAAAATCTTGAAACAGGATCTCTTTAGTCAAAATAATCAGTATTGTGAACGGTGATTAAATGTTCATTATCCTCGACTGTTTTTATGGGATCTTGATCATACCATGTTACAGTTCCTACAAAAAGTAGCAGACTTGCTTAGATTTTTAGGGTACTTGTGTGTGCATCAACTTATGCACCTTGCACATTGGTGCTTGTACATTGCTAACAAACAAGTGAGTTGGTTGTCATAATTACTCAGAGTCAAAATTTTGCAACACACACACACACAAAGAAACAGGTGTGATCACACATACGTAAAACTAAAATGGAACGTTTACATACCAGGTGTTGCAGTGGGTTCTTGTTCTCTTGTAGAATGAAGAACGATTGTTCCCGAAAGAACAGTGATGAATCCACATATTTCAGATGCTATGTCACTAGCACTCTGATCTTTCCAATCCTGCATACAAACATTACAATCACTTGCTTGTTTATTTGTTGCTAAAAAAGAACAAAAAAAAGATCAGGAACTTGCGAATTAGGATACCTTAAACATAATTACACTTGCAATGATTGTTAAAGAAGTGAACATCACATAATATATCGGGGAAACAATTGCTGTGTTGAACGTATCCAAAGCCTGCAAAAATAAGTTACCAGTGTTGTCAATTTGACAAACAGTAATAATCATCAAACAGTTGAGAAGTATTTACCACTCAACTGCAATATAATCAATTAACATGCTTGAAATTACTCCGTAGTATTAAGGGAAAACTTTAGCAATTCTATTTCTAGAAGTACAAATAAAGGATCAGATGAGTTCTATGTGCTCATTACTCTAGTCTTTGACTAATCTACTTCTACTAATCAAAAGCTAATTATTTAAAGTTCAAACAACCATGTTTGAGTAATTAGGTGGAGACTAGCAAAAACATAACTATTGGTCAAACAGTACAGTGAAATCATCTATAGATCATTATTTTAATTAGTGCTTACCTATTACTCAAATAATGAGATTTGCACTATCGAAAGCGATATTACAACTTTAGGCAGCATAAGCAAATCTAAAAAGTATACCCTATTCTCCTGCACCAAGTTTGATCACATCTTTACATCTTATTCTGATTGTTCACTATCAAATTAAATTAAATAATTACTATAAAACTAAAGGCTGTAATTAGTCAAAATTAAACCATCTTTTGTAAACTAATGTTAAAATAGGCTAGTTCCGGAGGTTAAATTATGATAGTACCATTTTCATACAAGTTAAGCAAAATGAAAGTCAAACAAGAAGAATACCTTATTAAGATAATTCAACTGTGTAATAACACATAGCACAGCTACAGTAACAAAAACCCAGGTTTGAGGATATGCAATCTGACTGACACCCTCTAAAGTAAGCTTTATCGCAATACCGATTGCCTTTATGCTTACAACCTACAAAATTAGAGACGGGTATTACAGTAAGAATCATAAGACATTGTTCTTGTGAGAATAAGTTAATTTTTAGTTTACCGTTAGTGACCCCATTAGAGAACATATCCCCAAGTATATCAATATATTTGATTGCCCATAACGAGGTTCAAAATGCATCACGAGAGCCACTACCAGTGACAATGTAGCTGCTACGTATATTAGGAATGCTGTCCCAATAGAAAGAAATTGGTAAGCATTAATTACAAGGGCTAGTTATATAGTTCAAGTGACGAAATATTAAGGAATTGTTTGGATTTAAGTAATAATAATCAGTTGTATAAATGACCAAAAATGGTGTTTAAAGTGCTGAAACACCAAATTCAACAGCAGTAAGCCAACCTGGTTCAATTGCAAGATTCCATATTTCTTCGACTGAAGTTGGAGTAGACTCTGCAGGTGCATGAATCACGACAATTATCGAGCCAACTATGCATGAGACACATCCCAATACACCCATCCTCTTCAAACGTTCTTTTAACATGAAGTGTGCCAAAACAGCGCTGTTCAAGTTTTTAGTTGGAGATTTATAAAAATCGTTGTGTGTACTGCTTATGAATTACAAACGTGTGACTGTGGTCCTAATTTGATTTTTACTAACCAAGATTCTTAACCATTGATTTTATAATCCTTAATATAGAAATTCTCTGAAAAGTATATTCTTTTAATGTGCAATTTTCCTTTTTGTGTAGTTATTCAATGAGGAAGGTTCAAACTAGAACAGAAAAACAACTCAGTGAACTGCCAGAACTACTATGTTAGGTCTTAATTCACTTGTAAACCGATCGAATCATATGTAATTATTGTTGGATGTTTAAATAAAACAAATTATGGTTGAAAACAACAATATGTAATTCGGTAGTTGGATATATTCACATTTGAACAGAAAAATATGTATCTGAATTGTAAGGTAACTTTGTGGTTCTTAAATTTATTTTTGTTTTTTCATTTATAACTCCAATAATGTTCACATGTGATTCTCGTTTGAAACTATCACGTTGGTCAATATATCATTTTGCAACAATGATGGGTCATTTTCAAACATTCAAAAGTTTTAGTATAAACGTAAATCAAACCATTTCCACCACCATTTTATAGAATGTCTCGCTCTGCTACTGTTTGCAATACGTTGAGTATGATAATTACAAAAGTCGATAACTTGACATAAAATAGAGTTCAAACTATTACCTAACGATTATACTCAATGCACCAAGCGGAGTTACAAGGACAGCAGGAGCGTAAGCATAAGCAACAAAATTTGCAGCCTCTCCAACAATCACTATATATAACATGAATCAAACATAGCCCTTTAGTTCTCATCCTCAAATTGGTTTATATTTGTGTGCCAAAACAAGATCAAGTTATTAAGGTTATAGGAAAGTTACTTGTAATCATCCCAGCCCACCAAAGTGGTTCTTGTAGGTAAGTATAACCTCCATGTCCTAAAACACGATAACGTGAAAACATGTTACATATATGTGATTCAGATTTAGAATAAGCTCGCGGCTATGTAAGTCCAAATTTATTAAGGATAATCGAAATACAGTTGTGACATCTATCCAAATTTGATCCGAACTTGACTTATAAATGACCATTTTGATTCCTTTTCGATTGTTTTTAAGAAATATTATGCTTCTTTGCAATTCTCTCTAAAAAATTGATGGATAAACAACGATGATTCCACAACTTTGGTTCATATTTCCTAAGAAACCTAAAGTTAAATCGTTTCAAAAGGTTTTAATTCAATTAAGTTGGATACATACTTATAACTAGTACAATAACTTACACAGGAAGACTAATAGGATTCCTTGCAAAAACTATGTTTTGAGCAAAAGGCTCGCATGCTCTACAACAAAGGGTGCTACTTATATGGTGCGAAACTGCAAATATAATTTCGTAAATAGAATGTTTAAGTAGCCATGATGGTTAAATTGGACCATATCTAGCACTTGTGACTTAAAGTCTCACTCTAGACCTTGAGAACAGAACACCTATTTACATATTCTATCTCAATTACTCAACTACAAATAAGCTATAGGAGGTGTTTGATTATTTATTTTAATGCCTTATCTGCTTACTGAAATTTACGAAAGCGGACATGGTTATTTAAGCCGGTAAGCTCAAGTTGTTAAGCTCGTAAGCGATTCAAAATGAGCTTTTCAGCTTTTCAATAACCTGTAGGCCTTAAAAATAAGTTACCCAAACCTTATAATACATAAACCAAACAAAATTAACATATGCACATCAAAGTTCAAAACTTTACAGAATACCTAAAAGATCAAAATCAACATATGAAACTATAACAATTAACTAATAGTCAAAATAAAAAATATACAAACACATACCTGCACCAAAACCAGTAGAAGCAGCAGCACGTTTAAGACCTTTTTTCTTCAATATAAAACTCGTTCCTATAAATCCACTTGATAATACTGCTAATATCAACCCCGTTGTATTCTCAGATACACCCATTTCCTTTTTTTCTTTAACCCAGAAAAAAAAAAAGACTCGATTATTTCAATAGAAACTACAACCCCATAAATAAATTGACAATTTTTCCCAAGATTAGGGATCTGATAAAAAGAAAAAAGATTTGAACTTTGATTGATATTAGAGGTTTTGAAGGTGAGTTGTGGAAGAGGATATTCGGGTAAAGTATTTTTCCGGGTGGACCCATTTACAACGCCATTGTTATTTGCCAGCTACACAAAAATGTTTTTAGATGATGAGATCCAGCGCATGTTGTACCCCAATTGGGTGTTTTTTGTCACCAATCAAAAATTGTGGTTAATTATTACATAACGTATCCTTTTAGTTTTAGTAATTGTGTTTAAGTCTTTCTTTGATCGATGACTGACTAGTCGATTGCTGAGAACTCGTCTTTTAAGTTAAAATTTTTAACTTCTTTCCACTTAATAGTTAATATAGGCGTCGTCAAAAACACCTATTATTCTACGAAGTATCAAATGTTATTTACTTGCAATACACAAGAACAAGTATGGTAAATTGAGGTAACAAAAAAGGTTCCAAGTTTCATCACATTTAAGTCATTGCTTAGAAAAGCTTTTGTGTCTAGAAATATGGGATGATTTATGAATAGAGAAAACAAAGGTGTGATCATACTATTTTTAAAACATGTGACATAATTGACCATGGAAGGCATGCCCATATAATTGAGTTATAGACTTATAGGACATAAATACACCCACCATGTATAGTCAAACAAGTGGATTTGCAACGAAAAGCTTATGTGTTTAGAAAAATATCTATAGGTTTTATTCGTAATTTTGTATCAAGAGGAGACCCCATAAAGTTTTATGGAGTATTTGTTTATTTGTGTTTCAGGTTCATTATAAAAAAATATATATAAGAATGTCTATCAATTGTAAATTTAACAAACTTATTAAGGTTAAATAACTTTGTCCATTTTATATACCATAACGAAGTTGTTCGTAATCAATAGCTACAAATTCTTATTTTGCTTTTTTAAGTCTTATTTTGTTTTCTATGTCACAGTAGGAACTCTGATTTATCTAAATTTAAAATGTTAAGTTACTAATTATATAAATTATGTAATTTTTCATTGTAATCTTTCATTCTAAATCCGTTGTGTGTCATCTTTCATAAGTATTCGATAAGTATCTAAGCAATATATTATTACATAATTTATATTACAATATGTAGGTCCAACTGTCCGAGTTCCAACCGTCGAATTCTCATTAATGGGTTTCTTTAACAAAAGCTTAACCAAAGTACCAAACACACCCTTCCAATTTGTTCATTTTCTAGTACTCTTTAAGTCTGAAGTCTTATCAATTGCAATCCAATATTAATTTCAAAAGGGCCTTTCTCCTACTATTACTAGACAGGCCCAATCCAAATTAAATGGGCCCCCAATAGCCATACGCCCACACGCAAGTACGCAACAACCATTTGTACTGTACAAGTCAAACAAATAAATGAATCACCGATAGCAAGAAGAAAGATCGAGAAGCAAACAAACAAAAATCACCAAACACGTGCTAATGCTACGAGCGAAAGAATTGCTTTCTCATGACTTTTTCGCCACATACGTCCACACCACCGATTTTTTCATCACAAACAAACCACAAATATAGATATAAATATAAATAAACTATTAAAAAACCGATCAAAGAGTGTGCATCACTGAACTCTAAATTTTATTTCATACGAGATCACTTCCATTACTACTGCTACTTAATTTCACCAAAACAGATGAAATCAACAAAACACACATTAAAAGTTTAAAACCCTAGAAACCGATAATAAAACGAAATTGGAAAAATAGATACACAGATCTATATCTAAACATCTAAAGTTGACCGCAATCAGCAATAACAACCGGCTTAGAACAAGCTCCACTACCAGATCCAACTTTCTCAATCGCTTTCACAACATCCATACCTTCAATCACTTTGCCGAACACAACATGCTTTCCATCAAGCCACTCAGTTTTAGCCGTACAAATAAAAAACTGCGAACCGTTCGTGTTCGGACCGGAGTTCGCCATTGACAAAATTCCTGGACCAGTGTGCTTCTTAACGAAATTCTCATCGGCGAATTTGTTGCCGTAAATCGATTCACCGCCGGTTCCGTTACCGCGAGTGAAATCGCCGCCTTGACACATGAAATTAGGAATCACACGATGAAAACTCGATCCTTTGAAATGTAACGGTTTACCAGAACTGCCGGTTCCTTTTTCGCCGGTGCAAAGTGCTCGGAAGTTTTCGGCGGTTCGAGGTGTTGTGTCGGCGTAGAGCTCCATTATGATCCGGCCGGCCGGTGCACCGCCGACGGTCATGTCGAAGAAAACCTTAGGGTTTGCCATTGAGAAAATTTTCAGAATTTTTTATACGAAGAAAATGGTTAGGTTTTAATGAATATTTATTGTGAAAGTGTGTAATATATATAGCGGTGGGTGATAGTTGGTTGTATACGGACAGGATCTTGACCGTTAGAAGTGACAGGTGGTGTGATCTTGAGATGTTATGGATGGTACTAGAGTTAGGTCATAGTTAACTGAGGTTGGGTATAGGGTTAAGTGGCATGAACGGATCACGTGGTATATCCTTTATCCTTTGGATATATATTCGCTAATGGAAATACTTAAATAAAGTAAAGATTTTATTACTTTGGATTTCAAAAGAGAATTTATTTATTTTATGGCAAAAATATAGTCTAGTTAATAAAAACTTTATACCTTTTTTTTAGAAAAGTTTTATTTTTTAATTTGTGATTTTATTTATTTCATGGCAAATATCAAACGGCTAACACTAAACGATGAACACTTCAAAAGTTCGGCCAACACTTTTGACTCATATTATCTGAATGAAAAAAATAAATAAATATGGGTAATGTTTCCATAGCACCATCATTTGATCAAACTTGCTTGATACCCACACTCTGATTAATTAATTAATTAAAAATAAAAGGACATAGAAGTTTTTAGTGAACGTATGATTTGGTTCATCTCTACATGAATATGCAAGAATCCCTACTTTCTTTTAACTTTTTATTTGAATTGAATTTGAATATGAAATATGAATGAATATGATGATACACGATTGATTTTGTAGTTTTAAAGATTAAATAGCAATTCATAATTGGAACAAGAATCTATAAAATAGGCATCATTAAAGAAAAGACGATTTCTTGTCGACATTGACTCTGCACCTCAAAAATGGAACACGTGTTGATATAAAAGCTGCAAGCCTATGAAACAATTAATTATAGTTATATATTTCAAATATGAATGAGATTGCAACCTCATTTGGATTGAGTTTTTCAAAAGGGCAAACAGACAACCTATCATATTGCACCCTTTGGTGGATCACATCTTAAAACTAGATATATTACTGAAATCTCGAACCATATAAGAAGATAAATGTGTGTGCTAAATGTTAATTAGCCTAATCAAGTGTTAGGCAAGGCTCATCTTGTCAAAATAACTAAGAAAATGATTACATGAAAGTTTATTTCCTCATTCTACAACAGTGACTAAACAACGTATACTTGTCCGACCGGCGTTTCTCATCTCTACTTCTTTTTCGACTTACTGGCCTTTGATTGAGTATAAGCAGTTCCCTAAAAGCATAAACCATTAAGAGATTAGTCGTCATAAATACCATTCAAACAATGACAAATAAATCTGATAAATCATGACCGGATAGGCAAACAGATGTGGCAACTCAAACTAGCCAATTTGGGTTACACTTTGCCTCAAGTGGGTCAAACGGGTAAGATGATTATATTACACATTTTGATACGGCGTTTGTCATCATAGTACATAAGTGATGGCAGGTCAACAACTGCAGCCTCACCCATTTTATTACGTACATTTTTCCCACTTTGACCTTTTACCCTACCGACCCATTTTAGTCTTTTACTAACTCTAGATGACTTGTTTACCCATGAAAACAGGAGTATATTGCTTTGAGAAGTCAACTAAGAAAAATCTAGATGAACCAAAAACAAATGTTAATATTAATAGGGAACTCAGTCAAATGATAAACAAACTTAAGAAAGCTTTTAGGTAATAAGAAATACCAACCTCCAACCACTCATCCATAGATGCATCAACCGCCCGAGTTCCAGTTTCCACCTTTGGCGCCCTTTTTGTTTTCTGATTGAAAAGGCAGTACATTTAGAACCAATAAAGTTGAGGAATCACTTCAATAGGTGAAATTATACAGGATGCATCCATAAATAGTAACAAAATACCACAACTAATCGAATCAAGACTGCCTCCTTGAGAAAAGGGGAAGCCAAAAAAGAGTAGTATTCTTAGGCAAGAAGATGTGTAGACATGACAACATGAAACTAGATGCCACGACAGAATAATGACCAAAAAATGGAATTCAGTGTTAGATTTTTCTCCTTTAGCATCTTCCATTATAAATTTAACCTATGTTTTGTTCGTCCCATTTAATCAGTGTGTTGTACTAGATCTTATATACTTCATGTGAAGATAGTTGCAGACAAAAACCAAGAACTGGAAAGTGTAAGAGAATTTGAAGTGGCAATCTTGACCCAATTACTGTCATGTCTATTTGGGTTATGTTTTATCTCCGGCGGGCCATATGGATTAATTGGGTTGAAAGCCACCCAGACTGTATTTTTAATGAAAAAAACCCCACTGAACTACTTTTTCTAATTATATTAATCTTGAAATAAGATAACTTCTGTAATCAGACTTGAAACACTAAACTTTCATCAAAAAGTGATAAATTTTGGACTAAAGTGTTCCGGACAAACACAACCTGAACTGTTTCAACATGCACCAAAAATAACCATGTTGACCTGCTACCCAGGCCGCCCTCCCTGTTCATTTTGCCATCTCTAGCATTCATATAAATAACCAAACCAATGAAATTATTCTCGAGGATGTGCAAAAGTACCTTGGAAAGGTTTTGTACTTGACCACGAACCCATAATCCAAGAAAGACGAGAAGAGATATTCCAAGGGAAACTAGAAATACGGTCTCAATGCTAACAAGGCCACCAGCTTCGGTAACTTCAATGGTACCATTGTAGAATGTGTTTTGGTATGGTACCTGGTCTATTTCATAAACTATTGTTCCAACAAGATCAAATGTTCCAGCCTGCAATAAAAAGACACCGTTATTAGCTCTGCAATTCTACCTGTAAATAAATACAGCTGAAGGAATGCGATAGCGATAGAGCAACCTGTAAGAATTTGCTGACAACGAATATATAGGGATACGTAGCTTGAACTGAAGGAGGAACCGAAGCATCGTTGAAAGTCTAATGAAATATATAACGTATGGTTTAGTATCTTAAAATAGATTAAAAAGGGTAAATAAGTATTTACCGTTAGATTATTATTTACGCAATATGCAGCTAACTATTTGACCCCTAAACAATCAAATAATCAGAAGCAAATCGATATATCCAAATAATATACCATCTATGTTTCAATAGATCTATCTTTCAATAGAAACTAAAAAGAACATTATATAATCTTTGGTACTCTGTTTAGCGCATCGTTAGTAGGTCAATTGATTACTTTTAGATGACTTCATTTGCTAGGCGCACATAAGATTTTCTAATTGGAGCTATTACCTGTAGTGTGAGATTCTGAACCAGCATACGGTGATCAAAAGGAAGATGAACACTAGCCTGAACCGCAAGAACCTTAACACTTTGATCCCCTAAATCATCAATGAAAATTAGCAAGTGAGATCACTTCTGCATATACAAACTCATGACTAGCATTGAAGTAGAGGAATTTTGCCAATAACTCATACAAGAAATACATGGATCACCAATGTAAGAAAAAATAAAAGTGAATGAATGTGAAAGATTCAAATTTAAAAATAAAGCTACTGTAGCACTATTGAAAGAACAGAACATTACCCTCATTTTTCATTCCAACTAATAGCTCGGTCTCTTGCCCTGCCACTACTACTGCAGACAGAAAAGAAGAAAAAAAAGTCTGTTAGAAAACTTATTCCAAGAGATGTAAAATGCTTCAACAACCAAAACTCTTAAATAAATATGTTCAGATTGAAAATTTAGTTTTAATAAACAATTAAATAAGAAACTTCACTTGCCTTTTGCCGTGTTCTTTGGAAAAACACATACTGTTTCCACACCTGGAGCTGGACTATAGTTCCCAGCACCAAAGTCCTGAACATCATCATCAACAATTCCAAGATCGCCTCCTTCCTCAACAGTTTCAGCAACGAGTTCAGCGTCTTCTAAATCCGGGTCAGACTGGCACCTAGCAACTATGAAGCAACATCGTCAATTAAAACAATCTTACAAATAGAATAGTTAATATATGAGCAACACATACTCATTTAAGATCACAAAATTGAAGTATTAGATAATGGGGGTCAGAACCGTTTGGGTCAAGACGTGCAATTTTCAGTACGGGTTGGGTTGACTTGAAACACTTTACTGTATGTCCAAAACTCCAAAACCTTATACAGTAACTCTTGACGTCACAAATGATTACAATATATTAGTATTTCAATGCTACAAATGTTTTTCAAAATAATGTGCTTTAGGGAATTAGATGTATATAAAGCACAGACCGGGCAACTTATAGCTTTAAGCTGTGACCAATTAGAGATAAAAATACAACAACTGCACAGCATTAGCAGACCAACATCACCACATCATAAAAACAAGAATCAAACTTTTATGCAAATAACTTTGTTTGTAGCCTCGGTAGCCTTGACCTCACACGCTACAGCCCAGGTAACGGCCTTACCAATTTACATGAAACAAATTTGCTTTGTGAATAACAAATAAGATGTTCACACATGTTCCAAAATTATTCAAAATTGCCACTAACACTTGAAAAATAAACAAAATTCCAGAAATCCGTATATTTAGTCAACAGCCATCTAAAGCTACAATTTTCTTATCCAAACATCAGAATTCAGCAACTTCAACTTAGAAAATTACTTCTACAACTGAATATTTATACAGTCAGGATTTAAAGGAAAATTATAAACTACTGAACTTAAAATTACACTATGATAGGTGCAGAAACAGGAAATCTACAAGAACTGATGATAATAGATGAATCTGGTATAGGTGATCCTGATTGAATTCAAAAATTGATGATCAAAAATTGATCTTGATCACAAAATTAGTACTAGTATAAATTAAAGAAACGAAATGAAATTAGAACAGACCTTGAAGAAAGAAGGAAGAAGATAAAAGAAGAATGAGCGCGAGTATGAAGAAAACCCTAAATTTTTTGGTCATTTTTGAGATTCAACAGAAGCGAGCGATACAAACGAGTGGTTAGTTGATATGTTTGGGGTTTTTACTACCAAATGTTTGTCTAGGTTTATACTCTTAAGTGTTCATCTACTTTTTATTTTACAGTAAATAAGTAAAGTAAATTTAAATAGTTTCATAAAAAAATTGTTTATTTACTAAATTCATAAGAAGTAAAAGATACTTAGAATTAAATATGGTACTGATTATTTATTTTTTATAAGTTGTTATTCATTTTTAAATCAGTAATCTTAAATATCAGTTAAGATTATCTTTCCAATAAAGTTAATAGTATTCCTCACTATATAAGCTCGTGCGTGAGAAAAATGTTGTGCGCCTAAAAGTCATAGGTGCAAGTCTTCCCGCATGTGACTCACGCAATCCATGGTTAAGAATAAAACATCTATTTTATCGATAATTCATTGGAAAAATCAAAAATCAAACACACGATTTTCGTTTATAGTATTTAGACTATTTTAAAGTCCCATTATATGTTTACAACTGATTGATCACCTTTTTGTTAAAAAGATAATAATTTTTTTCCAACACAATCAACATTCACACATCAAATTTAGTCTTAACATTTTTATTATGAGACGTCAACATCCATCACACTAAATCATATCACATGCTTCATTAATGTAATCATATTATTTTTCATTTCAAAACATCCAATCCGATCCGATTATTATACTTAATCAATTAATTGATTTAAGTTTGATCCAACTAATTTGCTTTAGTAAATCAATCAAATTTTCGTTCAATGCAAAATTTTAAAAACAAAGCCAATTAAAATTAAGGGAAAAAGAACTTCGGGTAAAATCCGGCCCGAACAGAAATCCAAAATCCCCGGATGTAGTTGTAGATTGAATGCGTCATTATTCCATATTTCCATGAATAGATAGATAATAGATACATATTCTCTTTCTCTTTTATATAATTTGAAGTTTTAAAAAGAAACATCAACAAATTAATATTCCTTCTGATCATCACGTTTTGTTTGTGCCTAGCTGATACAGATAACTTATAAACCCTAAAAAATGGATAATCGATTGCCTTCAAGTTCAGACAATTATCAGCATGTTCCAATTGATAATTTTTCTCACTTAAATCAATCCAACACTGAATCAAGGTATCAATCACTTCTTAATTTCAACTTCTAATCGATATATATGTATATGTATATATATGTCAATTACTAATGAAATTAGATACTGTATGTTACTTAGTTACTGATGGTGAAATTGTGTAGTACAATTGACCTGAAGAGTTGAGTTATGCAAATTAAGTGTGATTTTAAGCCAGAATGTTTGTATTAAAGTAAGGTACCTTTTTATGTATTATTCCCTATTATTTATTTTAATTATTTGATTTGATTGATTAGGTTTTATAATTTTCAATAGGTGATGTAATGTGTGAGTTTAAGCTCAGTTTAATTAGGACTTAGGAGATTAAGTTTAGGTACACTATAGAATGCGTTTGAATGTTTGTTTTGAAGCTAATTATTGGGACTTGAGTTAAGTTAATTATATAATTGGTTGAGATATAGTAACTCGTATTGGTTATGTGATATTATATGATTATTAATTGTAATAAAACTGGATGACTGGATGTTTGATAGAATAGATAATATGAACAGTGAGTACATTTCAATAGGAGATTAATTGTTGTTTGAAGCTGTAATATTTAGATAACTGGATGACAGGATGTTTGAGTGAATAGATAATATGAACAATGAGTACATTTTTGTGAGAAAACAAGACATGCTCAATGGAAGGGGAGTAGAAGTCTCCCAAATTATGTTAGACAAAAATATACTTTGGTTATCTTTGTTTTACCCTTAGATAAATGAATTCCTTGCAGTTAGTATAAAAGTAATTATCCAAAACTGATTTTTGACCTGTAAATAGCCAGATAATTAGAAGAAGAATTAGAAACATTACAGACTACATTCTAATTTTATATGGAGTAACTAAATAAATCATATAACTAAAACGGAAAGGACATTCAAATATGTTATTCACTTATTCATCCTTCCAAGACTATGATGACCGGCTGATAATTATTTACCATCAAAACTTCCCAAGAAAGAAAATGTTTCTGCTTTCATGGCCTTTCAAAGAGTAAAGTGCTATAATTTTATGGACGGGGGAGTTGTTTGATTCAACTATTATGCCCATGTAGCTTTACTTACTTTCTTGTCCTTGACATCTGTTAATTGTTGCTGAAAGGCCTGGATCAGAACCAAAAGACAGAAAGCTTCAAAAGGCTGACCGTGAGAAATTGAGGAGAGACCGTCTCAATGAACAGTTCACCGAATTGGGAAAGACACTAGGTATGTCATAATATTTCTCTGGCGTGCTATTGTTTCAGAAGGGAAATGCTCTTATATGCTGTTAAATGGTGTTTCATCACTGTCATTGTTATGAAATAAGTGAAAAACAGAATAATAGTGCTTTCTCTCCATGTTGTTCGTGTAAATGACAATTTGATCTCAAATAAAAAATTTTGGGCAGATCCTGAAAGACCGAAGTTTGACAAGGCAACTATACTCGGTGATACAATTCAGATGCTAAATGATTTGACTGCTCAAGTCAGCAGACTAAAATCTGAGTATGCCACCCTCTCTGAAGAATCTCGTGAGGTATTATTTTTTGTTTTGCTGGCATGAGTTCTGTTGTGTGTAAAGGTTTTACTTTTGAACCATTTACTTATGAATAGGTTGATTCGGGCTATGCATTTTCTTTTTCTCTAACGGACCAAATGGGTCAAAACAAATAAGAGCTTATAAAACGGGTGAAAGTCACCCAAATTGTATCTTTTATGCCCCTATACCTCCTAATCATTTTTATACAACTTTAAATTTGTATTGGAATATTATGATTTTTGTCACCATATTTAACACATTCATAATCTATAAAGAATGTCAAGATTTGTACATAAAGTGTTCCGGGTCAACCAAATAAGAAATCTAAATAAAGTCTCCAAAAGTAAACCGATCAAAATACATTGCAAGGTCTTGAGGAGGAATTGTTCAATAGAAATGGAATAATAACTAGGGTTAATAGACAGATAGAGTATCAAGCTTTGCGTAATTGTTCGCTTTCATGAACCATCTTTTTTTCGTTAAATTTGCATGAACATAGTATACATGTTGTTCATTGATTTTTTATTATTATTCATGCTGAACAATAAACAACATGAACAACATCATAAAATTTTCATTTCATTTTGATTCTTTTTTTATTATTCATCATCATCATCATCATCTTGTTCCATGTACGAGTTATGTTCCCAGATGCTAACTTATCATACTAACTTTGCATATGTGGTTGATTAAGTGTAGTGTTGATTTTTTTTTTTAATTATCATCATCATCATCATCATCACTAAATAACAACAGCACCATCATTTCATTTTGATTCTTCTTTAATTGTTCATCATCATCATCATCATCATCTAAACATCATCCTAAACTACAACATCATATCATCTTCTCCATCATCATCTCCCAACACCATTTCATCTTTAAAATTCATAATACATATCATCCATGTAATTAACAATTACTCAAAACATATCTTTAAAAATAAAAATACAAAATCCATGATAATTATCATACCAAAACCCTTTACAAATACATGTTATTTTAACAAAATCTAATAAATACCACCACACAAGGGAATAAACCCTAGATGATTTCAAAAACCCCCACCACAATCTCACCACAGATCCGGAAAAAAAAAAAAAAGTGAAGGCCAATGGTGATGGTGGTCAAAACCGTTCGTTTCAAACCCATTGGTTCCTACACTCGGTGAAACGCTCAAAAATTTAAAATAAATAAAATACAAACTTGTAAAGCCCAAATTAAAATTTCAAAATTTTTTTTTTTTTTTTTTTTTTTTCGTCTTATCCTATACGCCGTACAGGGCAAACCTATACGCCGTATAGGCCCTTTCTGCCCCAAAATTTACATTTTTCTTACCCTATACGCCGTATAGGCCATTTCTATCATTTTTCAGCCATTTTGCTCCAAATTTCAAGTTTAACTTCACTAACCACTTCATTTACATTAAAACATCTAAATTAAATAGTTTGACATCAATATTAACTACTTTCCATCTCAAAATAACCAAATCAACATCAACTCGATTTCGACCCATTTTGACACTTGACCCATTTGACATATAAACCAAAAATTGGGCATAGATAACAAGTATAGTAATCACAACTATGTTTTAAGTTAATTAGACTCGCATAACCTACGGCGAGTATACCTTCACATTAATACTATATCACCTCCTTCCCACGGTCAAGTTTCTTACCCGACGAATTCAAGCCTACAAAACAACATCAACTAACGGAGTAAGCGAAAACGCTTAGTGAACATATAGTTTGTTAAATAAGTACAAACACATAAATAGTAATGCAACTTGGTCAACTAATGATTCAATTAGCTTCAAGAAAACAAATAACAACTTAAACACCAATAGCAACTTGATGAAAACTCACATTAGTAACAACCATCCACTATATTGAAAAGGTCACCTTTTGAGCAACTACTAGATAAACAGATAATCCCAAATCAACTGTATATCAATTAACAACATATAATCCACTGAGACCCAATGAAAATCAACTTATAATCAATCACCAACTGAAAGTCAACTGCAAGTAACTACAACTGGGACAATTAACAACTAAACAATTAACAACTGATATTTGGTCGAAGACCTTATACTCCACTTCACGGATCCGTATCATCTCCTCTTAGCACGATGCTAATACTTTCTGTTATCTCCTCTTAGCACAAGGCTAATAATTTCCATCATCTCCTCTTAGCACGAGGCTAATACTTTTCCACTGAATTTCAACTACTTGTAGCCAACCACCACATACAACAACTTGTGGTCAACCAACTCATTCAACAACATTGCACAACAAGTAAATCATACGACAACTTAATTAATCAAAGACCATCATGTACATATATGTCTCTACATTTAGTGGTCAACTACCACATTCAACTACTTTAGACAACAAGTAATTCATACGACACTCAATTAGTCAAAGACCAACATGTACATATACATCTCTGCATTTAGTGTATTACTCCAAATCAACAACCATATAACAACTTAGTCAACATAATGTGAATAATACCTCCACGATTAGACCAAAGAGTTATGATAAAGCATTACCTTCTAACACATATCATCATCTAAACACATGAATCCTTTTACATGGGTGCAATTCGGATTCATGTAGCTAATCCATCTCTTTCACCACCAATATATTGACAACATCACAATCAAATAATTTGTCAAACATTACATTCAAACACATCACAAACAAATAGATTAATGTACATCAAACAACTCCACTATTATTAACGAATAAACCCATATCATCACACCATTTCAAACAACTTACCAATTTGAGCCCAAGAACCCTCTTACACGGATGTAATCCGGGTTCGTGTATTCCCATTTAACCCCCTATATACTCACCTCTTGATTGCAAAGTTGATAATTTGCCAACTAGAGTCGTCACTCCCTTAGCACCTAACAATCATCATATAATAATAACAACATATAAGAATACAACAACTATATATTACACGTTCATCATACACTCTCACCACTTAATTACTTAAAATGATCAGTTTGACTTTTAACTCAGCATATACCCTTACCAATTCTACCATCTAATTTATCAATTGATTATTTGTTCCTTTCACTACCTTAATCATCATCAAAATTAGACTAAACAACATCTTCAACTAACAATTTCGTGGGTTATCTTCATTTGAACAAGAATTCAACATTTTAATTTTGGGTAATCAACTTTAACAACATTCTCCATCATCAATATGCTTGCATTAACAACAACTAGTGATTATCTACTCATTTGAATATCAATTGAACATACATTACGTTTATTTCATCTATCATCATTATCTAAGCCCCAATTCACCATCTCCCTCAATTTCTAGGTTAAAAAGACAAGAACACAACTTACCTTTAGATGGATGATGATGAATGATGCTTAATTTCACTTCCTTAACCTTAATTTAATCTTACAAGACTTGGATTCCCCTCCTTTCCCTTCTTCTAGGTTGTAGATGAAATTGTAAGTGGGGGTGTTTGGTACGTGAGTCTTTGTGTGTGTGTGTGCAGAATTTTGACTAAATAAATGGGTCAACATGACATTTACACTCCTAACCCTCAAGTCTCATTTATTTAATAATACTCCCCACATCCTAACATTACCACAACTTACATTCATAATAATAATAATAATAATAATGACAATAATACTAACATATAATTTAAATAATTTACTAAGGTAACTCATGGATACGAATTAAAATATTACCGCTATTTTCGGGGTGTTACACTCGGTGATTCCGGCCAAGTCGCTTGTCACCACCACTTCCGGTTACCAAGATCTGAAACCCATTGGTTCTTAAACTCATATATGAAAAAAGGGAAGCACTATATTTGAAAATGGAGGTTGTGGTTCGAGTAGATCTCCACATCGTACGTCTGGTGTATCGGTGGTGAAGACGGTGGTGTATCGGTGGTGGCGGTGAGGAAGGGTGGCGGTGGTGGTGAAGATGTGTAGTTGTGGTGAGTTTTTAAAGAGTAGGTGGAGAAACTTGTTTATAGAGAGAAAACAAGAGAATGAGATAATACTTTGAAAGAGGAGGAGAAATGTTTATATATTTATTTTTATTTTTTTCCTTTTTCTTTTTCATGTACAGCTAGACAAAAAAAGCCATTTCCTCATGTTACCGGTGAAACCGGAGTCTCTCTTTTTTTTAGCAGGTTTTAAAACTATGTTCTTGCAAATGTAACGAAAAAAAGATGGGTGATGAAAATGAACATTTACGCAAAGTTTGATACCCTATCTGTCTATTAACCCTAATAACTAATAGTCCAAAACCAAACTAAAACTAACTTCTCTAGCTGCTCGGGTCCTTGCTTGCGACTCTTCCCTTTTGCCGCTCGATCACCTGCTGCATAGAAAGAAAATGCGGCTGAGCCAAAAGCCAGTGCGCGGATACAAAATAAAGTAGTACAAATGAAGGATATTATGATGAGCATAATAGCAAAGATTTATCATGACATCTGAACAAAAGTTACCAAGAGTCCAAAGGGGTACGACAAATCGAGCTTCTAAAACGAAATCAAACGGTACATGAACCTGCAGATTCAAGTACCCACAAAGGTGAATGAGGCGTTGGGCACTACACCTCCATCCACAGTCAAACACAAAACAAAAACTATGGTTAACTAATATACCTCCTAAAAAACCCTTACCACACCACAAAGCGGAGACACCGCAGACTAATCACACTGACACAGAAAGTGTGACGTCATCGGTGCCACAATGACCCCCCCTATGGAACCCCATAGGTAGTAAATAGCTCGCATACCCATAGTAGAATAAAAGGCTAAAAGAACAAATGGTCTTAACAATAAAGTTTTAACGCAAAGTACCAATAACGAAATCAAATTGCACAAAATATTGGCCAATAGCAAATTGCAAACAATGTTACTGAAGTCAAGTCAATAAGGCAATTTCAATGAGTTCATATTGATGAGACTATTACAATTAGTCATTAAAAATGTCAATAAACGTAGAAAGAACCCTTATTAAAGAGTTAGATATAAGAACAATTAATCAAACATAACCAAATGACATCTTATAAATAAGATGAGAATCAATACAAGCATATATTATGAACACAAGAAATCTTAATAACAAGATTAGAGATCCGTACACAGTCAAATGAAACGAAATCTTATAAAATAAGATCAGAATCCATACCTTCAACTATAATCTAATGCTTAATTGGTATCCCAATTAGTACTCCCCCTGAACAGTCTACAAAGTTTTATAGATTATTAATTGTTTCTAATTTAATTAATTGCCATCTTGGACTCATTCCAAAAAATTTATTAAACATTTTAGTAATCAAATTAATTTAGATACTATACTAGTAAGACCATGTATGTTCCCATTTAAACCAACTTTCTAATTGTTATCATTATTCAATATTCAATTATCAGAGTTTAGTTATTTCTAAACCACAAAAGCTTGGCCTAACATTTCAAAGTGAACCAATAGGTAAATATTTCTGCATATTACAATGAATATGACTAAAGTATAATCTAATATGTTGAGATTAAATTTGAAAACATGTTTATACATCAGGGGCTAACACAAAAGTATCTTGACTCCATAAGGAGTCATCTGCCTCCTTACGTACCCCATAACCCAACTTGAAATCGTTTTCGTTCTCCAGTTTGATTATGATGATCAAGTAAATACCGTCACAGCTGATGTCGGTTTTGACAATAAGTTATCTATTTATAGACCCGAAACAGTACTACATATCGTCACAGCTGATGTCGGTTTGAATGGTGATTTTTAGTAAATGAAAACTTAAGTGAGTATATTGAATTAATAGGTACATACAAGTTATATATGATTACAAAGATATTAAGTTTAAAATTTACCTCCAAGAAAGCATAATCGACCTTGAACGAAAAATCAAACACAACTTATTGTATACTTCTTAGCCTGCTGACTCCTCTCCCTCTCTTCTCAAATAGACTTATCAAAATTTTGTTTTGGTGAGTGAACGGTTTAGAAGTAATATTACTTATAAAGTTAAACTTTTAAAATTCTACTTGGGCCCAAAGAACCGGGACTACTAGCCCATGTATCCTGCAAGTATTTTGACAAAGTCTAGCACTTCAATTTCAAGGTCATTCATTTATATTATTATTATTATTATTACTATTATTATTATTATTATTATTATTATTTCTCTATTATATAAAATTAAAAAAAAAGGTAATCATGGACTAAGTTTTTGTTTAGCCAGAGAAGTTTCTTTAAGTTTCGGAATGGAGAATGTATAACTTTTAAGTTTCTGATGCCATATCTATTTCAACGTTTTATTTTCTTATTATTATCTCTATTTAATTTAAATATCATGTAAATTTTAATATTTATACTCAATTAAAATTTTGGGTATTACACCACCTCTAGTTGTGTGGCATTAATTCGTTGTCATCATGATGGGTCTGATGCTTTCACTTGCATAGATGTCATTTTATTTGCAATATATGTTTCTTTGTTAGACATCATCACAAATAAAACCAATAAATTCACGAATTTTTTGACGATTCTCCACTTCTCCAGCCATTTGTTTATACCTGTTAATTAGAAGGTTTAATTTGAAATTAGAAACACACTCTTTTAGATGTAAAGAGCTTACCTCCTGCTCCAGTAGAGGTGTCATTTCGTAACAAATATAAAATCTATTCTCCATTTGCATTCTTATGCAAAAAATAGGGTTTATTGATCTCTCCACATATCATAATTGTAAAACTATTGTGCCTATGTAATAAGTTTTTTATAATTAAATAAGGACCTACATTATACGTTCCATAAGTTAGACATTTATCGATCTAATGTTCCTTTTATATGCAAATTGCAAAAGTAAAAAGGTAAAGTTTGTTGCAAATGTGTTTTCTGTTTTGGGTTTTGAAATGTACAAATTAAAGGAAATAAGAGATATCACATTGCTATCTGTAGAAGTTTACAACAACGTAAAGGTTGTCACACTAGTAGTCTACAAAGCTGAAACATTTTTGTTATTTCCTAAATGTTGACAGTTGACTCAAGAGAAACATGATCTAAGAGAAGAGAAAGCATCACTAAAATCAGATATTGAGAACCTTAATCTTCAGTACCAACAAAGGGCCAGGGCTATGTACCCATGGGGTCCTATGGACCAATCAGTTGTAATGCACCCCCCTTCGTACCCATACCCTGTACCAATGCAAATGCCAGTACCACCTGGCTCTATTCCAATGCATCCGTCCATACAACCATACCCCTTTTTTGGGAGCCAAAATCCCGGGGTTGTTTCCAACCCTAGTTCCACTTTCTTTCCGCCCATTCAATATGTGTCTCCTCCAGTTGTACAGCCATCTACTAGGTCTCACGTCTCTAGCAGACGAGGTTCTAGAAACAAATCATCAGAGCATGGGGAGAGTGGAAGTGGAAAAGATGAGGATTCCAATGATGTTGCTACTGAACTAGAGCTCAAGACTCCTGGGTCTACCGGGGATCAGGTTAGCTATTGCACCTCGTTCAATTCATTACTTTAAACTGATTTTGACCTTTTAAGCTAGAGGTAGCAAAATGGGTAATTTTTATTTGTCGGGCCGGGTAGAGCTGAAACACTTTTTGTACAAAATATCCATCATTTTTTATTATTATTATTTTTTTTTATAAATAAATAGCCTCTCAAATAGGAGGTTTTATGCTTTCAAAGTACACTTTGGGAGACTTTTCAGTTCAACGCATTTGAGCCGTATCCTCTTAAGCTATTTTTATTTTACGTCTTTGATATGTGATATGAAATGTATACAGAATCAACCCAGTAATGGGTTGAGATTGCCAATTTGCCACATGTATTTCAAACAATGTACAAATGATGCAGTCACACCATTGCTTTTGAGGAAATGCAAAAGAATAATAACAAATACAGTGAAGGAGCCATTTTGGATAAAAGATGCTATTTGCAATGGTCATAATTGCACTAAAATTCCCAGAGTATCCATAGTCGCGTGTCATTATAATGTGTAGAAGCATTTTCACAAGGTGTTATTTTAACTGGAGAGACGGCAAAATAAGGAAAAACAATGAAATTTTTGGAAAAGAAAATCAAGGAAAAGGCGCAGGCAGATATTATGTTTTCTACTCTTCCTGACCCGTTACTTAACTGCCATTTTGCCACCTCTATGTTTCTAAACAACTGACATTATTAACAAAATATGATAATAAAAGGCACCTCAGTGGGGAGAAAACCAAAACCAACTAAAGTGTATTCATGTGTCTTTATATTTGTTGCATATTCACAAGTATGGTGGATCTTTATAATCAGAGAGCAAACACAATGGTGACAAGAAGGCAGTATTTATCTCCGTACAACCATCATACTTATATATATATACTCCCTTTGACCCAATTTAATTGTCCACTACAAAAATGCACAATTTTATAGAAGTGCAATGATTACACTCTTAACCAATAAAATTTCTTATTTCCCCATTAAAACACTTAATGATTGGTTCGAAAGTAGATAATTATTTTGGGATGGACCAAAATGTAAACATTGGACGATAAAATTGGGACAGAGGGATTACATCAATTGTCAGAAAGTTGCTTGAAAACAACCATTTTTGATAGAAACTTTATAGAAAAAGCATTATAAAATATATAAACTGGACTCCTTGTAAGCTATTTAGGCTTCTAGGAGTTTATTTACGGTCCTAATTAAGTACATGGTTTAAAATGCTCATCACTCTTCAATTGCACTTTTTCTCTTTCCTTTAATGAATTTTTATTTCACCCCAAATCAGGTGTAGCATAAAAATAATGATGTTAAACTGCAGGATGGTTCACCGGTTCAATCAAAAACCAAGAAATTGCACAGGAAGGAGAATAGCATTTCAGATGAGACCTCTCCAAGTGGATGTTCATCATCTCGAACTGTACAAGCTAGCTCATCAAATAGTGTCATTGGTGGCACGAATCCTGATCATTAAGATCAACCATCCCCATTCACAGATTTCTAACTTCTTACAAAAAAAAAAAAAAAGCACGGGTACTAAATTGTGCTTTTCCGTCCTATAATTATAGATCCCACTGTTTGACCTACATGTATTATTAACCTTCACAATTAATTATTATATGCTAGAAAAAGTCATTTAGCGGATTGGCATCTCTTAAATTCATTGAGCTATGTAACCTTCTATCTCCTGAAGATAAGATTTTCCCCAACCACACCTCAAGGGGCAAATGTGGGATTATAGTCCTGCACCGATAGGTTAAACTGGGCAATCCTGACCACTTGAGCAAGGGGAGATGAGCGAATTACGTTTAAATTATGTTGCATGCCTTTTAAAAGTTCATGACTATGTATGTCAGTATACGCCAAAAGCTTAGAAACCTGCCAACTTATAGTAAAATTGATCAACTTGATAAAGATTATAACATTCCCCTTCTTCTGATGTATTAACTTACGAGACCACTGTATGTGCTGTAAACAAACATTTTTGTTGAATTGCAAAAACATACAAAAAAACCGCTACAATCTACTGAACTGTCTGTTTTTGCCATATGGTCTCGCGCATGGTGGTGCTTTTTTTATCTGTATCTTATCAGTTGGTCTAACTCTAACATCAGTTACTTTTGCAAACACTAGTATCTGTTAACATTCTTGAAATCACCTTGCAAGTTGCACGGGACTTGCTTTGGGCTAAGGTTGGTTCCTATCTTAGGACCATTGCCATTTGGATATTGTTGATGCTAGCCACTCCCTTGTTATCTATTACATGTCCACGTGTCAACTTTAAGATGTATATAACCCCATGTTTATATACGCTGTCCCTAACAAACATAAAATTTAAAACTTGTTGGTTGCTTCATGTTATTGGGTATACGAATTTTACCTAAATTATTATTGTTGTAAACCGTATTTACCATTTGTTGTATATATTGGGTATACAACTCACATACATTGTCAAATATATTATTGTTGTAAACCGTATTTACCATTTGTTGTATATATTGGGTATACAAATAACATACATTGTCAAATACCTCTAGTGACAACAAAATTAAATAAGAAATGTAGGTAAAACATAACACATCACATTTTGTAAAAATAATAAAACGAGGTTACTTGGTATGGTTGGTCGGGGTGCACACAAGACCCATGAGTCCCATACTCCCATCCATATCAAACCCATAGTTGAAGAGACACGTGGCAGCAGAAGGTGCCATCACTCATTTATCCTCCTATCTATGTGTTTGTGTATGTGTATCTCTTTTCATTTGTTAGAGATATCTTTTTTTTTCTATTACAAATGCTTGTTAACTCTAATTGCATTGACCTTGATTTACAAACTTTATATATATATATATATATATATTCTTTAATTATTTGATTGCAATTAACAAATCAACTTGACATTGGAATCACAGACACAGAAGTAGCCTATTAATTGTTTTTAATCGAAGTGTCTCAATGTTGAAAATTAACTAGGGACATAAAAATTAGAAACTACAATGTTGATGGGCGCTTAAATAATGATCGAAGATGATGAGATTTATATGAATTTAGTGTTATGAATGTGCAATGTGAAGTTGAAACAAATCTTAACGTCGTGATAACACATTCTAACTCAGTAAAGATTCGTAAGTTACAAACAAAACACAAAATGAATCAAACGCATCTATAAAAATGAGTGAATCAAGTTATAGCTTGATTCATTTTACTTCAACGATAGTTTAACTCTAAAGTATAAATGCTCAAACTTCGATTTTCTACACATCACAAACCCTACATACTGGAGCTTAATTATGACGCCCTTTAAGCGATAATTCATATAGTTTAAAAGAGTAGGACTTTATAGTATATAATATCAACATGAGCATATACTCTTTTCGGCTACTTAAACTATTATTTTTCACATATTATCTTTTTAGACGAAATATATAAATCACGTATACTCTATTTAGTTATTTTCTATTTTTATCTATTTATCTTTTTAGCCATTTTAAAATAAACATTATGCTTCACAAATTGTCTTTTCGACGTAACGTTTGAATCGATCAATAGGTACTTCACGATTCTGCCAAGTTTTACAACTCAAGCGTTAATTTAAATTGTCATTTTATTTATTGGTTCAAAATGATAAAAAGTTAAAAGCAAAAACCTTTAATTAAATATTCCCACGTGCCAAGTAAAACAAAGCATTTCATCATTAAACTCATCGCCACCTTTATACCCTTTTCTTACAACCACTAACAGCAGCCGTCGCTGCATCTCCCACCAACCACCACCATCATTTTAATCTCAAAATTAGGGTTTTACTTTTACCTACAACACCAATCAACAATCAACAATGGCAATGTTTTCAACTTCACTAACTCCGGCAGCATCTCAACTCTCCGGCCATAAATCCACCATCGCCGTCGCTTCTCCGCCTCTTTTCTCAAGTCTCCGCCGCGCTTCACTGAAGCTCGATTCTTCTTCACTCTTCACAACTCAATCCGTCAATTCTTCTTCTTCTCGACGTTGCAGTAGCATCGTCGCCATGGCCGGCACCGGAAAAGTATAATTTATCATTAATTCTTTTATTATAAATAAATTAATCTCTTACTACTAATTTTTTGTGTATAGACGTTAACTTTATTCTATAAATGTACGTATTTTTTATGACATAATTTTGGACTGAGTAAATTTTAGTACAAATTAACAATGAAAAATACGAGTACTGTAGTAGTAATTTCGGACTTGAAGTTACTATTAGATGAAATTAGGTTCTTATGAACACAAAATGCTATTTTATGGTTTTAGATCATGTGTTAAAGTCGGAGTGAACTTTTTCACTCAGTGGTGAGTTGGGAACGAAATTTTTAAAATTGGTTTACTAATTGTTGTTGTTGAGCTTTGGCAGAGAAAATTGGTGACATAGGGTAGAGCTTGCGTTGGTTGATTGAATTGATTTATGGACAATTAAAACCACTTTCATATACGATTATGAGAAAATTAAGCACTTGAAACTTCTTTATGTATGAAATGCAGTCTGACTAATTATCGAATATAGACATAGAAGCAAGTGAAATGCATTATGAAAACTCTTGTTGTAATCAGGTTTTAGAGATGGGTTTCTGTGTTGAAATTTGTAAATAAAGATATTGTTTGAAGTGTGGAACTGAGACAGCGAATGGTCAATTTGAATTCAATTCTGTATGCTACACAAGTACCCAACATCTTAGATTATACCTGAGTTGATCGTTAAGTTTAGGGAAGTGATTTGTACATGACAAAAGGTGATTCACATACCACAAAATCACATTAGTAATGCACATGGTACAACATCTTGTATGCATGGCTGTGGTGTACAATTCACTCCCTATATGTTTACTATCTCTTACATTCATGCCCACATTTCTCAATATTGTTGACTAACAATTGATATTTTATTCTTTTCTTACAGTTCTTTGTTGGCGGCAACTGGAAATGTGTAAGTGACCATGCCCTTCTATGTTCCCAGTTACTGATCAGAAACTCTATACACACAAACTTTTGGCATCAACAAAATCACATTGAGTATTAATGCCAATAACCACTAAAGCATTGGGGTTGTACTTTACAACTACCAAATGAACCTGTTATGCTTGTGACCCCATTACTTTGTGACATGTATCCATGCTCTTATTAGAAAGATATTTGTAGTGATTTACCGCGTTGTTGTCTGCCACACAAATATAATGTTTTTGTTTACGTACATATTATTTGAAATTAAAGAGTAAGACTAGATATTTGTTAGTCTCGTTCTCGTACGAAATGTTATGATTAACGATGAATGTTTTTGTAAAATGTCATCTGCTTGCTTTACACCAAATTTCAGCTGATAGAATCATGAAAACCTTCACCGATTCTCCATAGCTTTGGAAAGTGAATTGATAATCACTTCCCACCTAGTTGTAGTTTCATCTAATGGTTTGTAATGTACTTTTTGTTCTAGAACGGAACAATAGATTCTATCAAGCAGCTGGTCTCAGACTTGAACAGTGCAACTTTGGAGCCTGATGTTGGTTAGTTGTTCTATCTTCATCCGTATTTGATTAAAGTGAAACATATTCACATCATGGTTTACATTCAACTGGTCATGTGTGGTTTCCATCGAATAAGTTTATGTAATCTGTCCGACACTAGTCGCTTTCTCAATTTTCAGCTAAGGATGATGTTTAGTTGTTTACCTTGTATCTAACATACCCTGCTTGGTCAATTATGTATCAGCAGAAGAAATAATTTTCATGTCTAAGTTTTAGTACTTTGAACTCTGCAGATGTTGTTGTGGGACCCCCTTTTATTTATATTGACCAAGTAAAGAGCTCTTTAACTGACCGCATTGAGATAGCTGCTCAAAATTCTTGGATTGGGAAAGGTGGAGCATTTACTGGAGAGATCAGGTATTCATCTTCATCTGCTATAATATATTCTTTAAATGTACTATAAACTAGAGTCATAACTGACCCACTAGTTGTTAGCTCACTTACTAATTGGTTGTGCTGGGTACTATACATATATTGTTCCTTTTGAAGAATATCATAAAACCTAGACAGGATCACAGGCGAGTGATCAAAGCCTAAAAATACATAAAAGAGACACCATCTGGAAGTTGCTAAGATATAAAAGAACCCTTTGGTAGTTTAGAGTGACATATACAATGACATTTACTAACCTGCAAAATGCTAACCTTCCCACGGGCCTATTTTGCCAGCTGAAATATAATGCAATATGAGTTTCTGACGTAACTTCACCACTTCTAATTGCAGTGCAGAGCAATTGAAAGATATTGGATGCAAATGGGTCATTCTTGGGCATTCTGAGAGGAGACATGTGATTGGAGAAGATGATCAGGTGAGATTTTCATCTTATGTAAACCACAAATAATGAGCAATCAACTTTCTTATTAGCATACTTGCAAGGCCATTTGGAATGTATGAATAGATGGGCTTTATATCGGTAACTCATGCACTACCAATATCAGTTTATAGGTAAGAAGGCTGCTTATGCCTTGGGCCAGAATCTTGGTGTAATAGCTTGCATTGGAGAACTATTGGAAGAAAGAGAAGCTGGAAAAACTTTTGAAGTTTGCTTCAAGCAATTGCAAGCCTATGCAGGTATGGTTACTACACTCCGATTTGTTTAAGTTATAAGCTTCTAATCCTCATAGTTATATGAACTCAAAAAATGTCCGTTAATGATGCACCCTCATTATCTTCCCTTAGGTGTGTTCCAGTGAAATATAGACATCTTCTGTTTAGCACATTTCATTTGGCTTGTCTTTTAGTTTTAGCCTCACTTTTGCAAGCTCTAAAGTTTAAACTAGTATGGGTCACACTATGAGGCTTTGATGAACAATGAAATCAGTTTCACATTCATGGGTGATAAACCTGAATTGAATTGATGTATATGCCAATGAATGAGAACAGTGAGGGTCTTAGGCACACTCAAGTCACACCTGTTTTTTATGTACATTTTCTTATCTGTAGCTTGTTGGATATGGTGTCTAGTTCTTATAAGAACTGGTCTAGGGCATTGCCTATAGTTTCTGATACAGTATGGTTATGATGGTTGATAGTTGTGAATAACACTTATTATTTCTTATCTTCAATTCCGTTTGAATTTTTCTGTTTAAAAGTATTTGTTCCTTCATGGGTTGTATTTCGGTAGGGTTTAAATTTTTTATCATAAAAGTACTACCAACATCCTCGATGTAAGCAAATTTCTTAACAATGTATATACCATGATCTCCTTCATTTCTTGCAATTGAGGTAGTGTATGTGATTTATAAATTCCAAGTCCTAATATACCTCACATGACATTCATTTAAATTTTAGTCTGTTATTTTGACAAACTTGGGGAATTCAAATGTGTAATAATTCTTAATATGTATTGGGTTATGTAATATGCATCGTTGATCGCTTACAGATGCCGTGCCCAGCTGGGATAACATTGTAATTGCATACGAGCCTGTATGGGCTATTGGAACTGGTAAAGTGGCCTCACCTGAGCAGGCTCAGGAAGTACATGTTGCTGTTCGGGACTGGCTTGCTAAGAATGTATCAGCCGAAGTTGCGTCCAAGACACGTATCATCTACGGAGGTATTGCGAGTAAATAATAAATATATATATATCTATTATGTCCAGTGTGATACGTTTCTGACGTTCAACGACCAAATGAACGGTACTAGTGTCCTTTATATCTTGTCAACAATGAATGATAGGTGCCTTAAATTCCATTGCGTTAAGCTATGAAGCAACCAAATTTTCATTTTGAAGGTTAATATAAGACTTCACGTGGTCCATAATGTCTATTTTTTTTACTTTGAACCCCTTAAGCTACTTTCTAATGCTTACTTCACATTAGTGACTAGCATTGTTAATCGTAAATTAAATTCCTTTCCAGGATCTGTAAATGCAGGCAATTCAGCTGACCTGGCCAAAAAAGAAGACATTGATGGATTTCTCGTCGGTGGTGCTTCTTTAAAGGTATTATTTCATCTTCTTTTGTTGTTTTCTGGACCCAGCTGTTTATGGTTATGGATATGAATACATGCTAGAAGCTTCAGCTGTTGGCCCATCCTGTCCCATCTAACAAATTACTCTTTATGTATATCATTATTGGTTTACCACTTTACTGATTGAGCACGATGTATATAATGCATTTGATGTTTATTCATGATTGTTATTTTTTATGCAGGGTTCTGATTTTGCAACCATCATCAACTCCGTGACGGCGAAGAAAGTTGCTGCTTGATCATCGAGCCTCATTTGGTTTTGGATTGGGAGAAAGTAAGTACCTTAGAGTGTATCATCTTAGTTGAGATCCTATTGGCACATGAGCCACTTCAATTTAGCGGATCTCATTCGACTCCGCCCTCAAAATGGATAAATAACATTTCAATATGCACAATGTGCATTCTCTTCTACACAGGATTTGTATTAGTTATTATCACCCCGAGTCCACTAAACTTTGTCATAACTCAAGAACAACAAGAACAATAAATATTCAATAAAGTTTTTCGGAAATTTATGCCGAGTCGCTTGCTTTTTCTTTCACTACTGGGTTGCTTCATTTTTAGAACAGAAGTAACTTTCATCTGGATGCAAGGGTTTTATGATTGTTTCCTGATTGGTATGTATGGTACAGTTGCAATGAACTCTTTCAGCACAATCATATTATCGTAACTTGTACAACATGCATCACTGGTTGCACATTGCATCGGTTCTGGCCTACATGTAACCCTATCAAGGTCCCAACTCATTCTACAAACTTCCCAATAAAAATTAACATCCTTTCTCTTTTCTTTTCTGTTTCGGTCCTAGACTTTCATCTAGGAAGTAGATGTGGGGAACTGGGTGAGTCAGATGGTGGCTAGGTGATGGTTCAAAATGGGTTTTAAGTAGAAACAAGTACTTTCTGTGTGTGGAAATATAGTTATCTTTAGTCTGGATCAACTGCTTAGGTGGGAATTATTCCAAAACTAATACTTAATAGTCATAATCCATACTCAAGGAATATATACCCTAAGCCAATCTGAGAAGCAATCTCACCCCTTTATGCATACATTCAACAACCCTTCTTACAAGAAAGGTAAGAAATACATCCACATAACTATATATGTAACCTGTATGTGTGTGAATGTGTATACATAGAAAGAGATAGAGAGAGGGCAGGAGGGATATAGAGATAGATGGATGAATTCGATCATAACCAAAGACGCATGGACTCTAGACGAAGGTGGAGCTCTCAGACCTTATCATCCATCTCCTTTCCACCTCTACCTTTGATTGCTGTTTTCTGCATTGTAGTGTTTTTGCTGTCTCTTTCACAATACTCGAATTTTAAGTCATGGTCAAGTAATATAGGTGTCAATCTTCAGTTGTTTGTCATCTTAACACCAGTTATGCTCATATTTTTCGTGTCTTCAAGCTGGATCACTGATGGGGGGTGGCTTAGTTTTGGATCACAAAAAAGGAAAGACTCCATAAACCTACACCGTGCTTCTGTCAGAATATGAGAACTGAATTACAGTCAACAAAATAGTAAAATACTCATTCATATATCGAATTAACATATTAGATAGTGGTTCTATTTATTTATCTTCTGTTTGGATTATTACCATACATGATGCTGACAGTCATCTTCAGTTTACAGTGAATTTCACAGAACACAACTTAAAGTGTGTGTGATTCAATGCAAATTGTTGGATTTTGTAAATTCATGTATGATCTTTTTCATTCCCATGATTATCAATCCTAGTGCTTCACTTGGTGCAATTAAAGTCTTGGTAATGGTTTGCTCTGCTTTTGATCTTATTGATAAGATTACTTTGTTGTTGTGAAAAGTGATTTGTACACCATGTCTCACATATAGATACAGATGATAGTGGTTATTTAATATCATTACGGACTATATATAATAACATCACACCTAATTATCTAATTATATTGATATCAAAATTCACCTTTAATATAAACCCAATTCTGTAGAGTGAAAGGTGGCTTTAGAAAAAGTAATGGAAATGCTTCAAGTTCAAGAAAAGCATATTACTATTTTGAATCACTTTTGTAACTTTTTAAATTTGAATTGTTTTGAAAAGAAACATGTACTTGAACAAGATCAAACAAGAGTGTTCTACATTTACCATAGGGTTACAAATCAAGTTTAATATCTACATCATGATCATAGGGTTACAATTTAAACTAGCGATCTATGATTTTATGCTGCTTTTTCTTCATTGTTAGGCTATACCATTGTGGGGTCCGTTCAATTTATCAAATTCAGTTCAGTTGAACTGAAAACTAAAGCAATTGAACCAAGAATTCTGATTATCGACATTAGTGCTAATATTAAGAACAAAAAGTAGATGCACGATACAAAAATGTTGAACATAAAGAACAAAAGTACAACCTATATACTTCAATATACATCAAGATTAACAACATTACCAATTACACATTTCAACTAATAAAACACTTGTCACACCAAAGGAAAAAAAAAACGAAAAAAAAAAAAAACAAACATTAAAAGTCAAATATTTTTCTTCATCCAAACAAGCTTTCAAGAACAGTAGAATGAAACTGCATCAAAACCAACACTAACAAGATCAAAGCAGCCACACCCCACGGCGAGCTACCTTCTGTGGGCATCTGGTACGCCTGTCGGCGGTGGCGGTCCCATGGTGACAACCCGAACCCAAAAAACCTTTCAGGGTTCTCCATACTTGACAACCATTTAACAGCAAAAAGTAGTACTAATGGGGTCACTAAAAGTAGCCAGTTAAAGCTTTCTTCAGTAGCTTCAACAGCTTCTTCATATGCTGAGTACCATTGAAATCCAAGAAACAAGAAAATGAGTGACAAGATTAATAAAACTGGATATGGAAGTGGGTTCAATGAAAAAGCTTCAAATATGGAATCATTTGTGCTTCTTGCGTATGTCATTTGACCTTCAATGTGTGTGACGAAACAAAATAAAATGTCTCCTTTAGACTTTAGTTAGTACTTATGAAAGAATTGATCTGAGTATGATTTCACTTCAACCAGTGAAGTATTAGCTAATTTTGAGGGATTCTATTTCTGTTGGTCCAAGTGTTGAATGCTTCTTGGTGAGGTAAATGTACAAGTGTCGACGCATAAAGTACAATTCGATACTAAGTCATTATGTTTTTAAAAAGACTAAATTACCCCTCACCGACTTTGATAAAGTTATGGTGGGAGGTGTGACCATACATGCTATCATTGTATTATTTTGTCTAAAAGAAAATAATTGTGGATTTGATTAAACTTGTACACTTATAGTACGTGGCTTTTTTGTGTGGCTTTAAAGAATCTTAAGATTACATTATTTATTTATTATTATTATAAATTAAGGGCTGAGTTTAAATGAGAATAAAAATTTTAGTGAAAATGAAGGAATGAATCATGGTCATCCATTTTGCAAAACCCAATTTTCCCCTAAAGTTAAATATCTCACAAACGGCTAATCAAAAAATTATAAAAATTGCACCATAGAAATCAGCGTTCTTTTCTCTACGATTAGACATCCGTCATGACATATTTTCAGTAAAATGAGAACGCTGATTTTTATGGTGCAATTTTTATATTTTTTTGACTAGCCGTTTGTGAGATATTCAATTTTTAAAAATATTGGGGGTATTATTATTTTGATGAGATGGATGGTTAAGATTGATTCTTCTATTCTCACAAAAAATCTCATTCTCATTTAAACTTAATTCTATAAATTAATCATGACTGTCTTAAGAATAATGATATTTCGAGTATGGTTTAGAAGTTTTCTATTCTCTGGTTATGCTTGTATAAAATTGTTCTCAAATGATCGTAACTTCTCAAGTGAAAGGTTGTAACTTAATATGACTTCTTATATTTTTTAAACCTATGAACACTAGTGGCATCGATAGTTATTGATTTCATCTCTCTAATTTAGAAGAGAGATAAAACATTAACTCCAAATAAATACACACACAAATAACTCACACATTAGTTTTATAAGATTAAAAGTTTGTTCTTGTTACATATGAACCTAACAATTTTAGTTAAATAAGGAACAAAAAATGAGGTTACCTTACAGACAACGACTAGGACAATATTTTCAGGCATATAGTTCAAGTCCGGCAGTACCATTGCTTCGGCCATTGTACCCTGAGAAACAAAAACAAATATGTTTTAAGGGAACCGTGTTAAACATGGGCACCTGCTTATTATTTGTTGATGTCCTTTTATTTCTACTTATTTCTTTATTTATTTCTTTATGTTGTTTAAAGAAATTATATACACATTCATGTATACGTATTATTGTTATTGTATTGTCTTTAATTCATTATTGTAATGAAATTGTATTAAAGTACTAGACATTTTTTCCCTACATGTAGTAACTTTGTTGCATGCTTACAAATCTAGCAAATCTAGATTGGGTACGTTATAGAACCGTTTTATAATTAACTATGTTGTGCAGATAGATGTACATATTGAACCGTTGACAATTGTTTGATTTTATGGTACTTGATATGGTCTTATTTGTACACATTTTATAGATTATACTCCCATACTTATTTCCATTTTACTTACAAAAATGGAAGCTAGAGCAAAAAGAAGTTGAAAGCAGCGCAAAACGAAGAAAAATGAAAAATTTTATATAGCTGACAGAATAGTGCTATCCAACGGATAGCTTCAACCTATCTATGGGATAGGTGAGGCGGTCAGATGTCTGTTTAAGCCAAATCAATCTAACTGAAAGGGGGATTTTTTTTCATAATCCTAATTCGACCAAGGCAGCTGAAAATAGGGGTTTTTTTTGGAGTTCTATAGTATTAGAAGAGCACGGATTGAAGAGATTCAAGAGGGCTAAGAAGATTTCGTTCTTACGTTCGATTTGTGTTTATACTATTATCTTGTATTCCTTCATATCTATGTTTTGGATACTCGTTTGTCTTTATTAATTTATGCAAACTTGAATTGGATTGAACCTTTTTATGTGTGAATTTAGTTGTTAATATTAGATGAAGATTTTATGAGTTTACTTTGGTGGTGTTATAAATTTTATAATTGTTGATAATGTCTAATCAAAGATTCATGGTTGTTCTTAGTGTTTAATTATTTAGTCTTAACGTGATTAGTATATATATGCTATAACGAGCGATTTTATAGGTTTATTAGTTATTTATGATTATTTAGCTTATTAAATAATTATAACTTGAGACTGTAACCGGTAACAGGTTAAGAAATTTGCTATTAATAATTTTTTACTAACATAATAATTGTACTTAAGAATATCTTATAGGTATAATTATTAGACACTCGTTAGCACGAGGTCACTAAATTAAATCATTAATAATAGTGAGGAACTTAACGCATAACTCGCGGTGGTCACGTTAAAATAACTTCTTGCGTATGAATTACTTCGTAAGGACTTTCTAATAGTTATAGAATTAGAGGACCTTAGCGGGAATCCTAATCAACCTTTATCTATTCACAATAGAACTCACCCAAAGTAATACTCATATAATTGGAATCTAAATAACTATGCATCTAAGTATATACATTTCCGTATATTTGAACTTCGTAAATCTCTTATGTAGTTGTTTGTCGTAAGTTGGTGTGTAAATATCCCCTTAAACAAACTAAAAACCCTTTTTAACTAAAATAACTATCATTAATCTAGATGATCAAAAATAGCCACCGTTCCCAAGAGATCGACAGTCGAACTTATCATCTATATTACTATACAATTATTGTGTAATTGTCACTAACATTTGATAAAATCCTTTTATATTAATTAAAGCTTAGTTTTACACATCAGTACTTGAAAGTGAGAGAGGGAAAGATGAAGGGTAAAACAATCCATTCACATTGTTTCCTTGTGTAAAAATCATGGTACTTCCTCTATAAAGAGGAAATCTAGCTTCCTATATATCTATCTTTAAATACATAGAGAAATGATTGGAGTGCGTTTTTCCTCATCTATCTCTATATATAAAAATAGAGGAGGTTTATAGATGATCATTGGAGACGGCCTTACATGCTATCATTATTGTTTTGTCTAAAGATAATAATTACGGTTTTGATAAACTTATACACTTATCTTTGTATACATGTGTAACATCCCATTTACAAAGGCGAAAATCGGGGTCACATAAATGATATACAAAAGAGCAAAATCGATATTATAAGTTCTTAAATAAGAAATCTAAACAAAGTCTCCAAAAGTAAACCAATCAAAATCCATTACAAGATCTTGATGAGAAATTGTTCAATAGAAATTAGATAAAAACTAATAGACTAAAACCAAATTAGAACTAAGTTATCTCGCTGCTTGGATCCTTGCTCGCAACTCCTTCCGTTTGCTACTGGATCACCTACCGCATGGAAAGATAATATGGTTGAGCCAAAAGCCAAATGTACGGATACCAAATAAGGTAGTGAAGAACTAAACGAGAGCTTTTGTTGGTTGTTGACCAACGAAAAGAAATGGGATTGTGTCAACGGGCACCTATTCCAACGAAAAATAGCCCCTTTTCTTTTTGTTTAGCCTATTCCTATAAGAAAAGGCTACACAAACGAAATATATTTATGCCGATTAAAATAGCAAAAATTTATCATGAGGTGTGAACAATGAAAAAAACGAGCTTCTAAAACAAAATCAAATGGTACATGAACCTGCAAATTCAAGTACCAATAAAGGTGAATGTGACGTTAGGCACCACACCTCCATCCTCAGTCAAACACAAAACAACAACTATGGTTAAACAATAAGCCTCCTAGAAAACCCTTATCACACCACAAAAAAGAGACGCTGCAGACTAATCACACCGCTCCAAAAAATGTGACATCATCGGTGCCATAATGACGCCCCTATGGAACCACAATAAGTAGTAAATAGCTCGCATACCCATATCCAGAGTAGAATAAAAGTCACTAAAAGAACAAATGGTCTTTAACAATAAAGTTTTTACACAAATTTCTAATAACGAAATCAAATTACAAATAATTTCACTAAAGTTAAGGCAATTTGATAATCTATTGTTTTCGTTTTCGTTAATTTAAATCAGTTTGGTTATGATGATCAAGTAACTACTTAAGTATAACATTACTAAAAGTATGATTATTGAGTTCACATCCCAATGACGCTAATAAATAATACGTATGATTATTGAGTTCACATCCCGATGGCGCTAATAAACTATATTATTTAAGCCCCGAAACATGATGTTTAGTTATCGTAACCGATGACTTAAAATATGTTTTCCGTCATTCAAAACATTAACAAAACTACTAAATCAATGAAAAACAACCTATAGACAAATTGAGTTAATGTTTACCTCCAAAAGAAACCGGTCTTCGAACCGGTACTCAAATACAAGGCTTCGTCCACGTACTCTTCAACTCACAACCCTCTCTAATTTAACGTACTCTCTATAGTTTGTTTATTTATGCTTTTGTAAATGATTCAACTGAGGATTTTTAATAAGATAACATGACCTCTTAAACCCTCTAAGTGGGCCTAAAGAAACGGACGCTTATAAATCACTTTGACCACGTTTTTTTTTTACTTGAAGCATTTTACAAAGTCTATTAATTCAACGGCAATTACTTTTTTTATTATTATTATCTCTATTTAATTTAAATATTATATGAATTGAAATTTTGGGTATTACAATGTGCCTATTTTTGGTGGTTATAAAGATGTTTAAGATCGGGTTGTGGCTTTAACGAAAAATAGAATTACATATAAATATAGAAATATAGGAAGTTAATGAAAAAGTAATATGTATTTATCTCTTCTTTTTTTTCTTCCCTTTCACCCTTCTACTCAATAAAAACTTAAAAAACCCATTGCGACCGGATTCCATGTGTAACTTATCTGTTAATAAGTTTGAAACTTATTTTTAAAAGTTGTTTCAAAAAGCTTTTTTTTCAAGAACTTATTTTTCTAATAAATTCTTAAAGTTTTATCTACCAAACAATGTTAGAAGCATAAATTGAAAGAGAAAATAAACCTAAGCTCCCATAACTAATAAGCTTGCATGCTAAACATGCCCAAAGCATATCTTCGATACAGCCATCTTTCTAAATTAATTTCTTGAAACATTTATATAAGCATATGCCGGTATGAATTTATATCTCATCTTCTTCACTACCAACATCGTCATAGTCAGAGGACGATGCTTCATACAGGAACTCTTGGGTGCCAGGAACACCCACAGTCCGGGATTCAGTATCAACTTCAGTTGACTTGAAGACATCAATTGTTGCACATACATGCCACTTGGCAGCCAGATACGTCACGCTTTGTGCCATGTGGGTGATTCTAGTAGCAGGATTACAAAAACCAGCTACAATACAAGAAACATAAACAACTTCTCCAAAATAAATTTAAAACAAAAAACCCTAAATTTCCGTATATAACAAATGTGAAAAGGTGGCCATGTCGGCCCTGTACTTATGAATGGGGGTGATTGGGGTTATTTTTACTTCAATGGGGCAATGGGTCAAAAATCACCCAATGTTAACTTTCATGCTTAAACCACCTAATCATTTTATTGAAATAAGTGTATTATTCTTGAACTAAAATAGTTTTTCTAAGCATATTTGGTACACTAACTGTTACAGTAACCAACTTTATTAGATTTATGTTTTTGGTAACTAACTTAATTTAGGCCGGTTGAAAAACCATTCAAGGTTTATTTTATTTTCTTTCTTTTTTTACAGGTGAGTACTTGAGCACGTTTTCAGGGACCGCTAATTGGTGCCACATTAGCTTCAAATCAAGAAAACGAAGATCAACATGATCAGAAGTTACTGGCATGTCTGCTGCCCCATCATCATTTTGACTAGTTACTGAATCAAATATCCTGTAATTATAATTTTTGAAAGTTGGTTACGCTTAAACTTTTAAGTGATCTCTCCACCTATAAACAAAAAATACTACTTGTCAAGTAACCATTTTAAGTTTGAGGACAATTTAACAGTTCTCTGATGAATCTTATTTCAAAAAATCTTTCTTTTGACTAACGGGCTAGAGCAGACAAAACAAGCCCCATACAACCGCAACTACAAAATTTGATTTTGGTCTCATATTTGTACGTTGTATCTACTAAAGATCATTTTGATATCAAGGTATATAGCAGTCATATACACCAGTATGAGTAGCTGTCTTCTTTTATAAGACAGTTGACAATAATTCTGTTCTTCCAATAGTCAAATTCATTTCTAATTTCTCAACACTAATCATTCTCTTTTCTTTTCAATCATTGACTGCTTCAAGTAAAAGAAAATATATACTCCATCAATCATTTCAAATCCAGTCAAAGTGTCCAACTCAGAGATCCAAAATCTTATAAATCTTACCAGAATCAAGGAAGAAAATGCAATCCGTAGATTAGTAAAATATTATAGCAAAATGATCCCACACATAATGATGATATGTTGACATATATTAAAAACATCAACCATTTCATTTTGTTTCACTCATCAAGTAATTCAAGTTAAATCCGTAGACTTATTCAAATCAAAAATTCAAACTGTAATCAGCCTCCGCCTATATTTACTAAAACCACAAAATGGATGCAACCTTGACAACCCATTCATAGGTTTAGTGACTCACTCAAATCACAGAATGGAGACAGAATAAAATCAGTAGATGACTAGGGAAGAGAGGCTACTCCAGCCGACATTAATCATAGGCAATATATACATCAGTAAACACATATGTGAGTACCAGAAAGACGCTTTAACACCCGACTTTAATGGCCTTTTCCCTTCTTTTTACTGGTAAATTTCTCATCGACTGCCATTACTAGTTATGATGAAATTGGCAAGGCAAACGGATTAGACTCGATACCCGAGACAACTTACAAGTAGCTTCACTAAAAAATTTCTGATCATCCAGCTTATGCGTCTGCACCATTAATACCAATTTGAACGTTACACTTCAAACTGTGAACAACAGAATAATACTGAAAGCAAATTCATATAGCTATCGCAACATATGCGAAGAAGCACATGCAGAATGAATCACATTACAGTGACTATATACAACGAAAGACACCATCTAATGTGTTCAAAGAGGACAGTTTGACTTTAAATGATGGAAAGGACACATTTCCATTTACTGTAAGTCCAAAAAAACCACATATGAAAAGGTTTTGGTATCAAATTAACATGAAAACCAACATGAATTTTGAGGTTTAAAATAGTAGGTTTAACTAAAAAGTCAACATTCGTATCTTCTTTCGGATTTTAGAACGGTCCCATAATATGCCTATAACATGTTGAAACTGGTGCAGTTTGACTTTTAAGGCAAAAACCACCACACTTCAAGCTTTATAAGAATACTTTAGCTCTATGTACGAACTTCGTAATTACAATTAAATGTAGCGACTGTTCCAATCTTAGATATACAAAGTTTGGCACAAAAAAGCTCAGTGATCCAAAAGGATTACATACGTAGCTAAACTTGATCCCAGTTGACAAACTATCAAGGATGTATGCGGGGACTAATCGACCTGGACCTGTAGGTACTAATCGGTCAAGTCGGGGACCGATCGGATTAGACTTTTTTTTACATTCAGGTAACAAATTTCAAATTATATGTAATTTTGAGAAGGAACCTAGGTCAATCGTGATTTTGAGAAGAAACCCGGATATGGTTAGGGGTGTAAATGAGACGACACAACTCGCGATTGACTCAAGAAATATTCGAGATCGACTCGGTACAAGTCGAGTCGAACTCGAGCTACCCAAGTAGAGTTTCGAGTCGAGCTCGAGTATTAAAATACTCGGCTCAAGAGGCTCGCGAGCTTAATCGAGCATGCATTATATTACATTTTTACCCTTCATTTATATGTATAATAATATAATATATTTACCGAATTTTAAATAAACTTCGAGTTAAGCTTGAACATTTCGAGTCGATTAATATTAATTCTAAATTATTTAATACTAATATTTTAATACTAATAATCGAGTCAAGTAGAACCGAGCTGAGCTAGAAAGTTTCGGTTAATTACTCGAGCTCGAGCTTGAAAATACAAGCTCGAGTCGAGTTTCGAGTTTCGAGTTTTCTAATCGAGTCAAGCTTGGCAGTGTACCAACTCGACTCAACAAAAATTACTCCCCTATACATGGTATCTCATGTATGGTATATCAGAGAACAGAAGAAAAATAGCGGCCCTGCAGTTTTCTAATGGACTTCCAAAACCCTAAACTTAAGCCATATTAAAATGTTGATCAATTTTGATCGACTTTGACCGACTTATTTTGACTTTGACCAAATTTGATATGTTAACCGATGTTGAATAGCGTTGACCAACATTTTAGCCCAATTTAGACCGAGTCGCATCGGACTAGTCCCAAAACCCGATAGTCCCCGACTAGTCGGCCGACTTTTAGAAAACTGCCAAATATTACTCGAAATGATAGTTGACTTGATATGGACAAATATCAGGTCTTGTAGTGCTGTATATATTGAAGTTGAACCGCCAGTAAACAAACAATCAAACACTTCCTTTTAAAATTGTCAACATGCTGATACACTAATGTCTCTAAACATGATCTCGCCAGGTATTCGTTAAGTAGCTTAACGAACACGATAAACCACTACAAAATATCATAGAGTTGAAGCAGTAGAGCCAGAAATCTATGGAGGGACTAATTTTTATTAATTGATTATAAATTCCATTTTTGAGCGCAAACCAATCTGAAAATACGACGATCAAGCTGTGCACCGGGAGTGACAATGGCAAGGTATCCAAAACAAGTCACTCCGTGTGTCCAATGCTACCAAAAACCATAAACTCGGGGTACCAACTAAGACATTTGCATAAAAAGATAGTGACGGTTCCAGTATTAGATATACAAAGTTGGCCACAAAAAGTCGATGATCCAAAAGGCATATGACTTTCAGAACATTTATGTAGATAGATAAGCAACTATTTTTTGAGAGTAAACTCTTTTTAAAAGAATTATTTATTAAGCCGCACTAGGAGAAACAATTGCAAGGTATCAAAACAAGTCAGTCCCAGTGTCAAGTGCAACTAAAAACCATAAACTTGGGTTACCAACCGAGACGTTTGCATTATAAGATAGTGACTGTTCCAATATTAGATATACAAAGTTCGGCAACAAAATTCAATGATCCAAAAGGAATACGACAGAATATACGACAATAGAAATCGAAATCAATACCTGATGTATACACATAATCAAAAATGTTCAGTTCGTCATATGTTTCCCATCAATAGATTCAATTGCCACAACGATGTTGTTGTCGATCTATTCAAACAAGGGTAAGACTAAAGCGCAAATAGATAACCTATGGATATAAACACATGCATGTACAGAGTAATGAATGAGTGGTGGTTAGGACCATTGTCTGATGATCTTTCGCAACAGTAATAGGTAAGAATAGGTTCTCACCCTGCTTACTAGAAAATAACTGTTCAGACTCAGCAAGTGACTTTTGAGCTTTGCTGCGTGGCCCAGAAGATCATATAAAAAACAAAATAGGCACTTAATAATTAATATTAATATATATATATAGATTAAAAAGATAATGGTTTCGTCTTAGGCAAGCATATCATACTTTCCATTACCACAGAAGTTAAAACACTCAATAATCAGTGGGTTGTTCTGCATATATTCAACTAATAATCATAATGCATCGTCACTTATTTCTGTGAGATTGCAGGATATACAGATTATACCTTGTTGCCAACTGTCACGTGGTCCGATCAAAGAAAATATGTATTTAGACCAATCAGAAAAAGACCACAAGAATAGTCATTAGAAACCAGAAAACCAATAGTGCTGAGAAGGAAAACGATCATAGGTTGAAGATAAAACCAGAAGATGTTATCATGATGCATGGACCATTAGGCAACATACCTACAAACAGAAAACTGTCATCTTACTTCAGATAGCTAAAATGTAAGCCGGTCCATTAATTACCCAAGAAATCAACACTCCACTACTCGAGCTGCAAAGCCCCGACCATAAGTTCTTTGTGTAAAACCTGAATACAGAAACAATATCACCATGTATCATGAAACCTAAGACACCTATGACCAAAGTGACATGAAACAAACGAGAGAAAGATATCTACAACATACAAAACGCGAAATAGATAAGACCAATGTAACTACAGTGGAACTGTTGCAACCAACATCAAGATAAAAAAATTGGAATGACATCAAACAAGGAGAAGTACAAGGATAAGAAAATATTACGGAGAACAGAAGGCCTGTCTACAGCCAACCATATTGGCAGATACTCACCAGATTGCCTAGAGTAAGATGTTTGCACCTAAGAAACATATACAACCTTAATACTCACAGGATTTCCAGAACCATTTAAGAGACTAAATGAAAGCAATAAGCGATTGTAGTTGGATTAGTCACCAAATGAATCAGGAACCTTGACAGTATCAAAGACAACCATCATCAACTGGGAGCTTTCTAAAACCTATCAGCAAAGAAAACAAGATAACCCTTCCCCATACAATAACAAAGAAGTAAACAGAATCCGAACAAGCATATAAATATACAAGCATCATATAGAATCTAAACATGCTTCTAATATTTACCATCCAATATAACAAGCAGACCGGATGAGGCTTCTACTTTCTGCTTTCCAGTTCTCATAAGCAACCCAAAGTTGAACGAATTGAGAAACAAATGGCAACAAACCAGGAAGGATGATGGTAACAATTCTGGTAATGGTCTCCAGCTTTAAAAAATAAAAATTATTGAATACCGAGAAAAAACTATGACCTGTTGCAGATGAAAGTAGGTGACTAAAATTGAGTGGGTAGGAAATTTATATTACAATGAAGGACATCCCAAATCTAAGAAGATCAAACGAGAAAGCGTGATGATGAATCTATGTCCAGCCAATACCATGTATCATGAAACAGGATACCTAAGACCAAACCGACATAAAACAAACGAGAAAGATATCCACAACATAAAGCAAGTTTAAATAGATAAGAGCCATGTAACTACAGTGGAACTGTTGCAACCGATACCAATTGAGTACCCACTAGCCTATCCGGAGACAGCCCGGTCCACACACAAGCTTTGTTAGTCCTATCAACAAGAGAGCAAAACAATAGTAAGATAAATTGAAATCCTTTTAGTAAGAAGCCAGAGAAGAAAGTCATTACGGAACCCAGAAAGACGAGAGAGGATTTAAGATGCATGTGACACAAATTAAACTGCAAAGTCCAGCTCTATTGTTTCTACTGAAACTGGCACAAAGATATGCAAGCATCAAACTAAAAGTGGCGAAACCTCAAAGCAAACAAAAACTAACACATAGATCACCCAAGCGCAACAGAAACTGAATAAGCCTAGCCAACAAACAAGAAAACTAAATCCCTAAGCCTCCCAACAAATATTCTCATAAAACGTAGTGTGTAGGGTAAGAAACCAAACGTTACAACAAAACTATTTAACCGCTGCAAAATGATGAATGAATCTGCCGCCGTCCCTTGACACCCAACAGACCCATACGTACACATGAACGAATCCCACAAACTAGATAAACATATGGCACAGAAGATCACATAAGATTTCAAAGATAATGGTTTTGTCTTACACAAGAAAATCATGCTTTCCATTACCATTGAAATTAAAACACTCAATAATTAGTGGGTTGTTCTGCATAGATTCAACTAATAATCAAAATGCATTGTCATATATTTCTGTGAGATTGCAGGATACCCACAAACTGTTTTAAAAAATTGGTTTCAACTAAGGTTTTAGATTGTTTTCGAAGCTCTGTTCTGCAAATTGGATAGTAGCCCCACTCTCCACAAAACAAATACCAGAAAGGGGTCCTGTAAGGATCAAAAGAAAATGAGTCAATGTATTAAGATAATTCCAGAACATAATAAGTGATCAGAAGGTCACTACACTTTAAAAGAAATCTTTATTATCTAAATCTAAGAACTTAAATGTTAACCCCACTTTAGTTTAAAAGGCAAGTTGTACTTCTGCATCGACAATGAGCTGTCCAAGTTTCTTGAATGTGTCGGATCTGTAGATTCTACAATAGCCACAAAAGTTTGTGGTCCACCAGCGCCTTGGATCAGTAACTATCTACATATCTACTATCGTTTCAACTAGTCTACTATTTATTTAAAAATACGGAAAACAACAAATTTAACTTACCATTATCTTCCCTCCCTCTTTTCTAAGCGTGATTTTCAACTTTCGTTTCCTTTTCCGGCTTCTTTTCTTTTCCTTGACTTCCCTCTTTTCTTCTACATTCTTTATCTCCCCTCTTCTAACCTTTTCCGATTCACCAAAAAATTTCAACTTCAACTTCTAAACGTCTACATTCACAACCTTACCATCATCACCCCCAATCTTGTCTTCTCGCCACAACTCATAGTTCACATTCCCATTCTCACAAAGTTTCCTTCTTTCACGACAAATTAAAGAATCTTTAGAAACCCTAATATCAATATCATCGTACTCCTTTGAACTATGCTTGCTTTCTGTGTGTGATTTGCTTCTTGAACTACTTGGCATGATCACTAATTAATATAAAATTAACTAAATAATCCAAACCGCCTGCAAGAAAACCTAAAACGGAATCAGGTCAAAACCCTAATAGAATGAAATTTGAGAACTTCTATTTAAATTTATAAAACAGATGATAGAAACAAAAGCAACTCAGGCAGAAAGTATGAATTATAATACACAACAGTTTAGATGATAAAGAGATATAAAGACCCAAATTTCGAAATTAGAATTTGGTAATACTTGGAGAATGCTAAACCTAAATTCGAAGAGAGAGAGTTTGGTAATACTTACAGAATGCTAAGAAAAACCCTGATTTCGAACAGAGATCGAGTGATTAGAATTGCGGAACGTATTCCGTGTTTATACGTATCGATCGCGTTACTTCAACGCAAAGTCAATGTCAAAGTCAAAGTTAAACGCGGCCTTTCTTATTTTTCAAATTTTAATTTTAATTTAACTATTCTAATCTAAATAATATTTCAAATATTTTAATTTATTAACTTTAATATTTAATAACTAATATATAATAACATTTATTTATTAATAAAATACTATTACTACTATTAATATTAATATTAACATTTATTATTATTTCATTTTTCAGTTTATAATAATGTTAATAATGAAATTATTATTATTCTTATTATTATTATAGAGTTTTAGTTATATACATGTCTAGGTTAATTTACAAAGTATTTTTTATTGTGTTTTCATATGGCACAATAAGTGATCTTAACTTTTATAAATACCTAATAATGCATATTTCTGAAACAAGTGCCTTAAAGTCTACTACTATTTTGTAATTCATTAATCATCTTAATCATATTATATACATCTTATATCATGTTTATCTTTTTATTTATCAAAATAAAACTGATATAATATAAATAAAATAAAAAAAATCCAATTAATTTTCAATTGAGATTGTTAAGGGTTTTTTCGTGTCCATTACTTGTTTTGGTCCAGATACAAAGGTGTGTAATATAGGCTTTTTCGTTTGGGGTCCAAAATAATTATATCAAAGTCTTGTTATATATTATGTATTTATGAAAGTAAAGAAATTTAAAAAGAAAAAAAAAACTCACATGGTCCAGAGGTAAATAGAGTACCAACCAGCAGTCCATTATTTTCATCCAGTCGATTAATAATAAGTCAATTTGATACTAGAAAGCAACACAAAACTTAGTCGAAAAAATCGATTAAGAGCTTAACTATAAATTACAGCACATGCCCTTCAAATTAACATACCACCTGACTTGTTTAATATTCCTTCTCAAGTTTATATGACATTACGAATATCATAGAGTTGAAAGAAGGAAGTAGTGGACACCCTTGATTTCCTAGCAACAATACCCTAAAGCAAAGCAATCCAGAGGGGCCATGCGCATGCACATTATTGCCAAGTGATGCAAACGAAGAAATACGGTTTTTTCAGAAAACAAGTAGTTTCCAAGTTCTTGAACGCACTAGTCCTTGAATTGTACAAGGACGTCCAGGAATATATTGGAAGGAAGAATTATTGAGCGTCGAGAAGTGGAACTGCGATAATGATTATCAAGAAGTAGATAAAGTGATAAACAGAATCACGTCGATTAGCTTGATCAACGCTGCCATTGTTTTTTATCTTTATTTGTGTTTGATTGTTAACGAAAACAAAACAAAGATATCCATGTCTAAATGGTAGAGGTTGAAAGTTTGTAGTTTTATGAATTGAAAAGCTTTAGCAACTTGAAGGTATGTGGGAACATAAAAGATGTCTTTGGAGCAATGTTTTAAAAACCAGTTTTTAAGTTGGACCGGTTGACTTTCCGGTTCCGGTCGGACCGGTCTTTGACTTTTCTTGAGTTTTTGAATTTTTACAAATTTTTATGACTTTTTATGACTTTTTACGACTTTTTATAATTACTTTTTTTACGTTTCTTAACTTTTTATAACTTTATTAGAACAAGCCCCCTTTGAAAGTTTGTCAACAAATAGATTTTGAAAAAAATACACTGGTTAAAAGAAAAAACGGCGATTTAATCCGAATTACAAGTGAAAATATATGACTTTTCAAAGTTCATACTTCAAACTTTTAAAACTACAATTATAAATTATGATGTTTTGAAATGAAATATATAATGACTATGAACTTATTAAAGAATTGTCAAAATAATCATTAAAAATACTATTTAAAAAACTATTAAAATAACAATTTACAAACTAGTAACAAAATATTAATAATTACAACAATATCACAAAGTAATGGCTAGATTAGCTGGCAATCAAATTATTCAACAAGTATAAGGTTATAGTTTCAAAACATGAGGTAGACATTTTTGTTGTGTTTATTTTCTTTAGTGTTGAATTTGTCCCACATTGTTGACAAGGCAAACCAAAACTTACAATGACCTCATATATATTATAAGTCAAGCACACAAGTAATTCCAACTTCATCACGGTTGACTTACTAATTTGAAACGTTGACCTATGTGATTTCGTTTTAGGAAAAAAAAAATATCAAAAACCGGTTCCCGGTTCCGGTCCGACCGCCGGTTGTTGACCAAGTCAACTTTAGCCAAAAACCGGTTATATATGGGCCGGTTTCCTTCTAAAATTCAGTTCGACCGGTCGGACCGGTTTTCAAAACATTGCTTTGGAGATGCTTTCATTTCTCTTCCTCTTATCTTTTGTATCTCTAATAAGTTGGTAGGGGGCCAATGCTCGAATGATATAATAGAGATATTTATAGATGCAACTGGGTTGTCAATAACTACCTGTTTCAGATGTCTCATATATTCATCGTTTACCACATGTTTTAACATTTTCTTCTTCCACAAGCTTTAACACTTAAAGTAACCTCCTTGATAACTTTTTCAAAAAAGTTTAGTTTATTAATTTGGTAATATATAGTTATGTAATCATAATTAGCACATTAACAAATTATAAAATCAAAAAAAGTGGACAAAAACGTATCAGCAGGACCCAACAAACTCAGCCCGGCAAGTTACCCATCACCCACCCATTCTGACAATGATTGATTCATGGTTTCATACCAAATTTGGGTGTATAGAAATAAATTTTTCCTTCTTCTAACGATTCAAAGTAGAAAAAACAGCCGAGGGGAGTTAATTAAGAATACGTACCAATGCAGTAAAAAAGTAGACCCTATAAGTCAAACAAGAGATGGTCAACCAAGATTTACCCAAACTTGTTTCCATTTGGGGTGTACTTTATCTCAAATAGATCAAAGGCGTAATATATGCAATAAGTAGTAAATATAGAAGGGCTTAAACACCAATTTGTCGGAGTTTAGTATCACATATACATATACAAGATAAATATTCAAGATGTAAAGAACAATCATACAAGGGAATGAAAAGACAAATGCACAATGTTGAAATAAGTTATTTATCCCCCGTTTAACAATATCATAGTTGTCCACCTTAAATATTAATGAAAACTGAAGTTAGAGACAGGCAGTGGTTCATAGCAAGAATTTAGTGATGCATAAACCGCAAAACTTGAAACGGATAGTCGTGTTAGAAGATATTGTCTTTTAGGTTATTTATGGCACTAATCAAAACTAATTTTCTGCTGAATGAAAGATAACACTTGTTAGGTGCAACCAGCCAGAACAATCGCGTTTAATTTAGCAAAAAGTGTGATCAACCGACCACTTAAGCTTCGAAACAAATTTCAACTTAGAAGTGTTATACTTGTTCTATATTAATGTACAATAAGACAATTAGATTACCAAAAGCTATTTTCATAGTTCCTACTAATATGAACCCATACCAAAAACCACTCAAATGATACTGATATTCAATAAATAAAAAAACACATTACAAACAAAGGTACCAAAAAAAGGTACCAAAACAGGGATATATAAATACCCTAGCTTTGGTTAGGATCCTAAACAGGTCCAGATTTGTGCATTAAAAGAAAAGGTATGAAAACAGAACTACGGGTGCCTAGTAGATCCAATAACCGGTCATGTTGGGCTCAGGCTTTCTAGGCCTGGTTTGCCCATTCTCAGATCAATGTAGACCACATACCCGCTTGATGCTTAAACATCATTTTTAAATTCTTATATTTAACATAAAATAACAAACCCAGAGTTAGAACCACGGCAATCTAACACATTTGAGCAGTAAAACAATCAGCAAGATTTATTTCTTGCTCAACATCCCAACAGCAAAGTTAAAAAATACATTCTTTTTTTACTCTTTGTTTTCAACACATTAAAAAGACATGAGTATTCATGTATGTTGAGTTGTTTAAAAAACAGTAAGTTTAAGATGGCAAAAAAGAAAGTGTAAAGAAAAGTAGTGTCTTAATGAATCTTAGTTTTCACTCATCTGCAGAAGCTGAATTGTGAGCAGGGTATTTCTGTAATATATCAGCCCATGTGCTCCTTCCCTCAGAAACATCTTTCACCACTGCTGCCACCTCATCCACGCTCACGCGGATTTGATCCTTGCTATCCCTCTCACGAATTGTCACCGAGGTTGTTGAATCCACGGTAACAGCAAACGGCACACCAAGTTCGTCTGTTCTGGCATATCGTTTCCCTATAGTGTTACCTATAAATGGGCAAATAAAACTATCAGCTACTTGTCATTTGCATAATTAGCTTGTTTTCACATTCTTTATACCTTGTAAAGAAGTAAATATAATAAAAATAAAAATAATTTAGTTAATGGGGTTTCCATACGGTCATTTTAGTAATAAAAAATTAATTCAGACTTATAATAATAAAAGGCATTACATTTTACTGACTTTTTAGCTGACTTTTTCCACCCATTTGACCCGTTAGAGATAAATATCGCCTTATGCATAAGTATATGGGCCAAAAGAAACAAACTAAAAAAGAGAGATATTAATGAAATACCTGTGATATCTTTCTTGTTTGAAATTCCAGCAGCAGTCAAAGATCTAGAAATCTGTTTAGCAACTTCCTCATATTCCTGATTCTGGACCAACGGGAAGACGCTGCATTTTATGGGAGCAACAAGAGGAGGAAAACGGAAAACATTTAACTGTTCATCCCCTGCTTTGCTTGGTCTCGTGTAGAAGGAGTGTTCAAAGAGACAATAGATGATGCGTCCAATACCAAAAGATGGTTCAATCACAGAAGGTGTAAAAACTCTCTGGTGTTCTTTCTTTATTTCCTTTGATATTGAAACCATGCTTTTCTTTATCGTGACCATCTTCTGAAGGGTGCAAACCTCAAATTCTACCTCCCCTTTGGATTCTAAAGCAGCTTTCACGTTCATGGCCTCTTTTTCATTCATTGCCTAAAAAAATGCAGGAAATCACACATTAAACACTACCTTGCCTAACATTCAAATTAAGTCGATACATCTTTGACTCAGTAAGGTGGCAATATCAGTAGGTAGGGTAACATGTCAAAATATGATCAGGTCAATGTCATATTTGTAACTTTAATGTACTGGACAACATATGCCGGTTTGGACCGACCCTGGGCCTTTCTTTTCCATTTTATCTGAATTTGTATTGTAATTAATCTCAAAAATCTGATTACAAAAAGTATATTATAAAGAATATTGTACAAGTTCATTCAAAGAGAAAGAGTTATCGATAAAAACATTAAAAGCATTTGAATAATTGTTAGGCGACTTTGCTCGTTTAATCATTTTAGCTTATCTTTTTGTAGTTTACCACTTTAACCGTTTGACCCATCATCAATAAGAAACGACCCAAACTGACCAATTTCAATATAAATGGGTAGAAGTTGCCACCTCTGTAGGGAGACAATATAACAAGTAGTTACTTTTTATAGCTAACAGCCTAACAGTATTTATCGATTAAGAATATTTGTATATTAGGATGTCCGTAATATATCAAACATTATTCTGATTTGGCATCAAACTCAGCATATGTAACAAGTAAGGTAACTACAAATAGATGATGGTACTGGTTGACGACCAAAAGACTCCTTTATTATCAGCAAAGTAACGTATTTTTGGATGTTTAATGTGATGTCCTATAATTCGAGCTGATAAAACATCAGCTATCCAAACTCTCAAGCAGTTCAAGCATACTCTATTGCAGATCAATTGATATGGTTTACTAGTACACACTTATAAAATTCTAATGTACAATGAGTAGGTAAGATTTAGGCCCATTCACAATAAGACAACTTCAGTACAAGTAAGAGAGAGTACCTAAGGTTTTAAATAGGCTAGGGGTCTAAAAACACATTGAGTGCGAAAAAGGCGTTATGAAGTATGCATGTTGACGTCAAGTCAGATGACAACTGCCAACCTTAACTATAGCCACTAGGATCACTGATAAAGGTATTAGTACGCTGTGTTATAGACTTAGAGCGTATAGGTATATCTATATGTTTGAATGTATTCAGCATCTACTCGAACGCCGGTGATTTAACAAGCAATACAGTTTTCATTGAGTTTTCGATGTGGTTTTTATGGCAATTAGACTCACTGAGAAGTAGGGTGTTTCCTCTGACAAATAATCAATCATCATGCAACTATAATTATCATGCAACAAATGTCGTTATTGCTAGAAAAGCAAGTGATACAAAAAATCTAAAGGACAATGACAGCCAACAACCATCCAGTTCACCAACTTTTCAGTAAATCAGTCAACAACCATGAGGTATACTGACATTTATGTACATATTAGTCCTGAGAGGAGTAATGTGCGAGAAGAATTCTTTACCTCCAGTGCTTCAACTACCATCTTTTGATTACCCTTGAATGCAAGGCCAAGCTCCTTCTTAACCGGTGTTATAAAAAGTTTCTGAAAATACATCAAAAGTTAGAAGCTTGCTCATTTAAAAACTTGAAAACTTGCTGGGGAACTGAGAACAATACCTCCACTTCTTTAGGTTCCGCAAATTTCTCTTGAGCTACAAGAGCAACGCCACTATTATCCTATATAAAGAAAACATCCAAAAGTTCATAGAAAGCATAGCACAATATTATCTTTTCAACAAGTTTGATAAATAAGGCATGGAAATAAGCTACATCATTGACACCAAATTACAAATCAAACAACTTATTGATCAGATCGGCTCAATGAGCAATATGCTTGATAAGGCTCACTAACAGTGTTCAATGCTTACTGTGTGTGCACGCAGGTCATACGCAGATCTATCGGCAATCCCAACACACTCAATCCAACCATAAGAAGACTCGATTTCAGCATCCCAGCAATCTGCAGCATAATGGGCCATCTCATTTGGAAGATGCTGCCTGAACCGCAATCGTTTTTCATCTATCCCTAGCCGTGTCAAAAATAGATATACTCTCCCGATAAAGTACGCAAGGGTTTGATTATTAACAATCCCCTGGAAATAATAGCGTTTAGTAGCTATACATATAGCAGGTTTATAAATAGACACGGTAGTAGATGCAATCTCCAATAAAAACTAACCTTAGACACTGCTTCACCAAGACAAAGCCTTTTTGCAGACTGCCCTGACATTTGTTCATCCCTTGGAAACATGAGAAACTCTAGGCTCGAAACTTCAGAATACTTCGGATGTGATTTGTCATCAGGATCCACAAAGTGCTCTATCTCAGCAAGTGTGAACTCACGGACTCTTAAAAGACCTTGTCGAGGAGATATCTGAAACCGTAAAAAACATGTCAATTTCTAGAACCAAATTCACACAGCAGCACTGATTGCAATCTCAAATTTCCAAAAACAACACCTGACCTCATTTCTGAAAGCCTGACCAATTTGAGCGGCAGCAAATGGAAGCTTGTTCCCGTTATAATAGTACAAGTCTCTGAAGTTAACAAATATGCCTTGTGCAGTTTCAGGACGCATGTACCTGCAAAACGAAAACAACTGAAGCCATATAAATGAAATAAAGTAGAACCATAATCTCATTATAATACAATACTTAGCAAAAAAAATACAGCAACTCATTATAAAAATTATTACTGACCCGGTGCTCGCACCAGACGGACCAATTTGAGTCTGAAACATCAGATTAAACGGATAGGGATCCGATAGAGAATTCTTGGTATCTGGTGCCACTATACCATACTCCTTAATCATGGCACCAAGTTGTTCAGCAGAAAGATCATCCAGAACCGCAAGCACGTGCTTCAATTCAGCAGCCTTCTCCGCACTTATAGCCAAGTCCTTCTCAAGCTTATCCTTACAATGATCCTTTAGCAAGTGATCGGCTCTGTAACAAAGTCCGGTCTTCTCATCTTTAACCATAAGGTCAGTAAACTTATCTACATGACCAGAAGCTTTCAACACTACTTCAGGAGTCACACACGGACAATCAACTTCTAACATATCCTCTTCCAATACAAAATGCTGAGCAACATTTCAACAAAAATAACAATATTAAAATCCTATATGTACACCTATTTTCAACCAAAATAATACATACATATAGTCTAAAAATTGAGATTTAATTGTAAGATGAAATGTGCAAAAAAAGAACCACTTCTATATCCATTTTGCCATTTCTATTTTAACAATCGAGTCAAATTAAACCATAGAACTTCATAGCATTTAAAGATCACCAGTAAGGAAACATGATTCATATAAAATCATAAAATAAACTAATTAAAAGCTGTATAAAAACACAAACAACCGAACGTAACAAATGCATAATATGTAATTCTCGAGTCATTTGGTGACGATTATACGGGTTATAACATCTTATAATTCTTAGTTTTTAAGATGATCAAAGGATAAACATATAGAACTTTTAAATCACTTTCAATTTCCACCATACCCAACTTCTCATTTTGCCAAAAGTCATAACAATAAGCATTACCAATTTCATTTGTAAAACAAAACATAGCCGTATTTGTAGACTATTATTATACTATTTTAATAACTTTGTGCATCTAGGATTTTTCAAAACTGATAACAATCCGAATTCAAGCATCTATGTATCTCTATGTATTTGCGTTATAACATCGTCAAATTCATAATTCTGCAGAATCATATGATTCAAACTTAAACACTTTGACCATTCTTACCGTTCTAATTTGCAGAAAGCCTTCAGGCACGCACGCACGCACACAGATAAATATATTACAAATTCAAATTGAAGATATATAAATATACCTGACGCCAGAAAGCAAGGACGTTAGATTTAACGGCGCAACCAGGAGGACCGTAATCATACAAACCAGCAACACCTCTATAAATCTTAAACGACGGAATATAAAACATACGTCGTTCAAGCGTATTCACAACAGCTTGACGAAACGCTTCTTTACTAACAGCCGAACTATTACCTTCACCTGAAATCGACGCTTTCAATTGACTCTCAATTGAAGATTTCTCAAGTTTCAAAGCATTCAGTGCTTTAACCGCTTCATCAATTTCCGATTTGGATGCGCCGGAGGACTTTAGCTGACGAACTTCGTTACCGCGAGCGTCGATTGTCGATTGCTTGTCGGAAAGTGCTCGGCGGAGTGAGTCTTCGGCGGTGGACATCGTGGCGTTTGGCGGTTGTAGTGGAGAGAGTGTGTGACGGAATTTGGAGAATATGCGGTGGTGTAATGATGATAAGAAGGTGATATATGAACGCATGCAGTGGTTCCGATGATGGACCACTTTCTGGTCGGATGGAAGATTTTTAGGGTTTTGTTATGGGCTTTAGTTGGGCTTTGGTGTAGAAATGAATTTTAATATGCACATTCAAATTAAAACGACTACATCTACAAACCAGGTTGTATAAAGCAAAAACCACGTCTGTATTATCGTATATTAGCGTCGAATTTCGCGTACAGCAGCGAGTTAAAATTTCACGTGTTAATATTGAGATACAAATGTTTAATGTTACCTGAATGTAATAATAATTGATACTTCTTTAATGAAAGTGATGCAAAAACCACGTGTGTATTATTGTATATTAGCGTCGAATTTCGCGTACAGCAGCGGGTTAAAATTTCACGTGTTGATATTGAGAGACAAATGTTTAATGATACCTTAATGTAATAATAATTGATACTTCTTTAATGAAAGTGATATTTTATAATAGTTTAAATTATTGTAATTGTAAATTCAATATTGTAATACAAAAGAAGAAAGAAGATATTTAAATGTATTATGTGAAATATAGTATTAATTGAATGATTTATATAATTAATAAGTGAAGGGATAAGTGAAGGGATAAAATAGTAATTTCCGATATCCCTTTTTTAAGGATTAAGAGAAAGAGTGTTAAATGTTTAATAAGGATTATAGATTGTATGTATAATTTGTTGATTCTTACGGCAACAGTAATTATGGACTTAAAAGTAAGTCCATATTACTGTCACATCATGTTACATCAGTTTTCTATAAACCTCCACTTTCTATAAATTTAAATAAGTCCATAATTAACTTTTTACTATTATTAAATTTGAACTAAAAAACCTACTATTAAATTTTTTACCAATACATTAGGAAACAGTATAATGGTTTCTAATGTTGGTCATTTTACTACAGTTAAATTTTAAAGCATTTCGATGAAAGTGTAACAACTAACAAACACTATACAATCAAGATTCTCATGTTATAATTAAGGTGTGTTTGATAAAACTAGTTAATAATTAGAACTTGTAGTTATATTTAAAGTTAAAAGTTGCTAACTTATTTTTTTATAACCGTTAATCGTTTGATAAGACTTGCAAAAGATTAAAGATATAAATAACATAAAAGGACAAAAAATATATGATACTGATATAAAAATTATATATTTAATCTCTTATTTTTAAAAACTACTTGAAGTGACTTTTTCTTCTCATAACCTGTTTTTTCAATGAGCTTTAAAAGTTTTATTTACCAAACAATGCTCTGCTTGAGCTTATAGAAAGAAAAAAAAAGTTAAACTACCGTAAGTTCCAATAAACTCGCAGACCAAACACACTCTTACAAATAAAGTTAACTTACATGACCAAAGTATAAATTAAACTTAATCTTAATATACATAAATTTATGATCAAACTACCAACCATAAAAAAATAAATAAATAAACATATTATATATATAAATATATAAGAATTGTATTAAATTGTCAATCATCAACGTAACGGTAAGCAGACCCAATTTATCAAAACAAATCAAATTGTTGATACCCCTATAAGTAAACATAATATCAATACAAGTTGGGGAGCGCTCACATTTTTTGGCTGAACCACAAAAACATGTAGATTTGCATCACAAACACTTCAAGTTCCATGGGGGTACACGAATTTTAAAGATTTGCATCTCTTCTGCTGCCTAACAATAACAACAATCTACAAAATCTTGTTGGATTTCAAGAAGATTGGTGAATGCGGCTCCAAGCATTGTGTGTAGCTTTACTATAAATGGTAATGCGGATCAGGAGGAAAAACTTGGAAGCTTCAGTTACACTTTTCCTTCATACTGGAAATTCAATTTGTAATCATGTTGTAGATTTGCCAATGTGTTTCTGCAAGGACCCTCTGAAACAATAGCAGATTAACAGTTAGGAGTCATTATGTTCGGTGAAGGAAGATCCTCATCACCCATGTAACATTCTCCCTTATTAATCGAAAACAAGACAACTTCATGTCATAAAAAACCTTTATTAACAGAATGTTGTATCATTAAAGTAAGGAAGTATGCTGAGGACTTATTACCTCCTAAAACAGTATGAAGATATTGCAGATCATCTGCTGAGCACGCATCTATTAAAGCATAAACGCCTGGTCTCAATGCTTCATCTATTTCCCTGTATTTTCATCAAGGTTTGGTCAAATGATTATACAGTTAAGTGTGCACAAAAGTCTCTTCAAGAGGCAGAACCAAAAAACCAGACACCAACAGGTCCTGACTGAACCAGGAGCTGCTCGGTCCAGTCCAATACCTATTAATCTGGAAGTGAACTGGGTCCCTTTTCTAACACTTTTACAAAAGATAATCTTCTACTGGTGTGTGTATCGGTGTATATATGTGTCTAATAGAGGTGGAAAAATGGATATGACAGGTAAGTTGGGTATAGGTAACCAAGTCAAATGGTTTCGAGTCAAAACAGGAAACTTTGGTACAGATCGAAACAGGTAGAGTTGACCCGAATAACCTTTTCTCCAAAAAATTTATTTTTTATAAACAATTATTGCATAATATGACAATTTCCAGAGGGCTAGTAAAGCTGAAACTAAAAAGTTTGAATCTATAATGACAAAACTCACCTCCTGATGCCAGCTTTCAGAGGACCATATCCTGAATATACAAGTATGTAACTGGATAAAAACAGGCGACTATCCTGGCCAATGAAATCTTTCTGTTGCCGTATCTGCAATAGTAAACAGTTACTCAAAATTCTGATTCTTACAACTTTTAAAAGCATGATCACATCCAAACATCATTTTACCTCTTCATAAATTCTTCGAAGGAAAGCACCACATTTTATTCCCTCCTGTACCCCCCATACAAAAAAGCTTTTTTGGAAAGTTTGCTCTTTATTTACCATCTCTAAACAATGAAGAAGAACAGAAACAGAAGCTTGGAAAAGCGTAATGTGCCGTAAACTCTCCCTGCATGTTGATACATTTATTAATATAATCCCTTAAGTTTGTTAGTCAATTTCACCCCATTTACTTATGAATGGGTCGATTCGGGTAATGTTTTAATATAACTCTTACTCTAAAAAATGGTTAATGGCACAAAAAGGTGCCCAAGTTTACCAAAATTTCATATTGGATACCCAACCTTTTTGTGCCATACACAAAATAATGAATTTTGCAAAAAGTTGCTTCGGGACAACCCAAACAGTATCAAAATCTCGATTTGACCCGCTACCAACCCGCAAAACCTGCCAATTATGCCACCTCTACTTGTTGAATACCAAACTTTTCAACCGTAATTAAGTTAGAACCTTTTGTGATGCCGAAGAAAAGTGTACAACATCTGGCAACATGCAGCATACAAATCAATAGAATATTGTTGATCTAAAAGCTTGTCATTCATGCTCCAATTCTTATCTGCAATACTAGAGGACTTCGGAGAGGTGCTGAGCTGGAGAATATTTTGAAAAAGTGTTGCTGGAATACTCAGTGCTTGTGCCACAGAGCATGCATCCATTTGATAAAGAGCATGTTTCCCAGACACTTTAGTAAGTACCTCAATAGACATTAGAATAACAGATCCTGGATCAGGATCAGCACAACTATGTATATTAGATATGGGATTTTTGTAGAAGATTCGTGGACCCTGCAAATGATATATTATGTTGAAGATGCAACACACTGAACCCAAGATATCTGCCTTCACCGTGCTCAGGCCCTTCCGCCCTATTTAAAGACCAGTAATCGTCAGTTTGCACACTATATTTTTCAAGTGGTGTCAACTTTGGCACACATTAAAAATATTGAGTTGATTTGGCTATCTTGTCTTAAAGTTTGGTTGTGCTCTTCTCATAGAATGTCAAATAAGTAAAAGTTTCATATTGGAATATCAGTAAATGATGCATTTTATTAAGATTTTACCTGTAATGGCTTCAAGCACTATATCTAAACAATCAATGCCAGCTGCAACAATGGAAGAAACTTTTCCCCCACCTGAACTTCCAGCATATATTTGAAAATGCGCAAAGCAGCCTTCATGCAGCCCAACCAGGGCTTTTCTTATAGACTGCACTGCAGAGGATATGTACAACTCTGATGGTTTTCTGACAATAACCTTAAAAGACATCCGTAATCTGTTTTTGAGTTCATCTAAGCTAGAAGATCCACCAGGATAAGCACATTCAGGATCATTCATCATCTTTGTACTTGATTCAGTATCATGAGATTCCAAAGTAGCTCCTTTTCCTTGTAAAGAAATACATTTTCCGATAGCTTTTAAGTGCAAATCAACCAATCTTGCATAAACTTTGGTAGGCAAAGTAGAGTTAGTTGTAGAAAGATGATTTGCAAATTCTTCAAGAAACTTTCCTATCCCATCTAAGAACACGAAAGTGAACTCTGATGGTCTTGTTGTGTTATTTGAGAACTCCAATAACAAAATTTCTGAAATACTCAAAAATAGATTAACCAAATTTGATGACACGGACGTCTTGATCTGTAAATTCAACCTGACAATCGCTGAATAGGCAAGAAATAGCTGTCTTAGAAAAAATGCTGCTTCAAGATTTTCTTCAGCTAGAAGGCTGCTCAAATAGGCACTATTTATATGCACGCTCTCCATATCTACATTTTCTATATTGAAGCTTTTCTCCACAGTGTTAAGTAGCTTGTCATCTTGAAGAACCAACTCACACAAAAACTTGTTTACAAATGCTGTGTAAATATCAATGCAAAGTTTTAATTTGTCAACAGGTTCAAAATTTCTTCTAAGAAATATGGCTTTCAGATTTATGTTTTGTGAGTCCATATAGGATAGTGCAGATGAGAGGCCCCACAAAAATCCCTGAAAGCAAGCAATGATAGAAGAGCTTCCATACAAAGTTGTTTCACTTCGAGGGGTATGCATGATTTGTGAGTGATCTTTTAATGCCTCCGCAACATGGATAATAAAGTTGCATGCACCATTACCTTCTGAATGATCACTATCTTCTTGATCAAATGTGGATACAGCATTCTGTTGAAAAGCTTTCCTAGCAGATATAAGAAAACTGCTTGCGTGGACGAAACTACCCTTGATGAGAGTCAAAAACACATATGATGTATAATCCGTTAGTGAAAACATCAGATCGTTCACTTGGGAGTCGCCATCCCTGGAAAACACATGCTGCAGCGAGAGTAATGACTTAAAAAGCCATAAAGCAGGAAACTTGCCTTCAAAGTGTAAGGCAGCAAGTGAGTTTTGACTGGTCCCCATATTCGCATCACAAAATGTAACCATCAGAGCTTTTAGAGTTTTCCGACAGCAATTTAGGAGACGTAAAAGTTGATAATGATCATGGGCGTCATTATCACCCAACAAAGTGCCAACTATAACCCTGAAAAAACGAGCATGTTAGACATGTGACCTGAATCCAAGTTTGAAGGATAGAAACGTCTTCACACTTTCAGTAATTACATTTAGAATAAATAGAAGTCAATCATATCCAAACACTATCTTGAACAGCCCATCTTATGGCAAAGAATAATCTGATTCTAATTATTCATTATCACATAATCACTTCCAAATCGCACATCAAGCACCACTTAATACTTACAAAGAACCCAGTTTACCTGGTATTAAGCAATGATAAATGCTTTTATAAAGATAAAATGATATCTCACATGAACAACTAATTTAACTACCCTAAAAAATAATAATATCTTGAACCTATGTTGTAACTTTGCTGAATAGACTTCATAAGACTATCTAAAGGGCTTGGAGATTTACAATGAAATAACATCGAACAACCAATAGAAAAACTAGGGAGTTTCGTTTGAAGTCAGGAATCACTATGGTTAGGGTTTAATGACAGTGTACTGTGGAATGGAATGGTATCGATTTCCAAACCCAGACGTTTTGGTGCTAAGTACGATTCCCAATTATAAGATAGACCAAGCATTATTGAACCCATACCATCAAACCAAACACCCACCAAAAAAATTTATCACATGCTTAAATAATTATTTGTTTTCTTCATCCATCTTAGAGCTGTAAGGCTAAAACTTCCAACATAAATAACTAGCATAAATTACAAGGTTGCAAAAGAAAGAGGAGTTACCTTTCAAGGTTTAATATACAAGTTGCATAGAGAGTGAACGATTTAGAGCTCATACATCTCTTTGGCATCGAAGAGAGGAAATTGAGTAAACTTTCACAGACTGTATATACCTTCCTAATTGATGGATCAACTTCTTGCTCACTGCATGTTTTCTTGTTGTTTAAAACAACCGATGGAATTTTAAGGGTCCTTAAAACCTCAGGCCAATTAGGCTGCACTTGCAATTCAATTTTTACCGAATTGTTAAATAATGGTGACACCAACTCCTCCAAGAACTGAACAAACCTTGATGCCATATGCTTCCAAACAAACTAACCAAAAAAACAATATGAAGAATATGAGACACAATTATTCGTTAACCACTAGTAGAATACTCAGACATAAAAAGAACATAATATTAACTAGTGGTGGCAATTTCAACCCATTTACTTATGAATGGTCGACTTGGGTTATGTTTTATCTCTAAAAGGTTAAATAAAAAAGTTAGCAAAAAGGAATAAAAGTCGCCCAAAGTCTATTTTCAACGCATACGACCTCCAAGATAGTTTTATTCAAAAATTAGATCATTATTGGAATATTGTAATTTTGTATTCATAGTTAATGTACTAATTTTTTATAAAGAATTTAAAAACATACAAAAAAAGAATATTTGCTGGTCCACCCAAAGGCAACCTGTACTAAAAAAGTGTCTTCTTTCAATCCAAACCATTTTGACCAGTTACCAAATCCACCAAAATTGCCACCTCAGATACTAACACGCCAATATATATATATATAAGCTGAGGCTCTAAAAAGATGGCCATTCCCCAGAACACACGCACAAAGATGTACATGGACAGTCGAGGATGGGATTTACAATACCATCTTACTTTTTCCTCATAGAACATTGTGTTGCTGAGAAGCTCCAAGGAAATTTCTTGTCCTGTTACAGCCTTCAAATGCCTAGACTTATCGGCATTATCATGCTCTCCGAATTGCTTGAAATTGGTGCCTATATATGGAAGAGAAGTTTGAAGAACAAGCGAGAGAAATATTTTCAATTTCGTCTTAGCTGCATGCATGCTCCAGATATCAATATTTTGGCAGAGGATACACCAAAACGCAGAAGGCAGTGAATTTCGATCTATTGCAGCCACTGCAATATCCCATGGATAATTTGGCTGGCAGTTTTTCAATAAAGAAAGGTGTCCCATTAGATAACTAACAAGACCCGTTGCCTCTTCTGTTAACTTTGAAAGACGCTTTCGCAACCTTTTATTTTCTTTACCATCCTCATTAGAGATCATCAAATCATTCCTCTTGATCACAAATTCAAAAGAGTTGACCAGCCTATTTAAGTCAACAAGTCTTTGAAGAGCCATGGCATTCAAAACATATATTAGAGGAGATACATCTGATGTGCTTCCTTCAACACAAATCTCCGAGATTGCTTCTATGATATGAAAAAGAGACACTGAAGGTTGAGAAATCCAAGAAAAATAGCCTCCATCTCTTTCAGTCTTTTCTAGCCAATCTCTTCCAGAATAAGCTGTAACGGGATCTCCCATCACTTCTGACATCTTTTTGGATGTAGTTGGAGATGCAAGACTGACAGCCTGGTGGTATAAGCTTCTACAAGACATATATAAACGAAAAAAGGAAACAAAAATCCAGTGAGCGGAAAACATTTTATCTTTGCACCCAGAAACTTCCAACAGAAACTCGTGAACTCCATCGGTTTGTTGTGAAATCAAAATACTCATACTAGGACGAAACACTGTTATCAAATCATTTAAAGAAACTCCAACAAGACTACTGTTACCAGAAGTGACCATTAATGAGTCCAGAACTAAAGTATAAACTTCAGATAAACCGCTACCAAGAATTTCTTGACGTAAATTTCCTGAGTTACCTTTCATCCAATCAAAAGATTCAGAGAGATCGGTAGTTAATCCTTGAATACACAAAGTTACTTGCCCCTCGGGTATAGACTTTACAGCATTATGTATAGAAAGCCTTAAATCTGGTGAGCATATTATCAATCTCAATGACTTTGTCCATGACTCGTAATATAACGTGGAACTCCAAAATTGTGAACAATTAGCTTCAATGGCTCCTACAGATGATACCAAACTCCTGATAGCTTTACATAGTGCAAAAATTGAGGTACCCACCTATCAAATATAAATAATCTATGTCAGATAGTCTAACTCCACTTCCACCAATACATTCTAGATAAACATACATGCTATTTGAGGTGGAACAATGGGGAGGGGGGTTGGATAAGGAGGTAACTTTGGTACACTTCTTGCTCAAATAATAATCTATGTTTGTGAATGAAAGAATTTAGCTTGTCTTAAGAAATAGATGAACACTCTAAGAAACTTTCGATCCATTTGTCCAATTATTTTAGCTAATGCACTTAATTTTACACAGTTGACCCAACTGCAAAAAAAAAAAAAAAAAACATGTCTAAGTAAAAATGGATCAAAACTGTCACCTCTACCTCTTAGCACTAATGGGGTTACATAAAATAGAAAGAAATGACAGTTTCACTTTCACAATCAGCTGAACAGGCAAACAGCAATGTACATAAATAAATAAAACTACACACTTTTCAATCAAAAATATATATTGACGTCGAGATAGTGGGTATGCAGTGGGTACATATGTGATATGTCATCAAAAGACAGAAGTATTAATTCAGATCAAAAAAATGTTTTACTAACCTGACGAAGCTCACTATAAAGGTTAACTATGTGACATCCAAGATTAAGTATTTCTGAAATTACTGACTTATTCTGCAAGTTGGTCAAAGTGTGTCCAAGGGTCCCATACGAAAACATCAAAAGCCATAAACTTTCTAGATCATTCCCAAGAACCTCATAATCAACTTCCAGTAAATACCGTATACATAAAACAAGCTCTTTGGCTACCACCTCCACCAACTCCTTGCATATTCCACTAGTTACATCAAAAGTTGATGGCACTATCTGACCTATTTTGCCAGAGAGTAACATCATTTTGTCACAAATTAGTTTCAAGAAATTAGCACAAGCCCCTTCGGAGGTGTCATCTACCCTTACATATACTTTCTCTTGCATTAAAGTGATAAGAATTGAGTTGATTGATTTGAGTGTACAACGGACATTTTCTAACACCGACCATACTTCTACTTCATCTTGAAGGTAAGTATCAATATCACCTAAAAAAGGCTCCGTAATCTGTACAAAGAAATCAAATAGTGACTTCCGTATCTCAGCACTTAAAGTAGACACAAGTTGAGTTTTCCCTGAAACTACATTATCAGCGGATTTGCTAGAATCTTCAGTAACATCTATACCCTCTTGCCTTTTGATACAATGAACATACAAGAGAAAAAGCTCTCCTTCACCAAACGATGCCAAGGCTTTCTTCTCCACCACCATTTTTCCCATCTTATCAAAAAAGTGTCTGTGATAACTTTTAATAACTGTTTTTGAATCTTTTGGCTTTCCATCGTCAGAAAGTTTATACTTTGCTAAGCTCTGTAAGCTCAGAAATCCATCAACGTGTGCTGGGTGAAACAATCCCTGACACAAAACTTCTTCAATAAGTTTTAATAATTTACTCATCCAAGCAGGATTACAAGCACGGTGTAGCACATGCAACAAGCACAGCAAAGGTTCCAAAAGTCGATCCACAAAATCTTGAAAACCATTTTTCTTATTTGGATGAAGCCTCAAGAACTTGGTGAATGGCTCAAGCAGTAAGCATGTCAAATTCAAGACAGCTGTGCCCACCCTGTTATCATCAAGTTTGTTGGCAATAATTTTCAAAACAAGCTCAAGTACAGTACCAATGAGCAAAATCCACAAATCTAAATTTTCATTAGAAACTCCACCATGTGATGTGAAAATGGATGAAATACAATCAAGCATTGTATCATATAGCGTTAACTCATCACCGTTCAAATCTTTGATTTTCATATTCTTAGCAATGCAATGAATGACTTTTAAGATGTCCTTAGCAAAGCTCAATGAAACATGTCGTTTCGTACCCTCGTCTAGGCAAAACTTGAATATTTCCCAGCATTTTGAATCTAAACAAGACCCACTTACAGCAAACTGACCCGTAACCCCTTCAACCCTTATCTTCTTCTCTGAAGCAATCAACGTTGACTGAACCCAGTTGTTGAGGAAAACTATTACTCTTTCAAAGCTAACAACCTCTGATGTATGAATATTGTCATCTTCAACTTGACTATAGCTCAACTTCACAAACTTATAAGCCAGCACCACCTTTCTGTTAAAAATAAACAATAAAATAAATAAATAACAAAACAAAATCAATCAAATATCTTTAAGATTGACCAAAATTAACCTTCAAATAAAACTAAGGCAAATGTCATAGAACAACAATTAACTTTTGTACAACCCATTTCACCTCAAAGTATATAATAACTCGTGTATTACTGTATAACAATAAGACATTAAACACATTGCACCAAAAAGTAGCGAACTTTCACCAAATTGACACTATTTTAAACGAACTAATTTCTTTACTTTTGATGTAACAAACTTTTATTCCCTAACATTTCATGTAAAACTTAACCGATAACCTTTTTTGCTATTAGTTATAGTCTGCATCAAATTGTAACGAAAAAAAAAAGAGGAACAAATTAAAATAGACGCTTACGTTTCAATATCGAGATTCTTATCTTGTAACGACAAAATTAGCTGCAAATTCCTCCACGGAGTTGCATCTTCAATCAATTTTATTGATGTTTCATCATTTACTTCAGTTGATTTGTTTACAGACTCGATACGAGATGATTTTGAAGCCTTTTTATTGTGCTTTTTGTCAGAATCAGTAAGATTTCTCTTCTTCTTTGACTTCATTGAGCTGGTGCTGCTTGTTTCGGCTCGCGGCGACTTGTAATCCACCATTGTTGTAAGTTTAGAGCTCACAAAGGGTTTTGAGGGTTTAACTTGCTCGTTTTTTGTTGATGTATATTTATATATTTATTCATATATTTATATTTATTACATAAACCGTCCCATGGTATTGGTGAATTTATATTTAATCCCTCCTCTTTGATAACCAGGTTTAGGACACTTTCGTTAATTGAGACCTATAAGTTTAAACTTACTTTTTGTATGAATATAGGTTCATTTGAGTGTAATCTCTTACTAATCAAAAGAGAACACTCGAATTAAATCTTACCTTCCATTTCTTTTTTAATCGAATAATCTAAAGGATGGATGGGAACAAATTATTTAGCTAATTATACGTTCTTTTTGTTAGTGGATTGTTTCTACTTTTTCAAAATAATCTAACCAGTCCCTAATAAATTATCTGATTACTTCCTTGATGTTATATTCATATAACATATGGCCCCTCAAATTTCACTTAACCCCTTTCTCTTTTGATTAATATTTATTCGAACTCCCACCCTATCTAGCGATTCGTAGATGACAAGTTTTCTATTTTCAAATTTTGAGTTCAAAATAATTGAAAGAGATTAAGAGAGCAACCGATTAATTTCCCTAATTCTCGAGCATTTATATCAAAAAAATTGAAATACATCAACAAAGATTTAATCGTCAATTTTTCTTTTCAACAACGGTTTTAGACTTTTTTTCTCTTTTCAAAATTACAATTAATCTAATCTTGGAATCAATTTCATCTGTATCCTTATGTATCAGGCAAAAACTATTCCATTTCGTAATCGTCTTTCATTCAAATTAAGTGCAATTTTAAAGTTTGACTTTAAAGATTAAGACAACAACAAATTTGTTTCATTCGGCTTCCATTCACTCGACTTGATGATTAGGTATGAATTTTGTATGTTTGCAATTTTGATATCTATTGTTCTATCAAGTATTTTAAGTTTTTATTGAATTATGTATGTTTGCAATTTTTTATCTGTATTTATATTATGTCACTTCTAAAATTTTTCTTATTTTTTTATGTTGTTACCCCTAAGTTATTTAGTTACCCTTAAGCTATTTTTATGTCATTTCTCACTTACTATGCTATAAGTTTTTAATAATCAAATAAACTATAGGTTAAAAGGGTTGTATTTAGGGTATGTTTGTCAACTAGCTTATTGGAGTTTATTGTAGCTTAATCTTATGTTTTTCAAAAGTTGAAGCTACAAGCTTTGTTTGGTCGGTAAAAATTATAAGAACTTATTGAAAATGAGTTCTATAAAAATAAGCTAGTGAAAGTATATTTTGGGAGCTTATTTGTGAAGATTTAAATTACCTTAATACCCCTTAATTCATATGTAACTATATTATTTATTGTCCTTTTAAATAAATTTTCATTTACAAGCTCCAGCTCTAATAATTTTGCCAAACATTTATAAAAAAGGTATAAGCTCTGACTTTCAACTCTAACAATAAGCTCCAGCTACAAGCTCCAACTTCCTTTTAATTTTTAGCAAACACAGTGGCAGACCCAGGATTTTTGGCTACTGGTGTCACAAATATAATAATCGAAATATAAAATATAAAATTTTAAATTAGAAGAGTACAATTTTACTAAAATAAGAAACGTACTTTAACATGGCATATTTTCTTTTCGATCTTTCATTCCTTGAAAACGATCAATTACGGCTTCATTTGTAACATTAGCAAGTGCTTCTTATTCTATAGAACCAATTAGACAATAATTCATAAAGTCATCACCCATTCGGTTGCGCAAAGCAGACTTTACAAGTTTCATTGCAGAAAAACATCTTTCGACAGTCGCGGTTGCAACAGGCAAAACCAATGTCACACCCCGATAAAATCGTTTAACGAGTAATAAGTGTGGAAGCTCGGGGGCGTGACGAGAACGATCAATAAGCGTATGATTATCGCAAACATATACTTAGAATGCCATAAATAGTTTAAAAAAACACGGTTACATGCTCATCGTGTTTACAAAACAATAGATGTTTAGCAAATCAATATGATTAACATTTTAATCACCAATCATAATTTCAACATTTATCAAAAGGATGGCATCCTATTCATCGTGGTGAGCAAGGGTCCCAAAAGTATGCATGCATGATCTTACATCGCTGCTAATTCCCTGAAAAACATAGTTAAAAGGGTCAACAAAATTGTTGAGTGAAATTCACAGGTTTAAGATATCGTCAATCAAACCAAAATTTAGTAAACGTCTCACAAGTTGTTTGTGCCATCCATGGCAAATAGTACGATGATATACTGTTTAAAACAATAAATAGCTGACTGTGATCCCCCGGAAGGTTAGCTAGACCTCTCGAGTTAAAGTGACGACACCTAGGCCTATAACCAAACCACGACTTTAATTGTTTGTGCCTAGGACAATAAAATATACGCTCCTCGTCTCGACATACAGTCAGCAGTTAGCATGACTAACAAAAGTGGGAGGGATGTCATCCCAATAGTACTATTCACATATTCGGTGGCTAGCGTCATCTAACTAATGGTTACAGTTTGTAGTCATGAGGACTTCTATGCACTACAACTAGTTTAACATAGGTTCGCACAAGGATTCGTTGTCAGGTTTTCAATCATCGCATGAAATCAGTTTGTATGTAAACAGTACATATGTTTTTCACCCCAAATTTAGAAAGCAGTAAAAAGCAGTAAAATAGGGGTTGTGAACTCACCTGGTGAGCTTATGAAAGTGCTAGCAAGTAATAAGTGTATTTGCCCAAAAAGCCTCCTAGCGCCCTAAACGCATGAGGTCGTTTGTGTAAGTAGATAGTTAACCGCATATCTAGATTTGTAATAGTAGGTGGCTACCCGTACACCTAGGTTGATATAAGTAGATAGCTATCCGCATATCTATGCTAGTTGTTCATGTCGCACCCCCAAGACGCGTGGCAGCGGAAGGTATGGGGTGTCTTGGGGGCGGCGACCAAATCAAATATCACAACACAAGAGTTACAACAAACGACCTCTATATGAGACGTTTTCAAAAATCATTACATTACAAACTTAAAAGTGTTTACATAAAAGCTAGGAGTTCGCATCCGATTCGTAGAATCACATAACTATTATTACAAAATATAGTATATGCAATCTAATTCCTTGGTTGTTTCAAAATATGCGACTCGAGCTATTGCTTCCAAAGCATCCTACTGCGGCTGGTCACCTGAGAATACATACTAAAAGAGTCAACATAAAGTTGGTGAGCTCATAGGTTTGAAAACAATTGGTATTATATCATATGGAACGTGTGGAACACAAGATTTCCTGTTTGTATCATCCAACAATGATAGTAATGTATTACAAAAATGTAAAAGAGGTGTATATTGTTGCCATGAGCCCATAGTTCGAGCTTAACTGTGGTGTCGGGTCACAATCATGTGCCACGATCGTGGTGCCTCCCAGCGAGTGCCTAATCCAACACTCGTAAGAACAAATGATAACGCGTCCGTTTGACCAGTTAGCGCGACTAACCCGGACGGGGGATGTCAATCCCATATAGTACTATTCATTAACATTCACGCTATAACGATACTAACAAACTATGTGTGGGGGACTTTCAGGATTAGTTAAATACTCATGCAACCAATATATCGTGTTTTGTACTTGCGTTCACATAAAATAGCAGTTGTTAAAAGCAGTTGTATGTATTCTCACCCCTGAGTGGAAATAGTGGAAAAAGGGGCTATGAAACTCACCTGAGATTAGCCTGTTACTTAGCAAATAACAAGTAGCAAGCAATTCGTGTTCCCAATTGAAATCTTCTAACGCCCTAGACGTATAAGATTGTGTAAGTAGATGTCTCAAAAGACCATCTATAGTGATTGTATAAGTGGGGGGTTAATGTCCACTTATAAGTTAGTAGTTCACTTAACTAGTATGTCCGTTCTTGTTTACTTATCGAAAGACGTGTACGAAACGTTGGTGAAAGTTGTTAAAACATAACGTTGCTTAGTGTGGGAAGTGGGTGAAGCCCACGGGGGTCCGAGGGCAGCGCCCCTGGTGGCGGGGTCCAAGGGGTGGCAACCCCTGGTGGGGTCCAAGGGGCAAGGCCCCTGGCTGGTGTCGCTAATGTGGTGTTGGCGACACAATTTTAGTGTCGCAGAGGTGACAGTTCAAATGTTATAGCGACACAAGGGTTGTGTCGCAAAATGTGACGGTTCAATGCTATAGCGACACAAGGGTTGTGTCGCAAAATGTGACGGTTCAATGCTATAGCGACACAAGGGTTGTGTCGCAAAATGTGACGGTTCAATGTTATAGCAACACAAGGATAGTGTCGCTAATGACTACTGGGCTTCAGCGACACAAGGACCAAAACATATCAGTTTTTCCAATTTTATTTCGTAATCTAAATTTTTGAGAAAAAATCCAAGAAAAATATATGTTGTTTCTTATTATGTTAGGTACTTAAAATAATTTTTATAAAATTTTTAGACGAGTTTAAGTATTTATAAAAATTATGGATTCTCTCAAGGGTCAAAAAGTAGCCAATCAGGAGTCATGCAAGGAGATTGAGTTTCTGGGCAAAATGCGTGCGTTTTTGGACAAGGTCATCTGAATGACTATTTTTCTCAACGAAATTTATGAACTTTTGGCGGTGGTTTCAAGTCTTTTAGAGATGTAAATCTCGAGTTATGACTAAAACAATGAGAGACAAATTTCTGTCTTTTTACCCAGCCCGCCTACATGTTTTTGTAAAAATCATTTTAGGTATCAAACGAGCTCCAAAAATTATGAGACCAGTGGCAAATGAAAGATAACTTCTTAAACTTAATTTTAGCCTTTTGAATCGTTTATTTTGGTCAAGTTTTGAGGTAGATATCACCTCCCAAAGTTAGACAAATTTTCTGGCCGGATTGCATGCAAAGTTCTTGCATGTTTAAAGTTATGAAAAACGATTTTTATGTAATCTTTTGGACATATATTAGTTAAGTGAGCACTTTAACATGTTTATAGATGAATTACAAGTATTATAAAAGAGTTATATGTTCTTACAAGATTGAAAAACCGATTGAAATGGAGAGGAAGGTGAGGAAGAGCTTGATTTCTTGACTTTTCTTTGAAATTATGGTGGCGGTTTGTGGTGGTGGAGTGGTGGTTGGTGGTGGTGATGAGGTGGTTGATGGTGGTGGAAAGATGGCAGATTTTTAGAGAGAGAGAGAGAGTTGAGAGTGTAGAGAGAAGGATGAGAGAATTTGGGTTGTGTGTGTGTGAAAATGGAGGGGTTAGGGGGGTGTTTTGTGGGGTGGGCTTGGGCCATATTTGGAGTGGGCTCCTTGGATCAGCCCAAGCCGAATTGGGCCTGGCCCAAAAGTGTTTCGGGCTCGTGACTCGTTTTCTCGACTTCGTGTTTCGTTCCCCGATCGTTTAAACGTTAATTTGTGATTTAAAAAGTCGATAATATACGTTGAGCTTTTGTATAAGCTTTTAAATTTGTGAATAATATTCGGGATAAGTAAGTATTCTTAAAATATTAAATTGAGTCACAAAAGTATATTTCGGGTGTCAATCGGGTGTCGGGCTCGGTTTGCGCGTTTTTGTCGCGTTTGTTACGTTTTAAACAAAACGTCAAAGTTTTTCGTGTATTAGTGTTTGAAATAATAATATAGGGTATATAACCACCATTTTAACTATAAATATGATTACGTTATCTATGGAAAGTTTTCACCAACGTCGTATAAATAGTCGGACCACGTCCGGTTGTTTCGCGTAATTACGAAAAATTACGAAGGTGTAATTCAAACAATTACGTAAGTGTACATACACATATATACAAATAGTTGCAAATAATCACAAGTACTTAGCCTAATACAGAACTAAATACACGAAATTTGAGTTCTAGTTTAAAGTAATCATTACCCTAAAGGGTCGGGTGTCACAGTTCACTCAGTCAGTACGTTGGAAATGTGTTTCGTTTTCGAAAAGCATACGATCCGTTGGTGATAGTTTTGTATATATATATGTATGTTCCTTGAAAACATCGTTGTTTTTGTCGATCAAAGTGTGGGTTAAGTAATTCTACTTTCACATTAGGTTTGGTTTGTAAGACTCGTTTCCTGGAATTCAAATCGGTTTCGTTTTTGATTTTCCCTCCAAAATTTGTTCCGAAAATGTCGCGAGTAAAACGAAAGTTTTCCTAGATTAAAGTTTCTCGAATACAAGTTCAAATTTAAATTTTGGTAATCGATAAATTTTCCCTCCAAAAGACTTTTTTTTTTTTTTGAACCTGAAATATGCCTTACCCGTCCGGGTGAAGCTCACCCGTCCGGGTAAGCTCACGCGTCCGGGTGAAGATGTTGTTCGTCCGTGTAATTTCGAACAGAAAGTCAGGTCTGGAGATTCACCCGTCCGGGTAAGGCCAAAATTTGGCTTCACGCGTTCGGGTGAATTGCTCACGCGTACGCGTGAAGGCCAAATCCGGCCAGACCCTGTTTTTCCCAAAATGATTTCAAACTCGATTTTTAACTTTTGAAACCCATTTTTTGGCATTTTAACAATATGTACTATGTTCCTAATCCCAAATGTGACATTTCTAAGAAGATTCCAAAACATCTCTTAATACATAACAATCACAAATCTAATCATGTTAGTTACTCTTCTTATTGAAATCTAGTTCTTGATCAATAGAAACACATTTAACTTAGTTTTAACATACATTTAATTGATCTAAACATGAGAGTGAACATTTAGCATCAAAGATATTAACATGTAGGAAATGACAAGATCAAGAGGAGGAGTTTCCTTACAATGGTGTTAGGATGAAATGGAAAGAAAAGAAGAGTAAGAACTTGACACTTCAACCCAAAAGCTCCTTTTAATACCCAATCTACTAGTTTGATGTTCAAGAGCTCAAGAAATGGTGAAGAATGATGTATAAAGGTGGTGGTTCTTGGTGGTTTAATGATGGTTGTAGGGTGGTTCTATGGTGGTGTTCTTGAAGATAGGATGAAGATGATGAAAATGGTGAAAAGTTGAAAGGAAATTGAGAGGGTAAAGTGTGCAGATTTTTGAAATGAAAAGTGAAGTGTGTGTGTACGTATGCTTGTGTTAGTCTTTTCCTCACAATGAAGCAAGGCAAGTGGGAGTACTTGATGGGAGGTGCTTAGTCCCATCAAGCAAGTTGCAAGGAGGAGGAAGCAAGCTAGTAGAGAGGAGAAAAGGAATGGTTAGAAGGCATGCTATGTAGACAAAGAGAGGGAAAGAAAATCTGCATTTCCAATTTGTGACATGCTTGTGAACTAGCTTGATTTAATTTAAGCAAGAAGGCAAGGAGGAGGAGAAGGAAATCGATGGAATTAGTTGACCTACATGTTAGCTTGCTTGGAATTAATTTAAGCTAGTTACCTAGTTGCTTGATTAAATTTGAGCTATGTGCTAACTTGCTTGGATTAAATTAGAGCTAGTTGTCTTGTTGCTTATGGTATTTAGATGTCAAGTAAGTAAGTAAGCAAGCAAGGAGGTTGGAACATGATTAGCAAGTTCTAAATCAATGCGTTTAATTTAGTGAATCTCGTATTACCTTTCATCGTTGTGTTTGATTTACATCATATATGTTTCATCTTAAATCCTCTTGAGACGTTATGCCATAAGGCTTATTATAATAGCCTAGGTAAGTAACTATTATTAATTTGTTTCTCGTTATTTAGGAAATGTTTGTCACCAACGTTCGCGTTCATCGAAATTATCCGATTTATATTGTAATTCTCATGAATCATATAACGAGATGCATCAAGCATCATAGTAGTGTGCACCAAAATGTGCAAATGTGGGCTTGTGCTAGGCTTACCTTGGTTAAATCAAGTTTGATTTCATTAGATAGGGAATTAGCATAAGAATGCATGATATTAAGGTGTACGGGAAGTACCGATTTTCGAGGGTTGTCATAACCAAAGCCAACTTCAATAATCGGTACACATAACGATAAGAAATATGATTTTCAGTTTCCACCATCAATTTAGCAAGCTCATCAATCCCATTCAAGTTAGCAAATCTTTCATCTCGATGTATAATGTCATAGTAGATGTCAAGTTCACGCTTAAGACATTCCCTCTCCGTGTCATTAAAATCAAATGGGTACATGTTACTCAACTTCATTAACTTTGACGCATCAAACATAGAAAACGAACCACGTGGGCTCAAAGTCGACATATTAGTAAGCAATTTTGTACTTACCTCACTAAAGCGATCACCAAACTCCTGGATTTTCATATCCAAAACTGTGTTAAAAATATCAACCTTAAAATAGTGTCGATTGGTAATATTGCTTTTTCGATTTCTTGAAATAACGTAAACTTCATCCATCTTCAAACTTTCAAGATTGTGTTTTTGACAAAAAGAATATACAATCTTCAATAATCCATCAAACCCATTTTCTCTAAAGTCTTGCAATGATCGTTTTGTTCCTTGCACCAATGAAACTGCTTATAAGATATTTTGATATTTTCTTTGAAGAGCTCGTGACAGTACATTTGTAAGCCCTAAAATGTGCAACATCATGTGCAAATAAAACACAAAATCAAATGTGTTAAAATATGATATAATACTGGATGCTTGACGTCGACTCACAGCAAGATCACCCTCTTTCTTAACATATTCAAGCACGTTAACGACTTCCGGGAACAAAGACTTTAAACCTGACATTGACTTGTGATGAGAACCCCATCGTGTATCTCCAACTCATATAAGAGAAAGCTTTTAATTTAACCCTGTTCCAGTTTCCACTTCACCCTTACCAATTTGTTCTTGTACTCTAGCTCTGTAAGACTCTCTTATTAGATCTTTCTGTTTACAAGAAGCACCAGCCACATTAATCACTAGAGCTAGCATATCAAAGAAGTTTCCAACACCCTCATGGTTTTTTGCTACAGCCACAACTACCAACTGAAGTTGGTGAGCAAAACAATGTATATAATGCGGAATTATTATCCTTCAGTATCAAAGCTTTCAAACCATTAAACTCTCCTCGCATATTGCTTGCTGCATCGTATCCTTGACCTCTTACCTATTTAAAAAGTCCATTGAAAAATAAGAGATTAAGTAAATTATAATCCACTTAAATATTTAATACTTAATAGATAAATAAAATAAATTTGACTTCGTACCTGTTTCAAACTCAATTTATGCTCAACAAATAAAGAATCTATGGCAGATTTAAGAGTCAAAGCTGATGTCTCCTTCACATGAACAACACCAATAAATCTCTCCTTAACAAATCCACGTGTATCAACATATCTCAAAACCACAACCATTTGTTCTTTTTTAGATACATCACTCGACTCATCAACTAACAAACCAATCACATCATCACCTATTTCTTCAAATATGGATTTCAATATTTCTTTGGAAAAACATTCGACTATATCTTTCTGAATTTTTGGAGACACTAGTTTACAATTCTTGGGAGGTTTAAGCATAACCTTACGATAAGTCTCATTTTGTTGTGCAATCAGTTTTAGTGTTTCCAAGAAAACTCCTTTGTAAATAGAGTCTTCGCTCTCGTCATGTGTAACATCCCAAAAATGTTAAATTTTTGATTTTCTGCGACACAAGGGTAGTGTCGCAGAGGGTGTTGGTGCGACACAATGACTGTGTCGCAGGACTGTGTCGCAAAATGGATATGATCGAAATAAATCGAGAAACTTAAGTGTAATTTGAAGTATATATATATATTAACACCGCCCAAACGTTTCCAGATCATTTCCACAACTTCTGAAATCGGTTTAAGAGTGAGAAACAAAATAAAGAGAGAGAAAGTGATTAAAAGTTGAGTTTGGAATCAAATTTGGGCAATTGGACCGTGAATTCGAGGTAAGACTTCGATTATTATGTGTTATAAGTATTATTAAGTGTTTTGAATGGATTAGAACGGATTAATTTGAGTATAACATGCCTGAAATTGAGAATTTCGAATCTGGGTTCTGATCTGTTCTTCATTGCGACACAAAGGTTGTGACACAGGTTGTGTCGCATGAATGTTCTGCGACACAGATGGTTATGTCGCTAAAGACGGCAATATTGAATATTGCGACATAAAATGGTGTCGCAGGAATCTGTTCTGCGACACAAGGGTAGTGTCGCATGAGCTTATGGTGCGACACATTGGTTGTGTCGCTAAGTTTATAAAAGAGTTAATTATGTCTGTTTGTGTACAGACCAGTGTTTCTGCTGTGCGAGGTTGGAAGCTTGCTAAATTTCACGATTATCCAGGTAAGTAATAGAAGGATATTAATCGATTAAATGAGAATATCCAGATCAGTAGAAGTACTTTAGTGTACTGTATTTATTCAGTAGAAGTACTTGAGTGTACTGCTTGAGTGTACTGTATTTATTCAGGAGAAGTACTTGAGTGTACTGTATTTATTCAGTAGAAGTACTTGAGTGTACTGCCTTGATTCAGCAGGAGTATTTGTGTATATTATATTAATTCAGTAACAACAGTGTTATGAATGTGAGCCCTCTTTATGCTGGTGGTCATAAATGGAAGCCCTCTTTATGCTGAGTGGTCATAAATGGCATAATAGTGTGAATGCGAGCCCTCTTTATGCTGAGTGGTCATAAATGGCATAATAGTATGAATGCGAGCCCTCTTTATGCTGAGTGGTCATAAATGGCTTAATAGTGTTATTACTGGCCATCATTATGCTGAGTGATCATAAATGGCCCAGTGTTTTGACTGTGAGTTCGAAATTTAGTAAAGTGATATATGCGGTTACAGTGTTTACAAGATTTCTATCTTATTTTGTTGTTATGATTCTGTTACTTACAAAGCCGATGTGCTTACCCATTCCTGTTATTGCTGATAATACATGTGGGTCGAGTAAGGGAAAGGAAGGTCTTGGGAAGGTGCCGCAGCGCGGATAGTGGTGTGCTTGCTACTCCTGGTAGTAAATGTTTACTCCCGTCGAATCATGCTCGGATATTGAGGGAGTAATTTTGAAAGAGGAAACTTGTGTTTGTAAAGTTCATAAACAATGTAATGTTTATGTGTATACGAAAAGTGTTAATTATAAAAAAAAAAATAAAAAAAAAATCAGGGTGTTACATCATGACCACGGAATGGCAATGTGTTAAACATCAAGAATCTAACTGCATCAATTGACCATGTTAAGCGAATTCGATATTCTTTCTTCTCAATTTCAATTTGCTTATGAAAAGCAACAACAATAAATTGTTTTGCTTTCATCAGATCTTCACATCTATGTAGCGCTTTATTGTGAAAACTATTCACATTACCCACATGAGTTCTTAATCTATCTTTTTTATTCCAACTATTAAAACCATCGGTTACAAATGCATCACTCCCACCTTGTTGTCCAAAATAATCTCTAAATAGGTAACAACATAAACAAAATGCTTTATCAGCTTTAACACTATACTCTAACCATCGAAAGTCATCAAACCAAACAAGGACAAAACTTCTTTCCTTTTCCTTAGATTCTTCTTTTCTTTTTTTTTTCTTTTTTGGAAACACATGTCCGCGTGGTTGACATGGTCCTCTCTACCAATATAGTCTTCGAATGTGATCTCTTTGATTAGGGTCATAGTCCAAAATTCTTTTTCTATCTGCATGATCCCAAGGAAGATCATTTATATCAATTGTTTTTGGCATTGATGGAGTCGAGCTAGGGCGTGGAGGTGGAGTATTGTTGCTTGAGTGGGGAGTATTATTGCAGTCATTCACATTTGAAGGTTCTCCACCATCAGATGATACTTTTCTTTTGACCCATCTTTGTATTGAACTCTGCATTCTGTATATGTTTAATAATTATTAACAACAACTATATGTGTATTGTCTAACATTTAATTTTAAATACCTATGAATCTACTAATGTAATAATTGAATCGTATAACATTACAACATAATTTATATAATGCCAAATAATTAAAACCCTAATATATTGAATAATAATATAATATAATTGTTGTGGTAACTGCTAAGAGTTATTTTTTATGGTACGTAAGAGGAAAATGAATAATAATATTTGAGATGGCTCATGATTATTATTATTATTATACCTAATAAGAAGAAATAAAAAGATAAACAAAAAAAACTCAAAATTAAAGATATAAAAAGTAAACATACATGGTTGGTAATCGACGGCGCACGCAAGTAAGTCTGACACTTTTGAAGTGATGATTTTTCAATTGAGGTAAAATTTGATCTGCTCTTGTTTCGTGTTAATTTTGAAAAATCAAAATTATAAAGTAGGTTGGTGCTCTAATTAAACTTTTTGGGCTAAAATGTTGGATTATTATATAATGTTTTGGACTTTAAAAAATAGGCATCTTATTAATAATGAGCTTGTTCAATTGCTTATTAATAATTGGCCTGTTTAATTGTCTTGATCTGTTTTTTTTTTTTTTTTGTTTAATTTTTTTTTTATAAGTTGGTCCGTTAAAATTTATAAGGTATTTGACTAAAACTAAATTAGACCGACTTGGTAAGGGTGCACTTTTTGATGATTGATGTCACTAAATTAATTCAAAGGTGTCACTGATAGAAAATTTTAAAGAAAATATACTACTCGACCTAAATTACTGGTGTCACATAACACCGGTCCTCATCAAATGAGTCCGACCCTGCAAACACACCCTTACATTGTATAAGTGGTTTAGCTAAGTATGAAACTCCATGTGTAATGTTAAAGTATATGTATATTATTTATACACATAGAAAAAGATTCATGTGAATTCTTTAGTCTTCACATAATGATTTTAAAATTTTATTTTTAAAAAAACATAAGCTCTATTTTTCAGTTAAAACTACAAGCTCCAACTTTCAACTAATTTTTATTAAACACACCCTTATATTGTAGCACTAATTATAAGCGTATAAATTTATGTCTTTGCTATCTCTAAGTTTCTATATATGTATGTACAATGTGATATTGTGTGCATGAATTGTGTTTATGTATATACCCATTGACATATGTGTTACTTCTCGTACTTGCAAACGAGAAATTATAATTAACTTGAATTCTCAGTAGATATAATTCTAAAGTCGATTTATGGCGAGAACCGAATGAAACAAAGTCGGTTCTAGCATGGTTCTAGCCGCTCCGGTCGTGGACCATGAAGATTAACTTTCATACTATACAAATCAACATTTTTACCCATTTAAAAAAATAAACTCCATTTGGGATCGGTCGGAGTGTTGGACCTAGCTAATTGTTGGCAAAATCACAACTGCCCACGCACACTTTTCGTTCATTTCTTTCATCTCCGCCATAACTCAAAACCAACCCAAAATTCTTCTTGTCTTCTTTAATTCAACGATCCGTCAAACCCACAATTCTTCAAAGTAAGTTTCATTTTTTATCTTTTTAACCTTCAATTTCAAATTTAGGGCTTTTTTCCTAATCCAATTTTGGTTCAATTTCACGAAGGGTTTTAGTTATAATTCAATTATTATTCGACCCAGATCAATCGTTCATGTTATTGATTTCATTCGTTTCTTCTAATTTGTATCTGTTGGATTGCTTGATCTAGGGTTTTAATTAATTTGTGAATCAAGATCTGATACTCTGTAATTCGTTAATTGCATTGATGCTTTTTACAATGCATATGCCTGATCATCTGTATTTTGGTGAAATAATTCGTTGTTATAATTCACCCCATATTAGTTATGCTTTAAAATAGTCTCAAGTAGTTCACTTCTAATTATAATCCTACTGTTGGATATACATGCATATATAAAATCAATTGTTATAATTTATTAAATTATTTATGCGTTACAATATGGAGCCTGAAGTGGGGGATTTAAACATTATGATACATTATTAAATTCTAAAGGAAATGCAATACACCAGTTGGACCCTATCTGACTAATTCACAGTTGAAAACGATTAGTCTTTAATTAAGCTCAATGTCAATGAAAAGGTTTTGCTTTAAATTGCCATTAAGAAAATTTTGTCACGATCACATGTTTTTTTAACCGGTGATCAAGATATTAGGAGGCATTTTCTGAAATTTGTATGCTAGTTGTATAAAGAGTTGTGCAACTATTGTTTGTGTGTGTGTCTGTCTGTTATAAAGACTTTAAACTGTATTTGTTCTTGATACCTTATTAAAAACTCTAGGATACATGCAGTGATAACTTTCCATGATATAATTCGATTCAACTGCTAGAGTGATAATAGGATTGGGAAAAAAAATTCAGTCAATAGTTTTAGATACATTCACTAATGGTTGGATGACTCCGAATATTTTTTCTTTGAAATGTGTAAATGTGATCTAGAGAAATTTGGCCGTTGGGATTTGTAACTGTGTTAGATGAAGATAGAACTGTGTACCTTTAATATGAATAACTACTATCTGAGCAATCACTCAATTCGATGGAATAGCATATCTATATAATCGAGCAGTTTGTGTTCATTGATTCCTTTGTGTGTTCATATTTGGTTACTAAATTGTTATTCAACTACTAAAAATTGTTTCAGATTCAGAGTTATGTTGTGATAAAATTATTCAACATTTTTTAAACCGTTTTGTTATTGAATGCTTCAGATGGTTAAAATGATCAATTCTTTGTTATTATGATGATTTACCAAACAAATAAATAATCGAGTCTTTAATTCATTTAAATATGTCTTCTATTAGACACCTACTCAATCAGTTTTTGTTATCAAGCAGGTCATAAGTTTCACCACCTCAAGAAACTTTTATCGTAAGGCCTAGGTTCACATATGAGCTTTAATGGCCGACCAACCTAATTTTTCCGCCGGATACTCCGTTGGAATCACCCCATCCACCCCTGAGGCACAATCATGTAGACCCGATAATAATATAAGTCCTCCTTTTACACCTACCCCGGGCCCCAGATTTACACCGCCCACTATACAATCCAACCAGATACCTTCCGTTTCCCCTTCTACAAAAGGTTCACAATTGCCGTTATCCGCAAATGGCGTTAGAACGGCAAGCCCTAATCCACATTTGAGCACCCCGCCAGGTCCACCTGTTTTTTCTTCGCCGGTACAACCTGCCGTGCTGCCGTTTAGAACGTCTCCATCGACTCCTCAGCCAGTTGCGTTCTTGGCAGTTCCATCTTCGTCTGCTTCACCGCCATCAAGTTTCTCAGAGGGGGCAAATGATTTTCAGCGCCAGGTGTCGAATGATGCAGAGGACATGGTGTCTCTTACTGATGCACCAAATGTTTTACTTTCTGCACGTAAGGTATTCCCTTCTTTAATTATACGAATTAACATTTTTTATCTTGAGGAAAATTGCAAAAAATTGAAGTGTACTTTACTTTCATTTCTTGTTTGGTTATTCTTGTTACTAAAACTAATTACATTTTGAAGTGCTAGTATGTATTTTGCAATTATATCTTCCCTTGAGAGGTACCCATCATGCATGTCATAAATTAGAGGTCAAAGTTTTGACCTTTTTAATCTATAAACGGATCAATTGGGTTATACTTGATCTCTAATGGGTCAAGTGGGTGATCCAAAGTTATTACCTAAAAAGAGAAACAACCAAACGTGTTGGAAGTTGCCTAACATATATTTAGAAGCATACAATTCTAAGCTGTTTCTTTTCGAACAATTAGATATATATTATAATAATGTAGTTTTGTAATCATATTTAACACATGGATTACTTTAATTTTTTTATTTTTAAAAAGACAAAAGATCCTGATCTGAACACTTGTGATTGGCATTGAAAGTAGCTCATTTTGACCCGCTACCCAACCCGCCCATTTTTGCCACCTTTAGCATAAAGAAAGATTATAAACCTGAACTACTTTTGCTTGGGTATATGTAGGTACTGAAACAAAAGAAACTCATGAACGTACCGAGCTTGGGTTTCGGGGCATTGGTTTCTCCAGGACGCGAAGTCCTGCAAGGTCCTCAAATAATTCATCGGGACCCGCATCGCTGCCAAAATTGTGGAGCTTATGCAAATCTGTATTGCAACATTTTACTCGGATCAGGGCAGTGGCAGTGTATAATATGCCGAAATTTGAATGGAAGTGAAGGCGAATACATATCTTCCACCAAAGAAGAGCTTCTTAATCTACCAGAATTAGCATTTTCAATGGTCGATTATGTTCAAACAGGGAACAGAAGACCGGGTTTTGTTCCCGTAACTGATTCCAGAATGTCGGCACCGATCATTCTCGTCGTAGACGATTGTTTAGATGAACCACATCTCCAACATCTACAAAGCTCGTTACATGCGTTTCTAGACTCGCTTTCCCCCACAACAAGAATCGGCATCATATTATACGGACGTGCAGTTTCAGTTTACGATTTTTCTGAAGCATCGACTGCATCAGCGGATGTTTTACCGGGCGATGTTTCTCCAAGTCAAGAATCGTTGAAACAAATTGTTTATGGAACCGGTCTTTATTTGTCTCCGATTCACGCTTCGTTACCTGTGGCACATTCCATATTTTCATCTTTGAGTCCGTATAAACTGAATCTTCCTGAAGCTTCTAGAGACCGTTGCATGGGGACTGCAATAGAGGTTGCTTTAGCAATTATTCAAGGACCATCAGGCGAAATGTCACTAGGGGTTGTGAAAAAACCCGGAGGTAGTAGTAGAATAATTGTTTGTGCTGGTGGACCTAATACACGTGGGCCCGGATCTGTCCCGCATTCTTTTAGTCATCCAAACTATCCCCACATGGAGAAAACCGCGTTAAAATGGATGGAACATTTGGGTCGTGAAGCTCATAAGCGTAATACACTAATCGACATCTTATGTGCTGGAACATGTCCTGTAAGAGTTCCTGTTTTACAGCCTCTTGCAAAAGCATCTGGTGGGATCTTGATTCTGCATGACGATTTTGGTGAGGCTTTTGGTGTGAATCTTCAGCGAGCGTCTAACCGCGCAGCAGGTTCTCACGGTTTAATGGAGATACGTTGTTCGGATGACATAAACGTATCGCAAGTTATAGGCCCAGGGGAGGAGGCACGTACGGATAATCATGAAGCTTTTAAGAATGATAATTCAGTTTCAATACAAATGCTAAGTGTGGAAGAAACTCAGTGTTTTGCAGTGTCAATGGAAACACGTGGAAACATTATAAGTGATTATGTGTATCTTCAATTCGGGATTCTGTTTTCGAATCTGTACCAAGCGGATATCACAAGGGTTATTACAGTCAGATTGCCAACAGTCGATAGTGTTTCGGCTTATCTTGATAGTGTTCAAGATGAAGTGGCAGCAGTTCTTATTGCTAAGAGGAGTCTTTTACGGGCCAAAAATTTCCCAGATGCAATTGATATGCGGAAAACAGTAGATGAAAGAATTAAAGATATTACTAGTAGATTTGGATCCCAAATGCCAAAATCAAAGCTTTACCAGTTTCCAAAAGAGTTATCTTATTTACCTGAGTTATTATTTCATCTTAGGAGGGGTCCACTTCTGGGTAGCATTCTTGGACATGAGGACGAGAGGTCGGTTTTGCGAGATATTTTTTTGAATGCATCATTTGATTTGTCTCTTCGAATGGTGGCTCCTAGATGTCTTATGCACCGTGAAGGAGGCACTTTTGAGGAGCTGCCAGCTCATGATCTTGTAATGCAATCTGAGGCAGCTGTTGTTCTCGATCATGGGACTGATGTCTTCATATGGTTGGTAAGTTACTTGGCTTATTAAAATCTCTTAAATTGCTTTATTAAGAAAGGTTAGAATGTTAGATTGAATTAGTAATATCATGATCATATTTTACATGTTATGAGGAAACTTGAGAAACGAAATTTTTTTTGTTCTATACTTCTATTGATAAATGATGAAAATGTAAAACAGCATATTATAACCTCTTTACTTCCTAATTTATCAATAAATTAAGTACTAGTTTCATCAATAAATTATACCTAGTCAATGTTACAACTTTTAGTATGGGCAAAATCACATTCTGTAATTGTTTAAAAATTGTATGAATTTTAATTGTTGGTGAGTTGTACTTAGGGTGCGGAACTTGCTGCTCAAGATGGAAGAAGTGCAGCAGCCTTAGCAGCCTGCAGAACGTTGGCGGAAGAACTTACTGAGACGAGGTTCCCGGCTCCTAGAATTCTTGCATTTAAAGTAATATTTGTAATTCCTTTTTTTTCTTTGAACCATATAAGTATTAGATAAAACTTTTTAACGTTTTACGGGATTGTTTCTGACAGGAGGGCAGCTCTCAGGCGAGGTATTTCGTGTCTCGGCTAATACCTGCACACAAGGACCCTCCTTACGAGCAAGTGAGTTGACTATAATACGTAGAGAGAACACTTTTAATCTATGTACTTATGAATGTGTTGATTTGGGTGATTTTTATAATCTCAAACCGGTCAAATGTAAAAAACAGTTAAAAAGGGAAATGGTCAAATGGGATGAACAGGTCAAACGGGATAAAAGTCTCCCTTAGTGTATATTTAAAGCATACAATCTCTTTCAGTTGTTGTTTTCAAAGATTTAAATTATTGTTGAAAATACCAACAAAGAATACCTCGCCTTAGTTGAAAATACAAATTATTGCATCAATCATTTATCATTTATTCAAAATAAAGAAGACAAAGAAATGTGTTTCAGGTCAACCCGACCCGTTTTTGACCCTTACTAGAAGACCTTGTTTGACCAGTTCCCCAACCAGTCGAACCCTCCTATCTGGCCATCTAGTTTTCTTGTGGGTTTGGATCCCCATCAGTCTTGTCTAGATTTTTCTGTTGAAAAGTTGCAATTAAACTTTCGAGGGAAATTTTAACACACATTAGTCAAAAAGAGGCAAATTGGGTTCATTATATTGCTTACAGGTCAAATGGTAATTACTATATTTGTGTAGTTAATATTTTGGTTATTGGTAAAGTCAAATAAATGGGAATTGCATAAATTAACTTCTTGTGTCAACTTGACCCGTCCTTTAAGTTTACACATTTTGACATTAGCCAACATGCCTGAACCACCAAGTTTGTCACCTATGAAACAAACTAATGGATGAGTGGAAACTTTTGTTGTCAGGAAGCAAGATTTCCACAGCTTCGAACTTTGAGTGCAGAACAAAGGACAAAACTGAAAAGTAGTTTTATTCACTTTGATGAACCAAGCTTCAGTGAATGGATGCGTAGTCTCAAAGTATTAGCACCCGAACCAACCTAATCGTTCTGTTTTTGGTAAGGCCGGTGTGGCTGGCTGGTTTCAAATCCAGTCGTCAACAAACGTATGTGCTTTTTTTTTTCTTTTTTCTTTTTTTGGGAAACAGCCGAATGGTTTTTAGGTTTTTTTATTTAATTTGGATTTGGATGCTGAGATACAGCAATGGAGGAAATAAGTTGGAAGAAAAAACGAGTTACTTTCTGTTGGTTCAAAATTGTGGCTTCCAAATACAGTAATGACATCGAAAAAGCATTTCGCAAGCACTTTATAGATCTGTTCTTGCTTCCGGGACTCAAGGTCACCTATTTAGGATTTTATGCACATATTTATCAGCTTCTTAGTCGACAAGAACACCTTTAAAGTGTTAGAAACTAGTTTCCTACGTATCTCCTCTAACTGAACACCCCCTGTAACTTTTGTAAGTGTAAACTGTAAAGTGTATTCTCCACACTATGAAAGGGTTCAAGCTCAAGACTTTTTATGAAGGGGACGTTTTGCAAAAATTGGTAATCCATAAAATTACGAAGTCAATAAAACATTCTAAAGGATCTTTTTTCCAGATATGAAAAGCAAAAAATAAAGATATTAAGGCCTGTATCAAATTTGGTATTAGAAGGAATTTTCAAGAATAGTTTTACATCCAAATTTCTATATGAAGTTTGGTATGAAGAATCTTAAGAGGAGATTCCGTAACATATATTTAGAAACTAATTTTCTCATTTACGTGGTGAACTATAAAATTATACACATTATATAGTACTTCATATTTTAAACTATATTGAACTCTAAATCAAGTGGGTGAGACATCCTAATTACCCTCTGAGTAGTTATATTAGCACAATCATTTATACATTTAATTATTTTTAAAAAATAATATATAAGACTAATTAGTCATATGTTTATAGATGAGAAAAGTTGATTTGATGAGATTAGGAGAGACAATAAGTAAAGTACAAGTGTTAAAAACTGTATAGTTAGACATAAATTTGTCATATGACTAATAAGACTTGTATAACATTACTTTTTATTTTTAGTTATATGGTATAAGAAAAAAATTTCAAGTATATTCCAATACAAATATTTAGAGATCATCATACTTCTACTTTTTGGGACTAGAAAGACATCATACCCAACCTACACTACCACTAACAACATACGGATTGGAAACATTTTTGTCATATTTTCCGGTCGAGGATGTCGTTGGATGTCGTCTTGTCACTCCCGGATAACATTTTGGACGCCGTTCTAAACGGTGTTCCCGAACAGTGTTCGGTGCGCCAAGCCATTTGACATTTTTTTTTAATTCAAACGACTAGTTATTTTTATAAATAAAATAAAAAAAATTCAAACGGCTACTTTTTGACCATTTTTTAAGCCTATTTCCATATTCATAAATACCATACTTAAAATACAATTCAAACACTTATTCTCATCTCCAAGCACTGTCCGTTTTTGTCCCTCTCGTAGTCGCGTTTCATGGTTTTTATCCTTTTCCGATTTTGCTCGTGATTTTTGTCTCAGCGGTTCTCAATTTACCAAAATCGTCTTTTTACTAACTTTTGTTAAGTTTTCCGTTAACTCTGTATAAAATGACCAAAATACCCTTCCGTTCATCTCTTCTTCTTTGCTTCTTCCCTTTACTTTCAAACCCTAATCCTAATTTCATTACCAAACCCAAATTTAAATCATCAAAAAAAATCCTAAACCACTTGAAAGATTGCATTTTTAGTGACAATACAAATTAAAATCTCAACACAAATCTCAATCTTAATTTCAAACTCAAATTAAAATCAAAACATATTTAAAGGCCTAAATCCAACATGCATAACTATATCTACCTATATTACAAAAAGAAACCCTTTAATCCTGTAGTAGGCCTCGAAAAATTCCACATCAGCGTGTAATAGTCTGAGAGACTCTGAGAGACTGAGACTGTTTTCGGCTTTTCGCTATCTTCATTAACACGCCTCCACCACTCCCCATCATTCAGACCTTCACCTGCTCTCCTATAGATCTACCAAAGCCCTTTTTTACTATGGTGTAACAAAAAAATAACACCTTATCAGTAAGACCACTCCCAACCGTTACCGTGTCACTTTCGTGTCAGTTGTGCCACCTCACCGCCACTTCACCACTTTTCAAACCGACACACCCGTACCAACCGTAGGTGTGTCACTTTATTTATGGGTCCTACATTTACTAATATACCTTCGTTATCTTACACTAAACAAAAAAGAAGAAAAAAAAAAGAAAAAAAGCGACACAACCGATTTTGAAATTGGTTTTCCGACGCAAACCAAAGTGACACACCAACTGATTTGGTGGTGCCATTGGTGTCAGTTTACTGACTTGCGTCGGTAACCAAACCGACACACCGATGGGAGACGCCTAAATAGTCTGGAACTATTACCCACTTCCCCTTCCCATACATGCTTCTCCCATCTCTACTCGCCATAGAGATCTTGGTGTATCTAAGACCACTCCCATCCGTTAGTGTGTCAGTTTTGTGTCAGTTGTGCCACCTCCGCGCCACATAAGCACCTTCCAAACTAACACAAAACTGACACACCCCTGCCAACAATACCTGTGTCAGTTTCGTTTCTGGGCCTCACACATATTTAAATAATACAAATTCATTAAAATTAAAAATCTTATATTAATTAATAAAAATAAATTCATTAAAAATAAAACATTACATAAATTTAAAATAAAACATTACAATAATTTAAAGTAAAACATAACGTTACAATAATTTAAACAACAAACTAAAAATACAAAACTATACGGTACGATATCGGAAATTTGGAGGGAGGTGGCAAATGTGTTCAATAAGAGCGTTGCCAAGTTGATGATGAACTCTCGCGTCGCGTAATTCCTTGTCCATATGCAATTGTGTTTGAACCCTCTTCGTCTACGAACGTGTTGGAATGTTTGCCGGGTTTGAACCCTCTCGAGTTGACATATATTGCGTCCGTTGTGCTCCGTTATCATGTTGTGTAAAATAACACATGTGTACATGATGCGGCGTATTTTGTTGATGCTATATGGTCTTGCCGAGTTCTTAATGATTGCCCAACGTCCTTGAAGCACTCCAAATGCTCGTTCGACATCCTTTCTTGCATATTCTTTATAAGTCTTGAACTTCATACTCTTTTCCTCAATCGGACATTTAAACGACTTCACAAAAGTCGCCCATTCCGGATAATTCCGTCTGCGAGATAATACCCTTTTGTAAATTCAGTCCCAGCAACATTATACACTACTCCTGGAGCCCTATCTTGGAGCAAGTCGTCGAACAAATCAAATTCATTAAGGATGTTGATGTCGTTGTTTGAACCCGCCGGACCAAAGTAAGTGTGCCAAATCCACATATCATAAGAGGCAACCGCTTCGAGCATGATCATTGGATGTCCTTGATCACCTCGTGTATATTGGCCTTTCCATCCTACTGGACAACTTCTCTAAGGCCAATGCATACAATCGATGCTACCGAGCATACCCGGAAAACCATGTAACTCTTGATGTTTAGCGTGTAACCGTTGAACATCTTGGAGTGTTGGTTTTCTAAGGTACTCAGTGGAATATAGATGAAATATACACTTGGTAAAGTTTTTTAAACATTCATATGATCTTTGTTGACCCATGTGTAAGTATTCATCAAATGCATCGGCTGCGACACCGTAGGCTAATTGGTACGGCGGAAGTGCCCTTTTGGCAAAACATTAAAACCAAGTTTACCAGCAGCGTCATATCGTTGATGGAAATAAGTAAAATACGGTGGTATAGGTATTTGAGCATAAGATGTTATACCTTGACATATTTGGAGAAACAATGGCCGACTCATCCGATATCGTCTTCGAAAGTAATCCGACGAAAATGTTGGGTTCTCGGCAAAGTAGTCTTGCCACAAACGTTCGCCGGCAGCAATCCGATTTCTCGGTAAGTATCTTCTTGGTGCTCTTGGTATCCGGGTTGAACTTTCGGCTTTGGCTTCTTCATCTTCTTGCTCTAACGTGTCAACGATATTTAGTATCGCAACCGGATCAAAACATGCCGTGACTTGTAAATTTTTTGATTCTAAATTGGAATCGGAGCTCGACGACAAGTATGGATCCATTTACGATATGATAATGAAAATGGTTGAATTATATAGAATAGTGTGAAAAAGAAATAAATGTGTGAATTATATAAAATAGATGGGTTGAATAATGTAGTTGGAAGTAGTAGAATTGTGATGAAAGATGTGTGTGAATTATATAGAATATGTGAGTTGAATAATGTATTTGGAAGTAGTAGAATTGTGATGAAAGATGTGTGTGAATTATATTGAATATGTGAGTTGAATAATGTATTTGGAAGTAGTAGAAAGATGATGAAAATTGTGTGTGAATTGAAGTTAAATTGTATGTATATTTATAGTGTGTTTGGGGTAGGATAAATAGGTTAAAAAGGTAAAAAGAAAATATTTTTTTAATAAAAAACGGATATATTACCGTTATAAAACCGATATAATTCTTTTTTATTTTTTTTTATTTTTATTAAATCTAACGGTCAAAACCAAAATAAAATAAAATTAATTTAAACATCAAACTGGGGCCACACTCGCGTCCCCCAACCCGTCGGAAAACCGGTTAGAAGCAACCGACGCACCCCACCGACGTGGCGGTGCCCTCGGTGTCGGTTCAACCGACGCACGTCGGTTGAAACCGACGAAGCGGATGGGAGCGGCCTAAGCTCCATACCATCTTCACACATTCTTGAACCTCTTTTAGCATTTATTCTACAAATTGTCTCAATTCATTACTGTGATTCAATGTTCATCTTCCTCATTCATGACTATAATTAGGGTAATAAGGCACATTTTATCCTCTTTTTTCTTTTATTTATCTATTTTATCGTTAATCTTGATTTTCAAATAATCGATTTCTTTTGGGTGTTCTGTTGTGCAGATGATCGTGTTTAGCTACAACTGGTCTGTGAAAGACGGCTGAAAACCCTAGCTACCATCGTTGGTCTTCAACGGTTATGACAAAGTTGCTTGTCGAACTTTGTTCTTCTAATTAGATATGATTCTTGTAAGATGATTTAACTTGATTTATCTGAATGTGAATGTGAATGTCAAGTCTCATTTTAATTATATAATCCGTATATGTTAAATTCTTATCTTAATTTTTAAGGTTTTTGGATCCAACTTTCTAGGTTTTGAAATTTATGAGAATTGATGTATATGTATGCTCTTCTTATGAAGGTGGATCATGAATCATGATTGACGAAGGAAATAGTGGAAATGCTTCCATAAGTTTCAACCAGATACCAACAAGGTACAATTTCTTAGATGTTTTTTTAACAAGTTTATATGGGTATCTGGTTGGTTTCTTATATTTTGTGAATAATTTCTTTGGTAAATGATTATAGGTTATTAGTTGGTATTGTAATACAAGCAATTGAAATTGGTACAAATTATATGATTAATTGGTCGTATTATAAAGCAGTTCTTCCTTTTAGGGATCCATGTATGCCAACCCAAGAGTCCTGGTTTATACTATTGCTTATGTTTTTAAGATCCAACACTAGTTATTAGTTAATATTTGCAGCATTTCGGCTCCCTAATAAGTGTGTGATTTTCAATGGAGGATAGTGTGTGGGTTTATGGAAATGTATGCTTCAAACAAAAACTTTATTTCTTTGAACGATGTTATATTCTTCCAAATCTTTTCCCGCAGATCTTCCTAATCGATTGTCAATTCCTAACAATGGTGAAAGTAGGCTACACGGTTCGTAACCAAATTACTATGACCCTCAAGAGAATGGTTGATATGGTTGTGGGGAAGCTGAGTAATATTAAGATAGATCTGCTATGACTGTTGGCAGACGAGTGAGTAGTAAGATTAATTGAGGATACTATTCGAGTGACCCAAACTGTAAGTTCATGCAGTCAAATTGTGCGTTGGAAAGTATCGGGTAATATGATATTGAAGTAAATTATAGATCATGGTTATTAAACTTGATATAGGTAGCGTCCACATAAACTGATGGAACAAAAGGGTGAGTTCTATTCACTTTTTCCAAAGAAACTTTCATAGCCTTTTCCAATGGCATTTCAATTTTAAAGGTTAAAATATGATACCACTTCAGGTGCGTTCCTTATCGCTCTTCTTCTTGTTGAATACTTTTTATTTTTTATTTTTCTATCAAATGTTTGTTTTTGGGTATTTTTTATATTTTAGTTTTGCACAAAGGTATAATTCATCAAAAAGTGATTGTCAATGAGAAGTAGTTGGCTATATCGGTCAATGGCTGGATTTCATAATACAATTTGGTAACTTCTGATATTAGTTTTATTTATAATTTTTAATTTTTATGGTCACTTGTGTCTTGTAATGCCTGTAACATGTTTATTGGTAGTTCTGTAAGAAAATTTTCCCTTGTGTTGCCTATTTTGACTTTTATTTTTAGTTCATTTGACCACTTAATCACTTCTACATGTGAATAATGTATGTAAGTATTTATGTGACCGTGTATGGTGTTCTATGTGACATATTATACAGTTGGCCACAAGCTCGCCTTACAATATTTATCTTTCCCCCATATTTAAAAGACATTTCAAAGTCAAATTAATGCAATAAGTTGTAGGTGTTTTGTTGGTGCTCTGTATTTGTTTTTTTATCAATGGTTCTGCTTGTTTGTCTTTCCTTTAGCTGAGCATTAGTTTCTTTGAGCACTTTATACTACTTATGTCTTTTGGCTATGTTTTAATAAGATCTTTGCTCTTCAGCAGATATTAATGCAACCAATTATCTCCAAAAATGTAAATAACTGTATCATAAATAATGTCTATTCCCAATTTCATGGACTTGGTGGACTTTCAGTTCAATGAAATTTTGATGTTTAGTAGACTTGGTATTTGCCCTTGGTATCAAAAACTATGAATCCACTTTTTTTATTGAATAACTTGTTTTACTATTAAGAGTTTTCTTGATAAAGTTGAACTCAAAACACATAAGCTCTTGAATCCAACTTTTTATTTTATCAAATCAGACTCTTTTTTGAGTTAGGGTCGTTTACCAAAATGATTAAGATTTGGTAAAGAATACCCCTGCAATCCCAATTTTAATCTAGTTATAACATGCCATCATTTAAGCTAGAATCTGAAGTCATCTTTTGTAACCATGTATCGTTAATAAGTTGACAAGTTCTTGAATTACAATTCAGTTAAATGATAGAATTGTAAGTATTTGTGCAACTATATGTATATCTGATGCTAAAAAGCTCATTTCATTAACTTCTTTACAAGTTAAAGAAGTGGATGAAATTGTTTACTAGAGTATGTTTAACTAAACAGTTGTATTCTCAATTACTACCGCCTACAGATTACCATTATTATATTCGGTTACTAATACATATCAATTGCAGGGAATTAATATACTTGAGGACATGATTGTTCCACGCAGACACAAGATCTCAAACTAAAGAAGTGGAAAGACAATAAAATCATAATTGGAAAAGCAGAAAGCTATTCTAGAATACAGATAAAATCATAACTTGGAAAAGCAATAATTAAAGAAGTGGAAAAAAGTATTTAGATTTTTTAAATTGATAACTAGAGTGATTGGTTGCAAATTAGTGGGATCATGGATTAGGCGGGGATTGAAGCAATTCTTGGATAAACCTGACCCTCTCTTCCGTTGATTTATAACTTAAAAAAAATTCAGCTGACGCCAATCAACGGCCTACAATTTGGTTGCTTGAAAACCATCGAGACTAGTCAATTTGCCTTCATCTACCAATTTTTTAAGAGCATCGGCCATACGTATCACCCAATCCACCCTTGAAGATGAAGTCCCACCATCACGTTCAACGGAATAGGATAGGACTCCGGCAGTAGCTGAAGCCACTCCTACTACCTGAACGCCTACTATGCAGACGCCCATTTTCCTTGTCGAGCCATATTTTTTCCTCCGTCCAACTAGGGAACTTTATGGGAACAAGTGAAGGTTCTGACAACTTGCTTCTTGAATTTCGGCCCAAATTTCCCTGTGTGCTCCGGCTGCACTATTTTAGGATTATGTCACAAATATGCATATTTGTAGGAAACCATGAACTCACTTATTGATCCCATACAAATTAATAAATCACCTGTTTAAGTCGTTTTCCGTGTTTTATACACTCTTCAGCCTTAATAGGAGAATCAATAAACCCTAGTTCCACACAATATTCCCAGAACTTCATAGTTCGTGTATCTTTTCCGAAGCTTGTCTCCTTTCCATTGCTCATGGTTTGAAGAAGATCCAAAAAAGTCTACTCATGCATTTCCAGATCGAACATTTACACGCAACATCGAAAAATTATTTTCTTTGAAATGATACTATTCAAAGTCCCTCAAATATATGGTAATATCATATGAACTCGAATTTTGAATTACCAAAACATGTATACTCCTGTTGATAGAGGATATATCCTATTCTTTTTCTTTTATGAAACGTGAACAAAAAGAAGATTTCGTACACCAAGGAAAGTAAGTTTTCATATATATATATCCTCTAGCAGGAGTATACATGTTTTGGTAATTCAAAATTCGAGTTCATATGATATTACCATATATTTGAGGGACTTTGAATAGTATCATTTGAAAGAAAATATTTTTCCGGTGTTGTGTGTAGATGTTCGATCCGGAATTGCATGAGTAGGTTGTTTTGGATCTTCTTCGAACCGTGAGCAATGGAAATCAGACAAGCTTCAGAAAAGATACACGAACTATGAAGTTCTGGGAATATTGTGTGGAACTAGAGTTTATTGTTTCTCCTATTAAGGCTATTTTGGATCTTCTTCGAACCGTGAGTAATAGAAATGAGACAAGCTTCAGAAAAGATACACGAACTATGAAGTTCTGGGAATATTGTGTGGAACTAGAGTTTATTGATTGTCCTATTAAGGCCGAAGAGTGTATAAAACACGGAAAACGACTTAAACAGGTGATTTATTAATTTGTATGGGATCAATAAGTGAATTCATGGTTTCCTATAAATATGCATATTTGTGACATAATCTTAAAATAGTGCAACCGGAGCACACAGTGAAATTCTTGAAGCATTGGGGCCGAAATTCAAGAAGCAAGTTGTCAGAACCTTCACTTGTTCCCATAAAGTTCCCTAGTTGGACGGAGGAAAAAATATGGCTCGACAAGGAAAATGGGTGTTTGCCTAGTAGACATTCAGGTAGTAGGAGTGGCTTCGGCAGTAACTGGAGTCATATCCTGTTCCGTTGAATGTGATGGTGGGACTTCATCTTCAGGGGCGGATTGGGCGATACGTGTGGCCGATGCTCTTAAAAAATTGGTAGATTAAGGTAAATTGACTAGTCTCGCCAGGCGTAAGCTGAATTTTTTTAGTTATAAATCAACAGAAGAGAGGGTCAGGTTTATCCAAGAATTCCTTCAATCCCCGCTTAATTCATGATCCCTCTAATCTGCAACCAATCGCTCTAATTATCTATTTAACAAATTTACCCTTAAAATTTTTCTTTTAAAAAAATTTGCCCTAAAAAATCGGAAATATACCAATATACCCTATCCGGTCGCAAGTCAAACCGTGACTTGCGACCCCGACTCTGAATATTGCGACCTTGCGACCCGTTCACAACGTGACTTGCGACTCGAATTTTGACTACGATACCGTACCTTGCGACCGGGAACCAAATCTTGCGACCCAAATTTTGACTACGATACCGTAGCTTGCGACCGGGAATCAAACCTTGCGACCCCCAAATTAAACTTGCGACCGGGATCAAATTTTGGCTTTCTTTTTTTTTTTTTTTTTTTTTTTTTTGTATATTGTGTTAAGTTTCTTACAAACTTTGAAAAGTCATATCTTTTGGCTCGTAACTCCGATTAAGTATAACACCCCTCATTCTATATAAGAATATAATATTAATAAATTCGGAAGCATGAATTTAAAATACATTACCTTAGAATATATTAAACATTATATATAAACAGTTAACATTTTTTTTCCATATTGACACAATATCTAAACTGTTTAAAACTACAAAAGACGGGGTATTATAAAATTCACAAAACAAGGTTTATTACAAAAACCATATCAGAGCCCTAAAGCGCAGTCAAACATTCCCTGATCAACCATTCACCTCCTGCACCCACAATCAATCAAAACATATCCTGCAGGAAGTAAAATGAGGGGTTAGCACGAAGCTAAGTGAATAGATTCATCACACTCCATTCAACTTAGCATAACAAGTTGTTTACACCAAATAATCGTAAACACACATAATTCAATGAGGATCGGTGGCTCTGGGGATATCATAATACCCGGGGATTCCCCCAAGAACACTTACCGTCAATCCGTATGGCCAATACAGAATAGACCGATAACTAATGGTTATTAAACTCATACACAGGTCTCAAACACAACAAATGAATCAAAACCTGTGTAAAACACATAATAACCAGAAGTCCAACTACACGTTGACCTCAATAACATAGTACACATTGGTTCACATAACACGTAGATCAATAATCAATAATCAAGACTAAACAGTCTAATACACATCTACGTTTACTTGTTGTAACCAAATAGTTACAACTAAATCAAATGATGAGTTCCGAATCCACTCACCGATACCTCTGACGTCTCCACACTCAGGATTCTTATATTACTGAGTCTTACGTTGATCTGAAACAGAAAATCATATACAAGTCAGAAGTTTGTTCCATAAATATCATAATACCTATTTATCAAATCAGGTAATCCCTGAAGTCTAGGCAAACAAAAGTTCAATCAGAAATGAACTTAGAAAATCTTGCAATAACGTTTAAAACTGGAAAATGTCATTTTCGGGCCCTAGATAACCCCGAATGGCCAAAAACAGCCTAGGCTAATAGTATATAGCCTTGATTACTCGGTCATTTCCGGGTGACCATGCGAATTTCAACTAAATCCGAGTTAGTGAGATTTTCACAAAACCGCGTCTCAAAATAAGTCTAGCACAAAGCCCACAGTTGCATATGAGAAGCACACTATTTTAATGCGAGATGCATTCGTAATCATTGAGAATTACACAAACAATCGGTAGAGACCGACATCCACGAACGTTGGTGATCTATTTTCATAAATAACGTAAAACTATTTGATAATTAAATAGTAGTTATTTACTATTAATATGCTAAGTTATGGCATAACGTTTCAAATAAAAGAATCAACGAATATACAAATTCAATTAACGCAAAAACGTAGAGATTTCGCGAATTGTAATAAACGAATTATCAGAAACATACGTATGATATCGAAAGGACTTATAATTAATTAAGTCGCTACAGTTCCTAACCTTAATCTACCTTAATTACTCCTAATTAACTTTAATCGCGGAAATAAAACCTAACTAATCAAGATTAGCACCTAATGACTAAAATATCTAGACTAAATTTGATTTGGGAAATCACAAGTGGGTCCTCCCCTTGACCAAAAATCTGCCCAAACACCCTCCCTAGGACCCCCCTCTTGGTCAACCTAAACCCATACTTGCACCCATACCTTGCATCCCCTTACTCCCCATAACTTGGCCATTCTTGCATCACATTTCACACACACAAACATCTTTTCTCTCCCTCTAAATCTGCTGATTTCCAGCAGCCCTCCCCTCTCTCTTTTGTTCAAGAAAGTCCACCATACAACCACTAAACATCCACCACTCAACCACCCTTGAACCACCCTCAACCACCATGAACCACCACTCCTAAAAACCTCATTTTACACTCATTTTACTCACAATCAATTGCACAATTTGTTTTCATTTCATTCCAAGGGTAAAACAACTTTAAACTTTCGGATTTGGAACTAAGAAACCAACCACACCAAGTTCAAACCGTTATTTTGCTCAAAAATCGCCTTTTAGTGCATTGTAAGGAAGTTTCCACAATAAACTCTTTAGATCTTTCATTTAAATGTTTATATGATAGTTAAATATGTTTAGGTGTTCACTCATACTAGAAATCAACTTGAAATCACGTATTTGTATGATCTATAACTAAGTTATGCTAAAAATAACCAAAACAGTCCCTTAAACAACAATTTGAAATCCGGACAGAAAGTTGTGTCAACTTTGGAGGTTAATAACTCGATCAAAACTTAACCAAATTTCGTGTTTCTTGAGTCTAAAGTTAAGCTCAAAGAGTTATCTTTCCAACCCAACTGGTTTCGAAATTTTTAGACAAGTATTGGTGCCTAAAAACGAATTTCTAAGAAGATGTGTACAATCTGTTCTTTTGTGATAGAAAATGACCTAACTTTGGAAGGTCATAACTTTCAAACTATAGATCTAAATGAGTTGATTCTTTTTCCTACAAGTCAAAAATTGTGTTAGCTTTCAAAGTTGTATGATTAGATTTTGTAAAAGTTAGTATAACTCATTAAACTCACGGATCTATGACCAACTGTCCAGCAAGGTACCTGATGGACCTTTGTGTAGTATTAAATATATTTGGACCCCTTAAACTTAACCAAAAATTATGAATCTTATATTTCTGGAAAGCTAAGACATAGGGGAATATATGGTAAAATTTCATAATAATCTAAGCTCGTTTGACTAGTAAAAATTGTAGCCAAAGAAGGACAAAAATCTGGACAGAAACTGTTAAATGATAACAAACAACTAAAAGTTAGGCTATAAAGACTAGAAGTTAAAAATCAATAGTTTTGGGGACTAATGTGTTGAAATCAAAGAAAAAAGTGATATTTTGATATGATCTATAGTTTAAAGTATAAAAATCTAGACTTGTGTGATTAAACATTGAAAAATCGAAGCGTTGAACTTAAATGACGGGAAAGTATAAACTATAAGGATTTAAAGGGTAAAAATTGTAAGTAGTAGACTTAGGATAGTGAAATTTGTAAATTAAAATATACTAAAGTTAAACCTAGATCTTAAAGTGTTAAAAACGAGACATATAGGATTTAAAACCGATAAACCCAAAATCTAGGTTAAAGACGGAATTTAAAACAAGTTAAATGGTATTATAGCGACGAAAGTTATAGAAATGAATTATAAAAGATATAACGATATTGAATATATATATATATATACATATATAAGTATATATATAAATATATATATTGGTGAGAAATCAAGACGGTAACATATTACCAAATGATTCCCAAATTAAAATTATAAAATAATGAATTATAGAAGCTATAACGATATTGATATATATATATATATAAACGTGTATAAGTATATTCATATTTGTTAAAGTATCATGACGAGATTTTATGAACATACGATTCCTAAATTATTAAGCCGATTTAACGAAATCCTAAACCTCGAATCAAACCCTACCGACACAATTATATATATATATAGCTTATGAGAGTTATAACGCTATTAAAGGCTATATATATATATTGAAATATGTATATGTATATTGTTAAGTATCACTATTACGTTATAGTAACGTACGACTAACGACTTAAAAGTCAATATAACGAGGTCGAGAACTTGAGACAATATACGATCGAGACAACCTATAAATAACGAATCGAAATCAATAATCTATATATTATGACTTATAATATGTTAAAGGCTTGACGTAAATGATTTTACTATTTTGAAAACTATAAAAGATCACAACGTGTCGTTTTCGCCTATAATGGCCTTTCGTGATATTCAAGCCCGTCGATGGCATATTTAAACCTAGTTGAGTGAACAACTGGCATAGACTGGCTATTGAGTCGTCTACATATATTGATTTAAACTCTTGCGTTTAGGGCGCTAAGAGACTTTGATTGGGCATTTTATATAAACTATTTTGCTAGCACGCTCGGACTCAGGTGAGTTCACAGCCCCACTTTTACCGTTTTACTGCTTTCAAATTTGGGGTGAAAAACATATAACTGATTTATGCGATTATTAAAACCTGACAACGTATCTTTATGGGCGACTAAATTCTTCATGTTGTAGCATAGAAGTCCTCTTGCTGACACTCACTATAACCATTAGTTAGATGACGCTAACCACTGAGTATACAGATAGTACTATCGGGGCTGACATCCCCATCCCACGTTTATTTTAGTTAGTCGCGCTAACTAGCGACGTTGTTTCGCACTTTGGGACGAGTATACTTAACCGGTCCAAGGCAAACGAATTATATGTGAGTTGTGGTTTGGTTATAGGTTTAGTTCGACATATTAACTCGCAGGACCTAGCTAGTCTGCGGGGGATCACAGTCAGTGTTTGCTTTTATTGTTTTAAATTGAGAATAATCGCACAATAGGCCGTTGATGCCACTTTTGATCTATTGATGAAATGTTTATAAATAATGGTTTATGATAGAGTCATTAAACCTGTGAATTCACTCAACGATATGTTGACCTTTTATAAATATGTTTTTCAGGGGAATTAGCTATGCCGTAAGACACATGCATATTTGGGACCGTACCTGCCACGATGATTAGGATGCCATATTTAAACTAACGGGATTTATTTATAATATTGACTTGATGTATTTTTATTGAATCCCGGAACTTGCATTTTATTTAAAATGATGTATTTGATAACCTTGACATGTTGACGGCTCGATAAGCCGAAATGTTTGTAAAACTATTTTGGCATCCTAATAATATCGATGTTCTGCGATAATCATACGCTCGAGGTATTGTTATTCGATCCTCGTCACGCCCCAAAAGCTTCCGCATAATTATCATACTTGTTAAATTTGGGGGTGTGACACGCATAACAACATCCTGCGACACAAACATTGTGTCGCAATACCCAATATGGCCGCCTTAAGCGACATAACAACTGTGTCGCAGAACATTCATGCGACACAACCTGCGACACAAACCTTGTGTCGCAATGAAAACAGACCAGTCCCCAGATTTGAAATTCGCGAATTCAAACATGTAATACTCAAATTAACTTATTACAATCGGTGTAATTCACTTATAAACAACAACAACACATAACAATCAAATTCTTACCTTAAATTCACGGATCAAAAGCTTCAATTATGAGATTAAAGTTACTTTTCACTTTCTCTCTCAATTCTCTCTAATTCTCTCTCTAAAAACGATTTTAAGGGTTTGGAAATGTTTTGGAAATGATCTGGAAGACTTAGACGGTGTGTATATATATTTAATCTCGCAATTACACTTAAGCTCCTTAGTTAATTTCAGTTCAGCCCGTTTTGCGACACAGTCCTGCGACACAACCATTGTGTCGCATAGACAACCTGCGACACAATCCTTGTGTTGCAGAAAATCAAAAACTTACAAATTTTGAATCTACTAATATTTCACTAGTCACAATAAGTCAAAAGGATTGTTTATCTACGTTTCACAATGAAACACATAATATTTAATAATTTCTAAAACAATTAGATAATCAATTATAATAATAGAAATTACCAGACTGCGGGAGAGGATGTTACATTAAGTCACCGTTTTTTTTTAATCTATTCGTTGCAAACTTTAAAAAGTCATATCTTTTGGCTCGTAACTCCGATTAAGTCACCGTTTTTTTTGAATTTGTGTATCTTTTCGAGATCTATTCGTTGCAAACTTTGAAAAGTCATATCTTTTGGCTCGTAACTCCGATTAAGTCACCGTTTTTTTTTGAATTTGTGTATCTTTTCGAGATCTATTCGTTGCAAACTTTGAAATGTCATATCTTTTGGCTCGTAACTCCGATTAAGTCACCGTTTTTTTTGAATTTGTGTATCTTTTCGAGATCTATTCGTTGCAAACTTTGAAATGTCATATCTTTTGGCTCGTAACTCCGATTAAGTCACCGTTTTTTTTTTAATTTGTGTATCTTTTCGAGATCTATTCGTTGCTAACTTTGAAAAGTCTTATCTTTTGGCTCGTAACTCCGATTAAGTCACCGTTTTTTTTGAATTTGTGTATCTTTTCGAGATCTATTCGTTGCAAACTTTGAAATGTCATATCTTTTGGCTCGTAACTCCGATTAAGTCACCGTTTTTTTTGAATTTGTGTATCTTTTCGAGATCTATTCGTTGCAAACTTTGAAAAGTCATATCTTTTGGCTCGTAACTCCGATTAAGTCACCGTTTTTTTTGAATTTGTGTATCTTTTCGAGATCTATTCGTTGCAAACTTTGAAAAGTCATATCTTTTGGCTCGTAACTCCGATTAAGTCACCGTTTTTTTTGAATTTGTGTATCTTTTCGAGATCTATTCGTTGCAAACTTTGAAAAGTCATATCTTTTGGCTCGTAACTCCGATTAAGTCACCGTTTTTTTTGAATTTGTGTATCTTTTCGAGATCTATTCGTTGCAAACTTTGAAAAGTCATATCTTTTGGCTCGTAACTCCGATTAAGTCACCGTTTTTTTTTTTAATTTGTGTATCTTTTCGAGATCTATTCGTTGGCAAACAGCCAAAGGCGGTTTGTCCCAAAATTTTTTCGAAATTCGACCTTCTTGATCTTCAATTTGACATTTTACGTTAATTTTGACTTTTAAACGCACTTTGACTACTCATAACTTGTTATAAACAACTCCGATTTGAAATTCGTAAAATTTACGGTCAATCTGAAGTGCAAACAAACATTAACCCTCAATCAATTTTGAAAAAATAAATTTTTGATTTTTTCGACTTTTTCAAAAAAATGTGGCTTAATCGGAGTTTACAAATAAATTTTTGATTTTATGACCTTCCAAAGTTTACAAGACACTTCACACAATTTACAAAAAAAAAAAAAAAAAAAAAAAAAAAAAAGGTCAACATAGGTCAACGGTCACGGTCGCAAATCGCCGTTTTGGGTCGCAAATGAACGATGTCAGAGTCGCAAGTTATCGGGTCGCAAGTCACAATTTGACTTGCGACCGGATGGGGTATTTTGGTATAGTTTCAAATTTTTAGGGCAAAATTTTTTATTTCTTTTTTGGGGGCATTTTTTTTAATTTCCCAAAAAAAATCTGAATACTTTTTTCCACTTCTTTAATTATTGCTTTTCCAGTTATGATTTTATCATTATTCTAGAATAGCTTTCGCTTTTCCAAGTTATGATTTTATTGTTTTTCCACTTCTTTAGTTTGAGATCTTGTGTCTCCGTGGAACAATCATGTTCTCTAATTCGTAGCTCATCTGGGTGTTTTCACCATAACAAGAACCAATCATTATTAAAATCTTTGTATCCTTTTCTTTGTCCATAACAAGCACCTATTTAATATTAAAAACTTTGAATTCTTTTCCTCTAAACATAGACGATCAGGAGACATAGGAAAAGATATCAAGATTACACAAAGTGAAGTAAAAACACATTTGTATATAATTTTCTCCACATTTCAAAGTCCTTATCAGTTCAAAAAACACAGATTTCTATTTTCCCAACATTACCCAGTTATTTATTTAATTGATGATAACAAAATTGCATATGCCAATGCTTTATCCCTCTTCAGTCTTCAGTTGATTGAACTAAAGAGTGGGATTGAGATTGCGCTTGAATTGGTTCTTTCCTTCCAGTTCATTGAACTGAAGAGAGGGATTGAGATTGTGCTTGAATTGACTCTTTCCCTGCATGTTCCATACTTGGAATTTGAAATTTAACAGATTCTTTCACTTACTTTTTATGTTTTCAGCAGAGTTAGAAAATTGGGCGGGTTGGGTAACGGGTCAATACAGGCAACTTTTTATATAGGTTAGAATGGGCTGGTTCAGGTTGACCTGAAACAGTATTGATCCAAAACTTTTTTATAAAATCTGTAGTATTTCAGCGTTAATTTAATTTTCTGAATAAACCGTTTTAGGAAGTCTTATGCAATAAAAATATAATTTTGAGTTGAGAGACTCCCGCCCCATTTCCATTCATAACACTTTGTTTACTTAGTTTACAAATATGAGCGATTAGAGATAAACACGATCAACCCATTAATATGTAAATGGATAGAAATTGACACATCTAGTTTGTAGAGTTATCAACAAAAGCACGGTGTATGGTTACTTGAATAACTTTTTTTCTGTTAAGTTCCAAACTGTTACTTCTTGTCAAAACCAACTTTTTCTGGACAGGAAATTTCTTGCTGATCTGTTCAACAGCTCCTGAGACGATCTTTATTATCCAAACAGAAACTGGACCCTGGCAGTACGTAAACATCTGAACAATAGCCTTGAAGAGGAGGGACTCAAAAGACAATTTCTTATTTCAAAACCAATCTCGTTTCTTTCACATCCATTCCCAAAATGCTTCTGTACCATCTCTAAATCAATTGATGACAATGAGTGTCCCCAATGGCAAAAAGATAGTTTCTTAAAATCCAGATCACAAGAGAGCACCACAATAGATGAGAATGAACAACCCGATGATGAAACAGATGAAGGGCACATGGGTTTAGAAGATGAAAGATCAAATTATTCGACTTTTGAACAAGATCAGGAACTGGATCCTAATGACTAGAGGCTTAAGAATAGATATATGCAGGGTTTTATTCTTCTTCTTTTGTTTTTTTCATTACTTACATGATATTCTTTTGGATAGAGGCTAATAAAAGGAGACCCTGAGGCACTTCGCTGAGCATGTGTTGTCAATTATAATGACCAACACGGATATGAATCGAACTGAAGCGGAAACGGAATCGAAAACGAAAACATCCTATACTTTAGGTTTATTCATTTCTAGAGCTTACTTGTGGATAATAGTGAAGGATCTGAGGTCATATAAATGAGTACAATTTTGTCATGGATGCTTTATGTTGACATAATAATACTTGAGTTCTACAGCTCTTTTTGTATATGATGTTTTTTTTTTCTTCTTCTATTTCAATACTGTGGTAACTTCTAATAAAATAATAGTTGAAAATTTGGTTAGTCAAATATCCTGAGACAAACATGGTGGAGGCACAACTCTGTTACCATCGTCGACAGTTGATCTCCAAAAATCTCTTTTGGGTGCGTGCTAAGATGATGATAAACTTTCATCTCTTTGACGTTCGCCTGCCACTAATTAACTTGATGAGATTGATGATGTGCAATTATAAATCTGTCAAATATTGCAGATATTTGTAAGCATTATTCTGAAATGAAAATGCGCAATACTTCATTTTCTTTATCAAAATGTATACGTAAGATTTTTATGTACCCATTGAATTATAAATAGTGATCAATGTTTACACATTACACAATACCCTACGACTGATAGCATTTCTCGGTCCTGACCAATATTCCTCAACTAATTACATCACGTCATCCCCGAAGTTATGTAAATCTTTCCAGGAGGTAAATTCGAAAACTATATCATATATGAAACAAATTTATGAAGAAGAGACTCGGTATATATATATCTGTAAATAAGATATATCATGATGATTTCAATAGGGTAATAAGCTTGACGAAATGATCTTCTTTGCAGGAAATGGTTAGGCCTCCCATGGGGTGGTTAAACCCAAATTCTTCCTCAGATTGATGTAACAAAACTTGGAACAACGGTTGGTCCAAGTAAGCTATTGGGACAACAAACCGCATCTTCTGAGTTTCACCAACGTACACTACAAAGTGACCTTTTGGCACATCCCTTTGATAATCTCTGTCATGAATAGAGTTCGATCTCCGAAAGCATTTTATATTAGAAACTAACAAAGGCAATCGAGTAAGACCCATTTGCAGGAGATGAGTTAGCTAGAAAAAATGTGTTTATTAGAAGTTTGGAGAAATTAATAGAGTGCAATTTGAATATATGGAGTTTGAGGCATGTATTAATAGCTTTGCTCATCAACTACTTTTCCAAGAATGTACCATATATATTTTTAAGTTTATTCAATCATACAAAAATTTATACTATATTTTAGTAGGGAATTAATTATTGGTTTGTACGTGACTTATATATAGCCAGTTAAGGTTTTCTTACAGCTCCACATCACATTGACCAAACAAATCAATAATTGGTTGCAAGTACTTCCTCATTTAGCAGAAAAACTATACATAAGTTTTGATGATTTTAGCTACTGAAAATACCTAAATGTATCTTATAGTAACACACATGAAAAACAATAATAAATCTAAACAATATGTTGTAATGACTGCTAATTAGTATAATGGGTAGATAAATAACTTTGAAAATGAGCTTTGTGTATCTTCATAAAATAAGCCTCTTTATATTTAATTAATAAAAGTATATGAAGATCGATCAAATGATTGTAGTTGGTGATAAAATGAATCATATCAGAGAGCATTCAGAAGCTCACATGCCAGGAGTACAAAGAAGCAGCGTAAATTTTTTCAAGATATATATATATATATATATATATATTACCTGGCAATTAATATATATTGGAGGTGCATTAATTGATTAAGTATTCTTCTAGCTATCAACTAATTCAATTCACACAGTATTCATGATTGATAATTCTTTTCCCATTTATGATCAGTTTGAGGTATTAATGAAAGTTGAACAAGTCAATTTTGCTACTCGTTTTCCAAAAATGACGGTTTAAGATAGCACATGCATAGAAATATAGGACTGCAAATGATTCGACCATTATTTGAGCAACTCAAGCTTAATTTTATCGAAGCATAGAGCTTGAAGCGTTTATAATAAGAAGAGTTCGAGCTGATAACAGCTCAACTAGATCTTTTATGTAATACTCCGTATGTAGGACTGTAGGTGCATATATCAATACTAGCAGAATTGCCCCGCGCTATACTACCATACGGAGTATAAATGTAATTGTAAGAAATGAATCGGTCATTGTAGTATAACGGTTTTTTTCTTCTTCAATTGGTAAATATATTTAAAAGACATTTGTAACTTGATCGTTGATGCATGGGAAAGCCTCCAAGTGTGTAACATTCAAGGATTCCTATCCTAAGTGTTTTTCAAGGTCTCACATTTAAGAGATCGTCCGTCCTCGTCAGAGTTATTGAGATTTACTGTCTGCTGTCTCCGAACATTTTGAAGCCCAATGTAAAGATTGCCGGTTTACTAAAATGAGGCCCTTTACTAAGCTTATTTTCTAAGCTTTAACGAGTAATTTATTTCTTTTTATATTAGTCACCGTGTCAATAGTTGGATTAGCTTTTCACATATCTTTCTTTTTAATCATATCATATAGTGTTAATATGTTGCACACTTGTTGTTGGTTCTTTTAGTCTAACACTAACACGTTTTAGATAGAAAATGGCTTAATAATATCTGGGTTCTATATTGCTAATAATTTCCTACATTGTTCAAAATACTTTGTCAAAATCTATGAAATAATATCTGGGTTCTATATATTAGACGTATCACACTCTCTGGGATAGATTTTGAGGCCCGCAAAATTTGAAGGTTATGAGCGGTCGCCACCCTCAAAGAAGGCCTTACTAGTGAGGAAGATCCAGTTGTGTACTTTTGTGTGTTGATCATGAAGGGAGAAATTTAGATTTATACATTCATCGACCAAGTGACTATTGGGATCAACCTTGATGAATCCCCTGTTGTGAACAAACAACTTGACAAAAAACAGGAAAAACAAACAGATGTTTTTAAAAGGTTAAACTCATACATTAAAATAAAGATGTTTCTGCAACTATTTATAGAAAAAATAACGACTGATACCTAAACTTCCTATACTTGACAACCAAGCAATGATTTCCTAAATAGACTCAAAGACAAGCTTGATTTTCTAAATAGACTTGAACTGCATTACTTCTACAGTGACTACTACACATTGTTTAGTAAAACAACATTTTAAAAAGCTTGCTATGATTGGATAATTAAACCTGCAACTAAAGGGAAAAATCGGGTCAATATATTACAAGTCAACACAAAAGGTGAACCTGTGCAAGCTGTGTTTGTGTCTGCAAGTGCCCACATTGGTTCATCAGATTGGATACATTTCTTGCCCCAAATACACAAAGAGATGCACTCTATATACCAATTAATATACTCAACCTATCAAAGCAACATTCACATGAGCATAGTTTCTAAGACAATATCACAATTTTCAAGATGTTATTTCCTTATTATATTGGTTGTTTTAGTAATACCCACACAAAATGGTCTGTTTGTCTAAAATCTGAATTGATGTTTTTCTTGTTGTAGGTCAAGCAACCCATATAAAGATTTATGTACATATAAATTTAATTAAGGTGGTAAGTAAAAATTAAGATGAATATATATTGGTCTACACAAGAAAAAATAGCCAATGATGGAAGTGCTGGGACTTTTCATTATCCCACACAGGAAAAAATTGCTATCGATTATCAGAAAATTGGGAATTCCCCTTCATATTTATACTAATTACGCATTTTTGTCCTAAGCTCTACATATGTCATGGATATGAGGATACCCTCAAGAGATGTGAAACAAATGAAATCACGCCTAATTTGGTTTATAATACATCATGAAAAATACGATAAACTAGATGTGAGCTCAAAAAATTCATCTTCTTGGCAGCAAATTGTTAGTCCTCCCATCGGATGATCAAACCCAAAATCTTCCTCTGATTGACGCAACAAATCTTGGAACAATGGTTGTTCCAAGAACGATAGTGGTACAACAAATCGCCTCTTCTCATTTTCACCAACATACACCGCTAGATGACCTTTCGGCACATCTATTTGATAATTTCTCTTTCCATAAGCATTCAATCTACTAAAACTTCTTACGTTAGAAAGTAACGAAGTAGAAAATCGGATAAGACCCATTTCTAGGAGAGTGAGAAGTAATATTTTTAAGTTGATGAAGTTTCAAAATTGTTTTTATAGAGATGATAATATTGGATAAAAAAGTTGTAGATTTTGAAAAAGTTGGTAGGCATGTATTTATAGGTTGCTTGATAACTTGTATGGAAGAGTGGAACCTCACATGACTTTTTCTATCAACATCTTTTCCAAGAATGTACTTCATATTATTAATTTATTTATAATTTCAAGATTGTTAAAAAATATATAAATTTGAGGAGACGCGTTTGACTCGGACTAAAGCAATTATTTGAGCATTTAAAGCTGAGGTATCTTTAGAGTTACGCCTCAAATAGAGTGAAATGATTTTAATTATATTATGGGTTCACATGTACTTCCTCCGTCGCAATAAAATGTTTCGTACGAATTTTCTTAATTTTAATATTAATTTATTATTATTATTGAATTAAGTTCAAATGAGAATGATAATTATTTGTGAGAATGGAGGAATCAATCTCAATCATCCATTTCATCAAAAAAATAATACCCCCAACACTTTTAAAAATTGAATATCTCACAAATGGTTAGTCAAAAAAATATAAAAATTGCACTATAAAAATCAGCATTTTTTTCTCTTCGATTAGACATCTCACAAGGTATACTTTCGACGAATTTTTTTTTTTTCATTTTTTGGTGGGTTTCGAAATTAGTAACACATGTGTTAGTTTCAGTAACACATGTGTTAGTTGCGGTAACACATGTGTTAGTGGTTGGTAACACATGCCACTAATACATGTGTTAGTTTCAGTAACACACCGCAACTAACACATGTGTTAGTTTCAGTAACACATGTGTTACTGGTTTTCAACCCAAAAAAAAAAAAAAAAATTTTTACCGAAAATATGTCATGAGTGATCTTAAATCGTAGAGAAAAGCACGCTGATTTCTATGGTGCAATTTTTATAATTTTTTGATTAGCCGTTTGTGAGTATTTAACTTTAGTGGAAAATTGGGTTTTGCAAAATGGATAGCCAGGATTCATTCCTCCATTCTCACTAAAATTTCCATTCTCATTTGAACTCAACCCTATTATTATTATCTGACCATTTCGAAAAGAAAAAAGAATTTTTTTACTGTATATAATATGAAACTTTAGAAGTCATTCAGAAGCTCACATGCTAGTAATTTAAATCAGTAGCGTATTCTATTTGGGATATGCTGAAACTACCAAAGCAAACAAAGTAAACAATAATCCAATGTATTATTACGTTTTTCGAGATTTAACTTTTCATCTTTTTTTCAGCTTTATTTAATTTCCTTTTCCAAAATTAAAAGATGATTCTCGGGAAAAGAGAGTCAAATAGTAAGTATTGAAAATAGTAGTCCTAACGCCTAAATTAATTAAGTATTGAAAATAGAGAGTCAAATATTAAGCCTATAATCTTATCTTATTTAAAGGGTTAACACAGTAATAATCTTACAGATAATTTACTTTTTTATCAATTGTACATTCTATCAAAACGGAAGCATTACATCCTATCTAGCAGTATATCCTATCAAAATAGAAGCATGTACTCATAATCTATTATTTTATTTTGTTATTTTTAATATTCATATAACTTGTTCTGATATCCAATTTTCTCCTTGAAATTATACTCTTTCTTCACAAAACTCCTCAATTTCTTTTTTTTGTCCATGTAAGATTTTGTGGGTTTCAACTCATTTCACTAATTATTTCCCAAAACTTAATCTTTTCATTTGTTTCTGCAATACCCACACAATCTATCTCTATTTCTTCTTGCATACTCAACTGGGTCCATAGCTTCTGCAAATATAGATACGTATTAATATATTTCATTTGTAGTAGTACATCTAATAATTTATTATTTTGTTTTGTTATTTTTAATATAGGTATCTCGTATAAATCTTATAAGATGTGGCCCATTACGAGATGTGACAAGAGTTTATTTTAGTTTACATGTTACTAGTTTTAAGTAATCGATCACGTTCAATCTTTATGGGCTATAATTCCGTTATTTATTTATTTATTTATTCTTTCCTAATTAGAACATATTCCATTTGTAGTTTACTGGGATTTTTTACAAATAGTTGTTTATCATAGTAATAAAAATTTATTATTTTTATATGTAATTATAGTAAAATAAAATAAAAATCTAGTTTAAATATTATCAATTTATAAAAAATAATTGTAAAGGTGTTTCAACTTTCTATTTATCCTTATATACTACAGAATATTCTCATTAAATAAAATATATTGCAAGTTCTACAATACTAAATTGTATTTAACATAAAGGTGAAAATGGTTTTATTCTAACTTATTTTAAATAATAACTGAATTATGATGGAAGAAGTTCAAAATACACTTCCTCGTTAATCTCCATCAATGGTCAAAATCATAATTGTTTGTAAATGAGGCTCAAAACTTGAAGATTAAGACAAAAAGGGGCAATGGTAATTTCTTTAATAGAAAGATTAAGCAGATTGAGCAACATGTTGCTTTATTAAATAAATTATTTTTTTTATCATATTAACAAAATTTATTACTTTTATATGTATTTAATGGTAAAATTAAAAAATATATCTAATTTATACTAACAATTTTTAGAACTATTGAAAATTGTTATTTTCATATGAAAGAGATGTTCGATTATTACGAAACAACTCAAATGAAGAAGCGGAAATTTCTATTAAGACACCAGATTTTGCCACTGATCAGGTATAAAATCTATCATTATATTTAAATTTTTTATCTTTCAAAACCCTCCGATAAATGTTGACAAAGTTATATTACTTTTTAGGTGTTCGCATCTCGTGAAGAATTGATGCATTGGGTACAAAATACGGGACGTTATTCTGGTGTTGTCACTGTCACAAAAAGATCAAATAAACACCCAAGTGGTTTCATGTATAAAGTTGTACTCATGTGTGATCGTAGCGGTAAATATAAAGTGCAAGATTCCAGTAAAGTTTCTGGCACCATAAAAAGTAACTGTTTATTCGAGTTAGAAGGAAGATATTCAAAAGAATATGATTATTGGACGTTAACGGTGATATGCAATGAACATAATCATCACCTTATACAGTATATGGAGGGGCATCCATATGCAAAGCGATTATCTGAGGATGAAATCAGTTTGATGGCAGATTTAACAAGGAAAAATGTGACGCCACGAGATATTTTGTCAATACTAAAGGATCGGAATCCGAGTAATGTGTGCACACTCAAGACCATTTATAATATGCGAAAAAAAATTCTCTTGGCCGAGCAAGTAGGCAGATCTCCTATGCAAGTTCTTATGTCAATTTTGCATTCAAATGGTTACGTCTATGAGTTTACTATGAACGATTCAAACGAGTTAGAAAATCTATTTTTCGTTCATCCAATATCGTTCGATATTTGGCGCGCATTCCCACATGTGGTGATTATAGATGCCACATACAAAACGAACATATATAATCTGCCATTTGTTGAGATTGTCGGCGTAACTTCGACAAACCTAACATTTTCCATAGCCTTTGCCTTTATGGAAAAAGAAAGGGAAGCCAACTATACATGGGTGTTAAATTGTCTGAGCTTAACACTAGATGCGTGCATGCACCCACGCGTTATAATCACTGACAGAGAGTTGGCTCTGATGAATGCATGTCATCAAGTGTTTCCGGATGCTACTCAATTGCTTTGTAGATGGCACATCAGCCAAAACATTATGAATAACTGTAGGCAAACAATCAGATCACAACATGACTGGGACTCATTTCTTTCGCTGTGGAAGTTGCTAGAAGATTCTCCAACGTGGATATCGTACATGAATAACTACGATCAACTTAAATCAATGTTGAAAAAATATCCACGTATGTTTATGTATTTCACATTAACTACTAATCTTTATGTATTTGTAGTAGTTTTCTATTTTTAACATTCGACTTACTTTTTCAGGTGTTTTCAAGTATATAGATAACAATTGGTTGAACAAATATAAGGAAATGTTTGTCTCTGCCTGGATTGATCAACATCTCAACTTTGGAAACCGTACAACCAATCGAGTTGAGAGTCAACATGCAAAGCTAAAAAAATACTTGAAATCTTCAAAATCTAGTCTCAATAAATTTGTTAAATGTATTGATAAAGTCGTGAAGGCACAACATACATCAATTAAAGAAAGCTTAGAGAAAAGCAGAATTGTATGCATTCATCAACACAACCTACATTGTTTCTTACCATTACGCGGTTTTGTTTCAAATGTGGCTCTCAATCTAATATTTAAAGAACTTCAACGGTTGAAGGGTTCCTAGATAGACTCCTCAAATTGTGGTTGTCAACTACGCAATAGTTGTGGGTTACCATGTGCTTGTGAACTTGCAATCATTTTAAATTCAGGTTAATATATAATTATTACATCTAAAGTATATTGGATTTATTTAATCTTAAAATTTTGAATTTTTTTCAAAAATAAATACTTATTTATATCTAAATGCAGGTCAATGTATTCCCTTGGATTCGATAGATATATTTTGGAGGAAGTTAGATATTTCGCCGTCAACGTCTGCGCGAAATGACTATGTTAGTTGTGACGATGAAGTAGAAGCTTTTAAAAAAAAATTCAACAAGGAGTCTACAGTTGTGAAAAAAAGTTTGTTACGAAAGTTAAGAGATATAATTGGTCGAAGTACAACGTTCATTCGAGAACCGCGAGTTCAGAAAAACACTCGTGGACGACCAAGCTTGAAGAAACAACAACAAAAAAGGCGTGTCGATACCAGCAGTCGAGATCCTCACCGAAATAGTTATTCCACCATGCCAAATGTTTTTGGGTTAGATTCGATCAAGGAGCCAGCAAGACATAGTTCCTATGTGATGGACTTGAACAAGGAACCAACGGGAGAAAGTTCACACAGTTTTGACTTGAACGAGGTACCGACGTGTGATGATTCATATGATGCATGTTATTCACACCCGTTAATGGCCAAAATTCCAGATTTATTTCATCCTTATGTCACACATATACAAAATGTAACGGGCGATGGACATTGTGGATTTCGATCAATTGCTGTTTGTCTCGGATATGGTGAAGATAAGTGGCTCGACATTCGACATCAGCTGCTAGACGAGTTAAAAAACGGATATTATTACTATCAAGTTTTTAATGCAGGTTTTGATGAACTGTATCAGTCGTTATGTTTCTCAGAATCGCCTGCACCATCACAACACTGGATGATTATGCCTATGACAGCTATTCTGATTGCTAACAGGTTTGGTCTGATTGTCCATTGTTTAAGCATTCAAGGCTCTATGACTTGTTTTCCTCTTTGGAGAGGCCCGGAAGAGTTTCAACACCACCAAACTCTTACAGTTGCACATATAAATGATAATAATTATGTGATGGTACAGTTACAAGTAGAGTACCCAATGCCTCACATTACTCGATTTTGGACTTTTTATAGATCCCCAAATGCAGCTCTATAGGAAACCATGTATACGCCGCATTTACAATTATATACTCAACTCAAGCCTTGTAATTCTCAAAAAGACTTTGTAGATTTGGAGAATTAATTGCTAATGAAAATTATCTTTTATAATTTTTGTCTTTTCTCATTTGTTTATGTTTTTGTATATTTCTATATACTTGTATATATATAATAATGTTATAATAATAATACTATTAATAATAACAACATAAATATATTGTACGTATAAATATTTAAAAAACTTGTTACAAACTAATAATAATGATGATAAATAAAATGTTAAAAAATAAGTACAATAATTGTAACATAATTAAAAAATTAAAAAGATTTTTGAGGTCAAATTACAAAAACATAATCATTATTTTATGATTAGTCTTGACTTTGGTAGATTAAGTAAAGAGAATAATTATAAAAAACATAATTACTTTCAAATGATTAATTTGATTTTGATAGGTTGAGTAAGAGAATAATTATAAAAAGCATAATTATTTTCAAATGATTAATTTGACTTTGGTAGGTTGAGTAATTTAAATGGTATAGAAAGCTTAACCCTTCTATTTTCTAGTTATATACAAGGCACGATATTTGAGGTACGTTCATTAATTTCCGAGTCATAGATCAATAACTTAACTTGGTTATCAGGAGATCGAATCCAATAAATTCGAACTATTATTTTAGTTACTGACGTGTAAAGTATTTTAAACTATAGTCAAAGCTAGTAGCAAAACCTTGGATGCTTGAATATCAAACTTATGTATCAAAATATTCAAACGAGTGATTTGTTTATTTTATTATTATTTATTTTATTTCTTTTGAAACAAAGAAACTTGATTATATCATAAAGAGTGAGTGCCCTAGAAAGATAAGGCTGGATTACTTAGATAACTTCCACTGATGACATTGGTTAAAATTTGTGGTTCGTCACTCTGTAGCAAACTTGTGGTGATAATACTATCATCGCGTCAATGTCCAAACTTCTTCGTTGATATCAATTCATTCAACAAATTTGACTAGTTAGCCTTACCGAACTTTAAAGCCTTTTTTAAACCATATCTCAGTCAGCAATATGTTTTAGAGCAATAGTGGATGCATGACTAGATCTAGTCTAACTCTAAGGTTGCATTTAATTTACATAGTTATATCTACTTTGATAGAACTATAATCTCAACTTTATTTCATAATAGTGTTTATAACTCGAAAATTAATTCATCAAATTCTTTCATTAAAAACATCAGTATATTCGTACAACTCTACTGAGTTGTATGGACAGTCACGTCAGTATTTCAACTTTTTATAAAACTTTATGTTTATTCCCTATAATGCATACAACTTCATGAAGTTTAAATGAATTAGTTTCACATTAAATTTCTTAGACTTTTACCTTGATCAACATAACATTTTGATATTGTAACACCCCTTAAATTAAGATAGGGTTAAATCTGTCATTTGACTCGGAAGCGATGGATAAAATAATATTATATTTTATATTACAGAAAAGACCATAAAATTTCGCGAATTTATAACATTTAACTATTTACGAAACAAAACACTTATAATTGTTATACAAAATCCATGTACATATTAATTTACAAAACATTCATAAATATATCAGAGTTAGAGCACGTGTCAAACATTCTTCAAAACCATCTTCCTGCCCAACCCACAAAAGACAAGCATAACCTGCAGGAAGGGAAGTGGTGGGATTAGCACAAAGCTAAGTGAATGAATGTACAACTAACAATTCAATTCAGCATAACAATCTGTTTACATTAAGCACAGTAAACACATAAACTCAAGAGGATCGGCGGTTACTGCGGAACCCTACAGCCGCGGTGGCCCACAGTAACACTTACCACAATCTGTAAAGGCCCATACAGAATAGGCCGATAACTTGGCACTACAACACAACAACACACTTTCCAGCGACAACACATGTATCTGGAACGTGTGTTGAACACAGTAGTAGCCAAGTCCAATCGCAATTGACCTCTGAATAACACAGATGCCCGAAGGCCACATATGCATAACAAGCAGATATATTCAATCATAAATCAGACTAAATAGTCAATCAAGGTTTACGTTACTTGTTGTAATCACACCATTACAACTAACTCAAATTATGAGTTGCAGATCCACTCACCTGTCTGCTACTATCCACCTCTCAGAATTCTAATATTACTGAGTCTTCGACTGATCTGAGAATACAACAGATAATGAGTTAGTAACTCATTTCGTAAGCGTATAACATATCTCAACGCATAGTATCTAGATAATAAACATTTATCAAGTTTAAATCATCATAATAGCACATTCTTACAAGCAGGTAATTCCCTGAAGTCTAAGGAAATAAGAGTTCAATCTGGAACGAAACTCGAAAATCCCGGAACGTCTCTAGCGACATTGCAATATCGCCTCTAGCGACATTGCAATATCGCCTCTAGCGACATTGCAATATCGCCACTAGCGACATTGCAATATCGCCACTAGCGACATTGCAATATCGCCACTAGCGATATTGCAAGCGAAATTAATCGCGATATTGGGTAGCGATATTTGAGGTCGATATTGCAATATCGCCAAACCAGTTCATCCTGCGAACTGGGCAGAAAACTGGCTGATTTTCACCAAAAAACTCAAATCTCAATCTTAACAACGTTATACCACAAATTAAACGTTCCAACACTTCATAAATACATAAACAAACATTCGAAATGCATCAATTTAACATAAAAACACTTAATTTCATCAAACCAACTAACTTTCTCACTTTTTGTAAAAAAAACAAAAAAAAAACTAATCAAAACTAACCTTAATCTGATTTAATCCACTGAAACAAGTTGTAGAAATGATCTTCTATGAATTCCGAATCTAATGGCACAATTTGGAGATGTTTTGGGCTTGATTTGAGCTTCAATTGTGCAAGTGTGTGTTTTAGTGTGTGTTCTTGGTGTTCTTGGTGTGAGATGAAGATGGTGATGAAATGAGGATTAATTTCCAGATTTGAGTATTTATATATGATGATTTACGTATACTACGATGTATTATTATCATTAATCTAGCACACGATTGTATTAGTTCTAATAGTTAGGCTAATCCGTATTTTAAACTAAAAATACCGCAATTCCCATTTAATCATTCCTAACAATTATCTAATCAAACATTTCACATAATTAACTCAATTAAATAAAGTAAATAAAGTAACATAAGGTAAATTTACCTAAAAATACTAGGCCGTTGGGGAGGATGTTACAGATATACTTGTATATATGGCTTTTGATACCACTAAAGAGCTAGACGTGACCGTACAGTACAGTGCAACTCGAATCTTTATCAATTTGACGAGTAATGCGGAAGTGTTAGGATAACCAATCATATTGATAATTAAACCTTTTTAGCCAAAATCAACGATACTAATAAAATTTATAAATGAAACAATAATAAACTAAAGAAAACTCTGTTTAGTATTACTTACTTGTGATTACTCGGTTTGATCTAATCTTCAAACTTTAATGTTCTCCTTGTGTTCTTCCTTGGATTGACAACTTCAAGAGGACACATTAGTTATCCACCGGTAATTCATAGTCGAACGAGTGGTAGACTCAAAGTGTATGCTAAACCTCGCGTAGTCAAGCAAGTTAGTGATCGAATCACAAACCGGAAACCCCTTTGGGGTTTGGCCAATTTCAGCAAAGGGAGGGAGAGACGGGGACAGTTTTGGGAGAGAGAGAGAGAGAGAGAGAGAGGGAGGGGGGAGAGAATTAGAATGTTGGTTAACCTAATTTTGTATCTAAAGTTCCCTAACCTCAACTTGCTCTCCAAGTTACACTAAATTTACAGTACAATCCCTCTAGTTTAATCTTCATTAAACTCGCCTAACTTTAATTGCAAATAAAATTAAACTAGTCAATCTATTTACAAAGTTAATAATAAACAAGTCTTTAATATAAATGTTTATTAAATAAACAATTAAATTAATTATTTATGCTAGTAAAACTACTTATATTGATACATATTACTTTGCCTATTATCATATAATAAATAAATAAATAAATAAATGTCTTGTTACTTTATTCGATCAAATCAAATAACATTAACGTTTTATTTGATATATGGTCCATGATTCATTACATTAATATATCACATATTATTAATTCTTTTAATAGCATTACACTATTTCCTCAGTTGTTCATCAGTGTGACTTTGCAATGTTGATATAAAGTTTGATGTAATATTTATAATAATATTAAAGCACATAATCCTTTCAGTTTCAATAATGATACCGGGACCACAAACAACGTCTTCTGGCTTTCACCAACATACACTACTAGGTGACCTTTTGGGACATCGTTATCATACTTTCTGCTCGACAAGCCTAGCCTTGAGTTTGCTAAAGATCTCTACATTTGAAATCAAAGAAGTAGACAACCGTATAAGACCCATGTCTGGGAAATTAAGTGATGAAAAGAAAAATATACATATAAATTCTAGAAAAACACAATTGCAAAGTAGCTTAATTATAAAGATGGTATTATAAGGTAAAGGACTTGTAATTGAAAGAGGGTTGGAGGCATCTATATAGATAGCTTGCTGCATTGCAACTTGTTGTGTTAAATGGTGGATCCTAACATGGGTTAGCTCATCAACATCTTTTCCAAGAATGTACTAAATATAATACTTTAAGTGTATATAAAATTGTACAAATGCAAAGAGGCGCTTATAGTATAAATGTGATACAGAAGCAATTATTTGAGAACTTATATCTAAGCTATCTTTACAGTTACACCTCAACTTAAGCAAATGAATTGTTTATTGGTTCACATGTACTTCATCCATCAGGAGATATATAAAGTTTCATACACATTTTGCTAAATCAGAACAGCATGTAGTAGAAGGAAAATAATGGCACAGCATTTCTGGTGTTAAATAAAAATGAATTAATTTCAATATGTAATATGAGAATGAATTAATTGTAGTCAAAATGAGAAGCTCCACAAGTCAGCTGCATTCAGAAGCTCACAAGCCAGGATTTTGAAACACTGTCTCATTTCTTCCCGTATCTAGTTTCCAAGTACTACATTTGATGTGTGTCGATTAATTATTAAGGTTTTCAAATTTTAATCAACCACTTGACTTCAAGAAAACAAAACTAGCTATCATATTTCAATTGATGATGGTGTACATTCGTTAACTAAAAAGGTTGACCAAGGAAAATGAGACCTAGTAAAAGTTGATCATAAGATCTTACTTGAACCGTATATTAAGTTTGTTTCTTGAAAGAAGAGCTAGCTAGTGTGAAGTACTGGCAGATCCAGAAGAAATAGTTTACAAGTCGCTGGGCACACGCCGTTGCAATATTGAAGGGATATATAATTCGTTGAAACAGATTTAAGGCCAAACGAATATGAGTCAAAACACGTCGACGGGAAATTAATATAATCTAGAATTCATATTTAGAGTTCTAAACTTTTCGATTTTACAATCTTCCCCTTTGTACAGAAGCTTATATATGTGGTTCTTGGTTATCCAGGAATTTTTTTTCTTCTGAAATCAATGTGTCTATGTAACGATCTTTTATTTTATATATAGAGTATAACTTTAATTAATCAGTACAAATGCTAATATGAATAGAAGCTGGACTGAGAATATGCAATTTATAACAGTTATGTTTAAGCTAAAAACATGCATGCATGAGAAAACTAACACACTTTCAGGAATAACGAGAATACCCCATTCATATTCATATAAAATTTCGAAGATTCCTATCTACAAATTAATTACATCTTTTTGTTGTACAACTATGCATATATATCCCCGAAAAAGGTGAGGAAATAAGAATCATTGTTAAAATCTACAATAAATCACGAAGCATGAAATAACGCAGTGAGCTTGAAGAATTCATCTTCTTGGCAAGAAATTGTTAAGCCACCCATCGGATGATCAAACCCAAATTCTTCCTCAGATTGACGTAACAAATCTTGGAACAACGGTTGTTCCAAGAACGATACTGGGACCACAAACCGCCTCTTCTGGTTTTCGCCAACATAAACTGCAAGGTGACCTTTTGGTATATCTTTTTGATAACTTCTACTACAATAACTGTTCAGTCTGCTAAAACTCTTCAGATTAGCAATCAACGAAGAAGACACTCGGAGAAGACCCATTTTTAGGAAAATTTGTAAAGAAAAAGATGTATTAGATAGTTCTTGATGAAGTAGCTTATTTAAGAGATTTGATAGAATAAAAAAACTGTAGTATGAAGAGGGTTTTAAAGCATGTATTTATAGCTTAAATGACAACTTGCCTGAAGGAGTAGAGCTGTTTAACTTTAACATCTTTTCCAAGAATATAATGTACTATATATTAATTTTCAAACATAATATTTTTTTATAAGTTTATATATCTAATAGAGACGCGTATAGGTCGGATACACAAGCAATTATTAGAGTAATATGATTAAAGCTTGAGGCATCTTTACAGTTACGTCCACCTCAAATTAATCAACGAAACTATATATATTTGTTCACATATCCTTCCTCCGTCACACGAAAAAGTTTCTTACGTATTTTTTTTATTTTTTTGTTTATATATTATTTAAAAATTATTGTATATATATACATAATATATAAAAAATACGACAATGAACACTCATAAAAACAAGTTTGTTAAGATCGATATCTTACTTTGGATCGTTTTGGTATTGACAATATCGAGATTGTAAGATTGAATCGGGATCTTAAGATTCAATTCCTATTATAAGATATTCGGTCTCATACATGTGTGTTATAATACATATAAAAGATCAAATGTGTGACAAACTAATGGAATGTTCATAATTTACACAGTATAACATTTGTTCAATATTACTCATAAAACATTAGATTATTATATGTGTCATTAACGATACAAATCTTCGAGTTAAACTATTGTACTTGAAGAATTTAGTTGATTAAATGATTAACCTATTAGTCTTCTATTAGACAAAAATAACATAATTGTGCTTTTTTAGCTCGTTTAATTCATGGTAAGTAAGATCAGATAGAATCAATATTTTAAGATCATATGCTCAGGATCAAAATCCTAAACAGATCTTATGCTTTTTAGTCTTATGTAAGATCGGGATCCTAGAATTTAGATCTTGACAACTTTACATAAAAAGTATTATTTTGAAGAAGACTATTTTCTTTTTGTACATTTTATAATTGATAAATATCGAATAAATTACGTCATGACTAAAAAGTAAAAATAAAAATCGTAACCGAGGGATGACCGTATCACGTAACATTTCTAATGTGAAGTTGCTTTGAGTTCCATAAGAAAAAAGTTTTTATTTTCAAATATATAATATGAAAATCAAATAAGTGTAGAGAATATTTAGAAGCTCACATGCCTGCCTGCCTGCAGGATATTGAAATAGCTAGTTGCGTATTTCCTTCCATACATAGAGCCAGGCGCTATATTTGAGTCTTTGAGGTGTCTTTATTAATTAATAAAATTTACAATCTAATCATTAACACTTCACTTTGTTTTAAGAGTAAATTACAAAAACTGTTTTTATATTATATTATTTTTTTCAATTTTGATCTCTTATTATATTTTTTATAAAATCGTTCTTGAAAGACATGTTTTGTTAAAAGATCGAAAATTGAACTATTCTTTTTCCATTAATGACGGTGTAAACCAACTGAGATATGTTGTTGAAAAAGCCAAATATATAATCTATCCAATGTTAATAAAATACATGATCCAGAGCTTAAATATAAGAGACCCTACTTAAACTAGAAGTTAACTACTTTTCTCAAAAGCAGTAAATTAAACGATTAACAATAAAATCCTGGCAAGTTCTTCTAGTATTCTAGATGCATGTTTTTATAACTAGTACTATACCTTTGTGAGAAATCGTATACTTGAACCGGTCCTACACAATCTCGTTGATTATAATCTTTTTTGTGAGATTTCAGAGTACCAAGATCCCTGATGATAACTTGAAGTTATGGAAGTATACAAGATGTTATTCTTCCTACATTTTACTCATATGAGTTGGTACGTGCATGTATGTATGGGTGGATGTCAATAATATCAATATCATGAAGTCTATCATATCGTATATAAGGTCTTCCATAACTCTATTAACTACCAAGGGATAAAGGATGCGTATATCGCCAAACCAATAAAATTAAAGAACGAATATATAGTTTGCATTATATTACATACAATATGCTTTAAACCTAATATAATTAGTAGCAAACCACCTACAATATTATTAATAGTAAATTGATACATATGCTAAAAGAAATGGTGAAAATGATACAAAATAAGTAGAATGTACATTTCATACGTTTTATGAATTTTATTTGCTAACGACATCTATAAAGGCTGTCATTAGTAAATTTAGACATGCATAATTCGTAGTACTTCAATCAAAATTCAAAGGGAATATTAAGTTTGTTATAGTCTTAGTACAAATATTGATGTATATCTTAAAATCTTAAAAGACTTCGTAACATCTCCTTTATTATTATTTTAAATTTTTAATAAGCATCTAGGTTGCCTTACAATAAAGACGAAACTGAGGAACTAATTAAGCAATCTATATCTATATTTTACTCTGAAATACTGCAGGATGCTAGAATTAATTAGCTTAATATACCTCATTCTAGTGGATATATTTAATTCATTTGAAAATCATTTATAATGTAAGCTATTGTACTTTATTATTATTTGGAAGGATAAAATAAAACAGATATACTATGCAACTGAAATAATTTTGGTGACTGCTAAATTCCAGCAGTTGGTATTCAGAAGATCACATGCAAAGGATTATTAAGGTGTAGCGTATCTTCATCCAAGATATATTGCCATGCCAGGCACTATATTTGAGGATCATTTAATTCATTACGTTATTTCAATTAAGACTTTATCGACTACTTGGTTTTAGCGAGGATCCAAGAGAACTTAACAGTTCTTTTTTAAATTAATAATTAATAATTAATGATTAGTGTAATTAATTAAAGTTTCAGAAAGGTTTGAACAAGCTAAGTCAAATCTTTAAGTGTTCTTGAAATGTGAACCAAAACTTAGACTAAGAATCATACTTAAGAAAAACATATAGAGTTACAAACTTTGTGGTTTCATTTTCATTTGATGTAATAAACTTTAAACTGAAAAAATAAGGAGCCAAATCAGTTATTTTATTTTAGATTTTGAACTCCTTATATTTTTTGTATCTACGCATTTAGACCATGTTTTAGCTTAATAGCACGTACTTTACGTGTTGTTAGTTGTGCAAATGATTTTTATGTTAGTTGTACAAATGATTTTTATGTTAAGTAACAGAACATACGGAAAATCAAATGTTCATTGATTTAACGATATCGATGTGAAATTTCAACCATGAGATTGGAGGTAAAAGTCAAGCAGTTGGTCTAATATCTATATTCGTGAACTAATATATATATGTTCATGTTAGGGGTGTGCAAGTATTTCCCTTCTGAAAAAAACCAGAACATATAAAAAATTGTACACAACAAGTAGCAAATTGTACATATAGAAAATTTTGAAAAATTTGCCACCTTGACTAGAAAACACTAAAATTTTTTACCCACGATATTTGATGCAAGATAGTAGTACTCTGTTTATGTCGTAGGAGAAGTGTATCACTCTGTTTTATGTAGTAAGGAAAGTGTATTACCTCATCAAGAAATAAAAAAATAATGCAATTTTTGTTAAACACATGCTCTAAATTTGGTCACTAACATTCCAAAAATACTTACTCAGTTGTGTGAAATAATCGTTTGACAATTGTAGGAGTAATGAGATGCTGAAAAAACAAGACAATTACATTTGCCAACTTAAAACCACTCTCACTGATCCCCTGAAGTTGTTATTTAGTTCTTTAGAATGTAATCATCAACCTTTGCATAGCACTCTAAGCAATCCACCTTTGCATATGCATTTACTAATTACACATTGTGTATTTTTATACAAAACTTTCATTTTTGCAAGTTACCATTAGAATGGTTTTATCCACTTTTATATAAAGCCAAAACTTATCCTTCACTATCTTCGTATACTTGCAGCGAACAACAACTTTTGTACGTGAATTGACAACCAAGTTTAATATATAGTACATTATGATTCATAAGTATAAATGTAGGTTACACCTATGAAATATAGTTTGTAAAAAGTTGGAACTGCTATTGAACACAAGAATGAAACAATATTCTTTCTAGTTAGAAGATCATAAACTCATACATTGTTTCAAATGGCATAGCCACACGCGACAAAAAAAAGTGTTGGCCGTGGATTTTTACATGGTCTAAGATGGTGTCCTAAAAACTTCCATCAATTCTACAAAAATCTTTGCAATTAAGCGACGACATTAGTATCATGAAATCTGCAATCTAGAAATGAGATCAGTGAAGACATCTTCTTGACAAGGAATCGTTAGACCTCCCATTGGATGATCAAACCCAAACTCCTCTTCTGATTGGTGAAGCAAATTTTGAAATAAAGGGTGCTCAAGAAAAGATAATGGGACAACAAATCGAGTCTTTTGAATTTCACCAACATATACCGCCAAATAACCTTTGGGTACATCTAGCTTGTTTCGGCTACGAAGAGCTTGCAATTTGCTGAAATTTTTTGTTTTCGAAGTTAAAGAAGGAAACCGAATGATACCCATTTGTTGCTAGAGTTTAAATAAGAGAAATAGTTTGATCGTTAGTTTTTCTTGGCCCAAACAAGGGGTTTTGAAAGTTATGTTTTAAGCTGTAACAATGTTATGGTTGTATTTATAGTGTTTTAGCATTGGATGCCAAATTGGATATTGAAATGTAATAAACAACTTGTTTTGGGTATTTTGTGGGCCTTCATTTCATGTGAAAAACTAACATGGGTTTGATTATTTTTTAAATGCTTCCACTTGTCATGTTGATGTACGGTGCACGTCGTTAATTAAAACTTTCTATTAGTTTGACTTGGTCATTATATATTTCGATGCTTAAAGTCCCATTTATTTTATTTATATCTTTACGTTCATTTGATATTCTCATAACACAATACATCTATATAAAAATTTGATATTCCTAAATTTGAATTGTATAATTTTCATGTGTACTAGTTCAATTCTGTTCAAATATTTTCAGTCTTAACTCGCATAGTCCAAATATCCTATTCTAAACAGTAATATATCATTATTCATTCACAAACGAATAATAAAAATAATATATAACTATAGCAAAACTTGACTCGATTTATGTGTATGAATAGATGGCAGGACTACAGTGGAAGTGTTTTTTATACTACGCACATTAAGCGGTGCCTCATCACCGCGTTGGAGTTGCTCTAATCACATGAGAGGTCAATCGGTGATTTCTCCTCGAACCATATATATATATAAATCCCTAGTGTTCTCACCCACAAGATTGAAGCCATTGCATGCTTAATTTAGTAAGCCAACGATTTTTCTTCTAACTATCATATATCATTTTAAATCAATTGGGCTAGTTCAGTTGGCCATCAAGAATATCATTGAGGAGGTTGTTTTCTCATACGAGAAGTCTCAGGTTCAAGTCTCTCTATAGGGGTTTTCCTTCTTAGTGGAAATTTGTGGGGTTCTGCCCCATAGATGCGTCAATTCGAGGCTGACATGGACTACTTTATGGGTAAGTACTGTGGAATCGAATCACTAACTATAGTCGTGTACTAACTCGCCGTTAAAAAAAGAAAAAAAAGGAAACCATATATCATTTTAACTAATTATGATCTATTGATCGATCCATGCAAAACGTTCGTAAATATATGTTCGTGACACAAACGGATGAACCGACCGGACAAATTAATCATACGTCTTTAAGCCAACCAACAAAACCACAAGAGTTGATAACACTTGCAATATGATATCAGATTTGAGAACTCATAAATTAAGGTCTTCAACATAATTCAAACTCTTGGGATCTCTTCTAACTATGAGTTATTTTTTTTTATCATCATGGCAACATTTAAGTTTGTACCAAAAGGTTCGTATTAATAGCATTTAAGTTTTCTAAATGAAGTTATTGTAATCTGTTTATCAAATATTGTGATACTGTACGATCCGCACAAGTCATCCACATACCGACCTCTATTATATAATTAATTAATAAGATCGATATTGATTTGCTTTAAGAATCAATGATGAACATTTAAATCTTAGTAATTTATATCTATATAAATTTGTATATAATTAAATCATAATACTACAGAGGAATTTGGGTCATTGATTGGGTTTTTTTTTTATAGTAATATAAAGGTCAAGATTTAATTATACTAGAGTCGTGAGTTATGCAACAAGGTTAAACGAGCAGAGCAGCTACTAAGTTCGAGTACTTCGTTGAGTAATTCAAAGAAGTGTGTGATAATAATCGTAAGTTTTAAATAAAATATCTTTTGATATCTTTAATTTCAAATCTTAGCGATATTATGTGTAATTATTTATGTAAGACTGATTTTGATACAATATCTAATGTTTACAATTTTTAGTTTATATACCATTCCTGAAAGATTCGTTGAACTTCATTCACTTGGTTGGTCATATCGGAAAAATTAAAATTTTGTGATCAAATTTACATCTTCAAGTTCAAGTTGTTTAAACATGTACGTAGACGATAATAATATTAGAAGACGTTTCATATAGTTATATTGTTAACTTTTAAAACTCAATAGCTCGTGTAACCTCAGATCTATAAATATATAAACTAGTATAAGATATACTAATTTAAGAACATGGGTATTGGGAGGTATATGTGGAGTTATGATATCGTATGGTTAAAGCTTCACATGGGTTAAGTCACGTTTATGATCCAAATATAATTATATATCTTAAATCTTAAATCTTAATTAATTAATAATACTAATGACATATAGAATCCAACATGTGATTTCTTGTAAGTTAAGTTGTTAGTCGATCTTCTATAGTCGATTGAATTAATTCACAGGTATACAACCAATACAACCCCAACTTGGATGAAGCTTCCCAATTTTTCCCTTTTTTTTCTTCTTATTAATAATGGAAGTATAAGTTATTTTGTTTTAGGATTTATGGGACTGCATATTCCGTGGTTTAGTACTTATTTTGTTAAAACTTATGTTCTTTTTCGTATCATCAATTTCATAACTAAGTTATAGTTGAAAATTGTAGTTGTGTTTTTCTTTTATTTGGTATTGTTTCTATACACGAGAAACTACCATTGGTTGATGTTGGGCCCCCCAATAACATGGTTCTAAGTTCTTCCACTGGTTCTACTATATGATTGATCTCGGATATTTATAAATAAATAGTTTTCGACGTAAGGAGATGCGTATAATTACGTAAGGTATGGAAGCAATATTATTATACTAATATTATAGGCATCTCTACAGTTTGCATTTGAAATGGGAACTATCTATACTTTAATTTCTTACTTGTTCACATGTCTCTCAATCATTATATTAATGTTATACATCTTTATACAAAGTTCGAAAATAGTATATTATATAACAAATTAAGTAATGGTAATTCCACATCAATCAATATATAGTTTTGAAAGAAGGTCAGCTATGTGAAATGAAGATATAGTTACCAAGTATATGGAATATTAAATTCCAGTTGTCAGGACCAATATTAATATTAAAAATATATACGTACATAGGTCAGATGGGCACATGCATGCAAATGAGTAGTAAGCTGAGTTTTTGGGTATGGCTGATGTGCACTATATTTTAGGTTTCATCATTTTATATAAGTTGCAATCATCTGTTCGACTTGATATGATCAGGATCCAAGAATATATATGCAATATTAAACTTTTATTCTATTAGGAAACTATTAGAACATTCTAAAAAGAGTAATAATATATAAATTTATTTAAAAATATTTAAAAAATTAGACTTAATTCATTGAGTATATTTTCTCCTTTTTTTTTATTGGTTTAATTTTATACTAGCATAATACTTACGCTATACAGTGAAATTTAGTATTTTTATTGTAAACAATGACCTAAAAATAGTTAAATATTAATTTCGTTATTTGTTGACGGATTACCTGTAATTGTGAGTTAATAATAGCACTTTAATTTGCTCGTATGTAGAGTTCGAGATTCGAGATACAATCGATGAAAAGTGAAAAATATATAAAATTGATAGGATTATATTATAAAATGAGAATTAGATAACTAAATATGAAAATATTGAGTCTTAATTTTATGAACTTTTAAAAAATAAAGTACTAAATAGTTTTATATATTAATATAGATAGATGTGTCATGCCTACATTGTTAGTCTCTTTTATCAGTTTTCTTTTGAAAATGATAAGCAAGAAGTATGGTTATCAAATGTGCAAATTTGCCACAATATCTTAGAAAAGACTCCAAAGATTGATAAAAATATACTAGTAGTAGCACAGGATGCGAGAATTAATAGTCTTGGTATCCATTAATTTAGTCACTAGATAAAATCATGCATCCAAATTACTCTTCCATTGATTCGAGTAGCATAAGTTATAATATCATTAAAAGTACATCATCGATCGGGATTAATTAGCCAATCTCCATGAGTACTAATTAAGCTTAATTAGTTTCTTGAAACTGTGATTGATTGCAACACACAAAAGGCAGCATGGAGTATTGTCAAATGTAATAGAAACTAAGACGTACACCATTGATTTGAATGTAATAATGCTATATAACCACATTATTATCGAATAACTATTTGAATTACATGGTTTACATGTTACCCCTAAATATGTATATCCCTACAAGATAAGAAAGAAAAGAGAAGGGGGAAAATTGAACAAAATTGTGGAGGATTATATTATTCCTCCTAAACATATCATGAAAAACGCAATCGAGCAGTGAGTTGTACAAATTCATCTTCATGGCAAGAAATCGTTAATCCTCCCATTGGATGATTAAAGTCAAGTTCTTCCTCAGAGTGACGTAATAAGTCTTGGAACAGCGGTTGGTCCAAGTAAGATATTGGAACCACAAATCGCCTTTTTTGGATTTCACCAACATATACTGCTAGATGCCCTTTTGGGACATCAATTTGATATTTCTGGCTCCGAAGAGAGTTCAGTTTGCTAAAACTTTTTAAGTTAGAAATCATAGTTGGCAACCGTACAAGACCCATGTTTAGGAATCCCCTGGGACGAAAAATGAACTACTTTATATGTATGTTGTTGAAGAACTAGTGAACTACTATTGCAGCCTAGTTTCTTTGAAGTCGAATGAGTTTGAAAACTTCTACTTTAATAGAAGGCTTGATGCTGATATTTATAGCATTGTATTTTTTGCCAACTGGCTTGGGAAGTTGTGTTGCTGCACATGGCCAGCTTTTTAAAGAGTTTGGAAATTTCGATTCATCTTTCCTAGAAAGGTACGGTATGTTATATGATTGAGTATGTGTAGTTGTAATTCGACGTAAACACATGGGTATAACTAGGTAAAGGTACGGAAGCTAGCAATTATTTCAGCTACTCCTACTCGGTATATTATAATACTGTACTAATTTATATAGGTATCTTTACAGTTGCATTTGAAATGGCTTTCTTATCTGTTCACATGTATCGCAGACATTATATTAAAATTTTTACAAAATTCGAATTAGTATTTTCGATAGTCTGTGAAGTTATGGCCAGTATTAAATTCCAATTATCAGGACCATTTAAGAATATCTATAGGTCAGAATGGCACATGCAGAGTAAGCTGAGATTTTGGGTATGGCCGATGGGCACCATTTTTTAGGGTTGATCATTTATGTTGCAATCATCCATTTGACTTGTCATTGATCAGGATCCAAGAATGTTATAATATTTAACTTATATTCTATTAAGAAATGATTAGGAAATGTTTTACAAGAGTTAGATCAGTGAAGTATGCAATTCATGAAGTTGCACAGGGATTTAATGATATTTTTGTTCTGTTTGACGATGCAGAACAGAGTAAGGGGTGAAAGAGATTGGAAGATTTGTTGACATGGAAGCGTGAGAAGAGTCATATGAGATGTTCGCCCGTGGTGTGTTAAAGCTTCCGATGGTTACGTAATACTTAACCATGACCGTGTATATTTGAAAATAATAAAAAAACAAAAATTTAAAAGAAATCCTAGGTTCTGTATTGATGGCAAGTTATTCGTGTAAACTGAACCCCATGAAGAAATTTTGCATTCCTTTACAATATTAATTAATAGGTAATGTAAGCTTTAAATATTAATATTGATAGGTACTATAAAATATTAATAAGTACTACAGTAGCTTTTTTTCAGTATAGTGTCCATTTGCCTACTGTTTGCTAGAAGGTATGTAGCCCTAACTTCTATCATCTGTGACAAAATTGAGAAAATGCCACAATATTTAAGAAAAGAGTAACAAAAAACTAGTATTCCTACTATTCCAATAGAAATTAAAATGCAATATTACTCTTCATTCATTCAAACAAGTTCTAACTGTGAGCAAGGGCAAATTGAGTTGCACAAGTTATGATATTTTGCATGATTGTCCAAGATTAGCCAATCTCCATGAGTACTAAGCTTTCTTGAGATTGTGATTGAGGATGCCATATACAAAAGACGCAAATGGATTAATATTATCAGATGTAAACTAACACGGCTTTTATTTGAATGTAATAGTGGTATTCAATTAACTACATTTTTGTATAATAATTCTTTGACTTACATAGCTTACATGCTGCACCTAAATATGTACTGTATATTCCCACAAGATGAAAAACAAATAGGGAGAAAACAGAACAAAATTGTGGAGAATTTTTCCTCCTAAATTTATCATGACAAATGTAATCGAGCAGTGATTTGTACAAATTCATCTTCATGGCAAGAAATCGTTAAGCCTCCCATTGGATGCTGAAATCCAAGTTCTTCCTCCGAGTGACGCAATAAGTCTTGAAACAATGGTTGGTCCAAGTAAGATATTGGGACCACAAATCGCCTTTTTTGGATTTCACCAACATACACCGCTAAGTGACCTTTTGGGACATCAGATTGATATTTCTGGCTCCTAAGAGAGTGAAGTTTGCTGAAATTTCTTAAGTTAGAAATCATAGTTGGCAACCGGACAAGACCCATGTTTAGGAACTTGATTTGGAGACAAAAAGTTAACGACTTTATATGTTCTTGAAGAAAAAATATTTCAGACTAGTTTTGTTGAGGTTGGATGAGTTTGAAAACTTATACTTGTTAGAAGGTTTGATGCTAGTATTGTATTTATAGCCAACTGGCCCGGAGAAAGATGTGTTGAGGCACATGGCCAGCTTTCGAGAGAATTTCGAGATTCCCATTCATCCTTCCAAGAAAGGTACATCATACTATATGATTGATGATGGGTATAGTAGTTATCAAGACGTAAATGAATGCGTATAAGTAGGTAAGGTATGGAAGCAATTATATGAGCTATATTATTATACTACAAATATTATAGGCATCTCTACAGTTTGCATTTGAAATTGGAAATATACATCCTTACATGTTCACATGTATCTCAGTCATTATATATTTAATAGTTATACATCTGTTTACAAAACTCGAATATGATGGGTTTAAAAGAGGATATGTTAAATTTCAGTTATCAGCAGAAGCATTTAAGAATATTCATGGCTCAGAATAAGGGAACATGCAAATGGTTTAGCAAGCAGCGTTTTTGGGTATGGCTGATGGGCACCATCTTGAGGTTTTATCATACAAGTTGCAATCATCTATTTGACTTGCCATTGATCTGGACCCAACAATATAATTTTAAAACCTTTGAGTAATGAATTGATGAATAGTAGAAGTATTAAAAGAGTTAAAGAAGTCAAATATGTGGTTCTTGATGAAAACTCAATGGTACTACGTGGAGAATTTGGTTGAACCACAGTTGTCTTTTAAACATTTTTGGTTCTTAAAAAGCAAGCATTTTACGTTGTAGTCCTGTTTATTGAAACGAGACCTTTTATGTAATTGATATGTTTGTTGTGGTTGTCTGAAGCCCAGCACTAAGACTCTTGCAAACAACTGTTTTTCTTTCTAATGTGAGTAACAATAGCAACCATTCTTTACAGTCTTCTAAACCGTCTAAACAGAGTGCATTAACACTCGATGAATATCTTTTACCCTGTTAAAAGCTACGTACAAGATGGAGAGATAGAAGAGGGACATATGAAGATTTTGTTAATTAAGAACTTTGCCTAGCCCACCTTTCAATTTTAGTATATATCCATTTTGCCATGAGCAATAATAAAATTACCTTTCAAATTAATTTAGCTTTCTTATCATCGGGATTAAGGATGAGGATGTGAATGGAAATTCTCAAATGTCACAGAAACTAATGTCTTTATTTGAATGTAATATATGTCATTCAACCACTGCACATTTTGTATTCTGAATTTCTGATAAATCTTTGACTTACATGGTTTACATGCTGCACCTAAATATGTATATAGCTACAAGATGAAAAAGAAAGAGGGAAAAAACAGAACAAAATTGTGAAGAATTCTTCCTCCTGAACTTATCATGCAAAATGCGACCGAGAAGTGAGTTGTACAAATTCATCTTCATGGCCGGATATAGTTAAGCCTCCCATTGGATGATGAAAGCCAAGTTCTTCCTCTGACTGACGCAATAAATCTTGAAACAACTGTTGGTCCAAGTAAGATATTATTGGGACAACAAATCGCTTTTTCTGAATTTCACCAACATACACCGCAAGATGCCCTTTTGCGACATCATATTGATATTTTCGGCTGCAAAGAGAGTTCAGTTTGCTAAGACTTCCTCAAGTTAGAAATCAGAGTTGGCAACCAGACAAGACCCATGTTTAGGGATTCTATTTTGGGACGAAAAACGAACTATTTTATATGTTCTTGATGACTAGTATTGGAGACTGGTTTTCTTGAAATTGAATGAGTTTGAAAACTTATACTACTTATTAGAATTTTTTATGCTGATAGTTATAAGCAATGTAGCCAACTGGCCTTAAGAAAGTTGTGTTGCTGCACATGGCCAGCTTTCTAAAGAATTTCGAGATTCTTCATTCATCTTGTCAACAAAGGTACATCATACCGTATGATAGATCAATTATAAATAGGTAAGGTACGGAAGCAATAATGATTTGAGGATATTATACTAATATATCATAGGAATAGTTACAGTTGCATATGAAATAGGAGATGCACTATTTTAATTATTCACATGTATCTCAGTCATCATACTACTGTAAATACAACATGATTTTTACTATGTTCAAACTCATATATACACTATATCAACAATTCAGTAAAAAAATATTATATAATAATTTTCATCTACCATCGTAAAGCCCAACTTTTGTTTTCTTGATCTTCTACTTATAGATAAAAGATAAGGAAATACGAATTTCATTTTCTTTCCATCAAAGTATCTACACTAGTTGATAGATATAATCAAATTCTAAAGATTTGTCATGTTAAATAAATAATTACTACGACTATCAATAAAATCCATATTCTTCTATTACTTTTATAAATTGTATTGATAGTTTATTAGTACATAATTTAATATACAGTAAAAAAATTAAGCTTGAGCTCTCGCTTAAAATTTGAGAAAAACAATCTAACACAAAGTTGAATCAATTATATAAGTAAAATACATTGAATTTGTTACATAGAACCTAGATCCTCCGACCTAAAGAAGTATTATCTTCGAACTTTTAAGAATATATACTTTTAATATTATGCGGCAACGCAAGGATAAAAAAAATATTCGTTAATATTATTTCTCACAAATCTAAATATGTTATAGTACATTATATAAAGTATATGTGAAAAGAAGATATATCTAACTTGAGTATTAAAAGTCCAGTTGTAAGAATAAGGGCCACATGCAACGAGTATGGAGAACTAGCTGAGTTTTAGGGTATGGCTGATATGGGCACAATTTTCAAGTCTTGATAAGTTAATTTGCAATCGTCCATTTGACTTTCAATTCATCAAGATCCAAGAAAATTCACGTAATTTGTACTGAACTTGTATCATTTGATAAGTCGAGAAATGATTATGAAAATCTTAAATTAGTTTGATAAGTCAACTGTGTAATTCATAGTGAAAACTTGTATCATTAAAAAAGTTTTGTTGAACTAAAATCTCTTATATTTTTTAGTACAAAAGATAACTAAGATTATTAGAATATTGAATACCTAATTATGCAATTACTAGTTGTACTAAACTAATATCTATGTATTAAACCTTCACCATATTAGTACCATCAAGTTCCAACCATTATTTTCCCTCCAAAACCCAGCTTCAAGCTTGCCACTGAACTGATATGTATACTAGAAAGTACAAACCATTAAAGCGACTGTAATTAAACCCGGAAATAGAATCATACATACCTGTATTATTTCGAGTCCACAACCGCTGCCCAATATTTTCAGACGTCAGCCACTTCTGGATGTCTCTAGTTGATTGACGGTGGCAGATATTTCCACAAAAACAATAAGAAAATGAGAAATAAGAAACTTTGAAACTCTAAAAAGAAAAGTTACATTTTTTGAAACTTTAAAATGACAAAAGGCAGGACGTTCCAAAAGTTTCAATAATTCCAAGCTTTATCGCGGTAAAATGCAATAATCAGTTGTCATTCAACTCTAGTTCCCTTTTAAGTCAAAGAATTTTAACACCTTTAATACAGATAGAAATGGTAAAGATGATTTCCATTAAATCATTAAACAAGTGAATATTACACGATTTTTCAGGCAATTCCTTGAATAAATATTTATTTTGAAAGAGTAAACTTAATATTTTAAACTGTATGTTAACCCGTTAAAATAAATGAAATGTCAATAATGTAACATTTATCATTCACAGGGAGTAGTGCATTAATTTAATATATAATTTAAATTAAATTAAACTTTTCCTTTAAATATTTTGAAGTTAATATAGTTCCATGAAAACATCTTATTACAATTTACAAATACAAAATATATTTTAATGATAGAATATCTATATATTTACCTATTATATAAATTAAAACCCTTATTTACTGTAACTATATTTGATAGATGTCATATTAGTATCAACAGTCTGATACTGTTTACACTCATTTCTCAAGTTTCAATAGACTATAAAAGCATACGGAAGGGGAGTTGAGCGTCATCATTTACTACAAAGAATGTCGTTGGAACTGCATTCCGTCACTTCCTGAAATTCAAAACCGTGTAGTGGTACTAATGTTTAAGTCGAACTGTGTTAACAAAAATATATTTTTTTCAACGCCACTTTTCGTTTCACATGAGAACGTAAAGATGAGAAAGAAATATGAAAATTTCATTCACCAACTTTCTTTACATTTTAAAAAGAATGAAAATAAGGAAAAAAGAATGAATATTTGAACCCCCGTTTCCATTCTCTTTGTATAAAATAAACACGGGAAGTACTTCCCTTTCTCCTTCTCCCCTTTTTCTTTCCATTGTATCAAAAGTAACCCTTAAGATAAACGAAGATTATCTGCTTGCACATGGAAATCGGGTATTTGGGGATATTGACTCGCAACATAATGCATTGGTTGTCACTAAGACTCTTCATAGGTGGATCTAGATAATGTCAAAACAGATTATATGTATTTGCCAAGTGTTACCGAAGGCTGATAAATATTACTTTTTGATATTCTAAATAATAGCTTTTCAAATGTTATGCTTACGTATCAATTTTGTGAAATATTATTACTTCATTTTTCATAGGTCCTTTCGAGTGCTATCATCTAATACATGTGGATTTCTATAAGTTTTGCTTCCTTTCTATCCTTCTAATAGTTACAACACATGTGGATCCTTAAAAATAAATATCAATCATCATGGGGCCGGGCGTACTTAACACGTCTATATAGACTACCTAGTTTATAAATCAAGAAGCTATTTTTAGAGTCACGAGCCATTCACAACTGTTAGTTATGTTTTTATATAATGATAATGGGCTGCTTGAGGCCTTAAAAAAATTTGGGCCCTAAGCCCAAATTCCGTCTTGGGCTACCATAAAGCATAAGTCAACAATCATTTCAACTTGAGTACTCATTTGGTCATTTGCAAACTGCAACCATAAGTCAACTATTGATCATCTGTCTCTCCGTTTCTCCTATTACAAGTTGACCTCAATTATATGAATAATATGATAAAGCCAATGATGTCAACAGTTTAAAAAGACGAAATTCCTCTGGTGATATTAAATATATATTGCTATAAATCTACATTTTTGTTCACGTTCCGGATTCCTCCATAAGATGTGCCTTTTATTATTAGTATAATAACTATAACTATCGATATGAAGTTATGATTTATGAACATTAAACGTTTAAAAATTAAAAGTCAATAACCAAAATGAGTATTATAATTCTAGGTCATGATCTGGTTATTAATATACTAATTCACTGATATTTATTTTGTTACATGTACGCCTGTACTATGTACCTGATGGGACTACTTGAAATCAACTACATTACAACCGAACATGCAATTTGACCTTTTGGAGAATTCCATTCCAGTTCCAGATTGGAATTGGAATTATAATAAACACAAAATGGGAACTGATTAATTTGAGGTCACATTCTAATATGATTAATTTTATTTTTACGTATACATTAATTAAGAAGAGTATACATGTCAATAAGGTACCAGCTTTCATTTTTGTACGCCTATATTTATCTAATTTGCTACTTTTAACAATATAAGTTGCTTCATGATGTGCTTTTCTTTTATAAGTTGACTATTTCCTATATGACGATAAGTCTAACACATGATCAATTATAGCGATTGTGATTCTAGGAAGATCAAAATTCCAACAATAGTATCAGAGTCGAGGTTTAGCTCGATTATGATGTGTATTGTGTGCCCCGGTTTGCCGACAATAATGGATATCGGCGTGCCTTGTATCGAAAGTCTTACTGATTTAGCTACATTATGGCCCAGGTTGTGTGTTCCGGTTATTAGAACATAGTACAAATGGATTGTGTGGATTTATGTTTAGGGAGAGACCTAATAAGGTGTTTTACAATTGAAAGGAGGATTGTTGGGTGCAAACTCATTACCATATTGATTTTCTTTCATTCTGTTACAAACTTATGTACTTACATTTACAATTATTTAAATCATCATTGTGCCTATCACTTTGTCCCACCAGTCGTCTCAGACTACCGTGAACAAAAGTATATAAGAACACATAGTATCAAGTTATATCTAATTAATTAGTTGAGCATGTTCAATGATCGAAATGATAACATAAAAACACTCATCCATGTCTTGTTGAGTTGTTGACATGTTATAGCTTGCCCGTATTTACTCTAAGAAGGGATTGAAGCCAATAAAAACTACATGAACTTCATAAAGCTTACCGTTAGTAGCTTACAAAAGTGCAACACCCATTTTTCAAACAAGTACTAAAATGAAAAAGGATTTCAATTCCATTGATAACAATAACAATAAGCTACATTCTTTCAATGAATATAAGATCATAAACTTGTAATTGATTGCTCTAAAGGCAATGTTTGCTATAAAAAATTAATGAATATAAAATCATAAACGTAAATTGCTCTAATTAAAGGCAATGTTCGTTACCTACAAGTAGTTAAAGGGGAAGCTATGTCTCTCTAAAATGGTGACATAATTACTTCTCAACATTTCCTAACTACTTTGATAGATAATTCATTTTCTTCACAAGTATATCATATGAATTAATCAAAAATTAGGCAATCTAGAAGTGAGTTTAGTAAACACTTCTTCTCGACAATGAATCGTAAGGCCTCCCATTGGATGATCAAACCCAAACTCCTCTTCAGATTTACGCAACAAATCTTGAAATAAAGGTTGTTCCAAGAAGGATATCGGAACTACTAATCTTGTTTTTTGAATTTCTCCAACGTAGATGGCTAGATAACCCTTCGGTACATCCGAATTGTTTCGGTTACAAAATGATTGCAATTTGCTAAATTGTCTTGCGTTGGCGATCAATGATGGAAGTCGAATGAGGCCCATTTCTTGAATATTGATGGAGAAATACTAGTTGGGATGATTGTTGATATGAATCTGCGTTCTTCTTTTTGTTTATAATTGAAGAAGTGTTACACAAGTTGTGATTTGAAGATGGTTGGATAGTCATATTTATAGGGAAGTGGTTATGGTACAAAAATGGAAATTGGTTTGATTAATCATGTTGTGGGTTCCACCTCATGTGAAACTTAACATGGCTTAGCTCACTTTTGATACTTCTCAAAACCGTTTGTTAATCATGTACGGTGTACATCAAATATATAGATTACTTAAAGAGTTAAAGTTAGTAGTTTATAATTTAGCTTAGAAAATCATCTTCTAGTTCGTGCATCTTTTATTAATTTATTGGTCAAGTCGTCGGTGTATATATCATATTCGAAGTAAAACCTAAATAGATGTCTCAAGTAAATGATCTTAGCTAACAGAACAACCTCAACTCATCACTTGCCAAAAATAAAAAATAATAATAAAATAAAAATAGTAGTAATAATAATAACAATAATAAAGGTTTTGCTCTGTGGCGTGTAACACACGATAAAGTGTATTTAATAAAGTTAAAATATTATAGATATTAACATTTGTATTTAATGCTTATTAATTTAATCTAATAGTTACCTGTTTCTTTATGCATATCACAAATACAAATTCCGATGTTTGAAGAATTTATGAGTTCATTTAATACACCTTACGTGTACAACGAGACTACCTTTTAGTCAAACCGTTAAGCGAGTTATTTTATTTTACGTTTTTACAATTCTTGTGACCTCTAATACAAACGGTTGATTTACACTCTATATAAATCTGTTTTCAAAATTGAAGAAACATTGAAAGACCCGGTCATATTAACATCCAACATGAATAAAAGTCAACAGAAAGTTATAAAGGATACCAAATCAAACATTATTGAATGTCAAATTAAAATATGAACTTATTAATCATTATTTCTCCCCATATTTCGCTCCCGCTATAAATGTGAAATTAATTAACCATGTACTTTAAGAGCTTCACAATTTAATTATTAATTATCTAGTATTTTTCCCATCGGATAAACATGCAAAATCACAAAAAATTAAGGGCGCATTTAATTACAGAAAATTTGTTTTATTTTTCAAAAAGAATTTCAAAATAAACTAAAAAATTAGAAAACATGTTCAGATTTGATATTTTTAAAAAGTTTTCTAAGAAAATAAAAATTCTTGTTTTCTTTTCCATAACAACAAATTAGGAAACTCATTTTCAAGGTTCTTTACAATTTTCTAATTCTTCTTTTTGAAAAAAAAAAAAAAAAACAAAACTCCGTTCCTCACATCTAAACTCGTTTTCTAAATTTTCATTGTTTTTCTAGGAAAGTAAATTACTTCTCATTCCCTAGAAAAACGGAAAAGGAAAAATGAGAATATTAACTAAATACACCCTAATTATCTAGTTTTTTACAATGACCATAACGCTAGAACACTTAAATTTTTTTAATACATTTATGATCAATTAAAGAGTCGTTGAAGTCTATAGCAGATACAATACATTCTAGTAGTAACCAAGCATACCATGTACGGCTCTGAGATGTTAGCTAGCACTGCTACTTGCAGTTGTTCTCATATAGTCGTATATCTTGTGCGCAGATACTTGGTCGTGATTTCACATACCTTACTAGAACGAAATGCCTACATTTCATGTACAACAATTAAGTAAGTTAATCGATCAAGCTAAGTGGGAATATGCGAATTAACATAAATTTGAAAACTATTCTTTGATGATTTCGACCTCTGGTTTTAGTACTTAAGTAGCGTACTTGTGCTTACGTGGTGTCGAATTATATTGTTAGACCGTCACTATGGAGGTCATGGTTCTCTATTCTTGTGCTAAGGACAACCGTCCATCAAAATTTACGATTGGCATTGAGTTGTCCTTGTATTCTGTCTTTGTGGTTTCCTTCAGGTAAAGACGGAGGTAGAACGGGCATGTGGGCTCAAATGGAGCAAACGATGGAACAAAAAAATTCACATAGTCAACAAAAAAAAAATTCAAACACCTTATATATACATACAATTACTACTTTTTTTCATACACAATTTTCACTTTCTTTTTAATTACTACATCAACTATGGAGAACCATAGCCTAGTGGTGGATTCAGGATTTGGGGTGACAAGTAGCACCGATAAACCAATTTTTATAAACCAATAGCACAAATAAAAAATGCAACAAAGAACGTAATTTTTTATAGTAAATTTACACTTTGTATAGCAAATGGACCCGTAGTTACAACTATCCCCTACTTTCAATGTGGCTCTGCCTATACTTCTATCAGTATTAAAAACTTAAGTCATGAATCAACTCTGAATAATTTATAAAACATATGAACATGAATGCATAAATCAAAATACATACTATCGACTGAAACATGTAACATGAGCGATATCAAAACGACAGATAAGTTATAAAGATGAGTTTACCATTTACAATGATGATATAGAAGAGAGAATAAAACTTTGAATTCATTGAAATTTAAGATCATGTTTAGAAGATAAATATTTAAAGGAGAAAGTATTTAACAGATAAAGATTGACGTAAGAGATCAATTCTATTTATTTTCTTTCAAATAAGTCAAATCGCATGGAATAAAAGTCCCTTAATTTTCATATTATGCGTGGCTGTACTATATAATTAAAATTAAACAAATGAGGTAGCTTTAATTAACCACATCGACTTCACATGCTTATACGATTATAGATGTGATGAATTACGAATATAATACAGGCTGGTATGTTGAAAACCTTGACACCTAGCTTACTAGCTATAATGAACTTGAATTAATTAAGTTAAGCCACAATTATTTATGTAAGTAGCAATTGAGTTAAGCATGTTTTATTTGATACGCTTATAAATATACCTGTATCATTTCATGACATACATACACTATATACGATAAATATAGGGCTTAAGGCAGGGGAATGTACCAAACTATTACGTTATGTCTATTTTGTATATCCAACTTACGTTTGCTATTTTTAATGCATCCAACTTTCAAAAATTGTGTTTTAATGTATTATGTAGTACTTTTGATGATGTGTCACCCTCTACGGATGCCACGTGGCACCTTAAACAGATGACACGTCAGCAAAATACATTAAAACACAATTTTTGAAAGTTGAATGTATTAAAAATAGCAACATAAATTAAGTACACACAATAGACATCGCGTAATAGTTGGGTACATTCCCCTGTCTTAAGCCCATAAATATATCATTCCAACAAGTCTTTTTTCAAGCTTATGAATAATCGTAATATATTGTCAAGTCAAGCAACTACCGTATAGTAATATAAATATTATCATTATTTTTAATAAATTCATTTATAGTATATTTAAATATAATTTATATATAAAATATAAGATTTTAATGCACAATTCGAGTCGATATATCAAAAAAAATAATAGAAATATTACCATCCTAAATAAAGCTTTATAAAATATTATTTTTACCTCTAATTGGTTGGTTAATTAGTATACCTTAAAACATTATATCTAGCAGTCTAGTTAATATATTGCATGCTTGTTTCCGTCTACAATTATTATTATTATTCCCTCACCAAATATATATCTAGAAAGATTTTACAGAAGATTCAGATAATACTTCCCAGATTTATTTTTCTCATTGGAGAACATTTATTACACCCCATGTGCAACTGTGCAAGCATGATAGCTATGTTCCAAATGAATGGTATCTATCTTACTGCACTATTAGTTAGATTAAAAAATGTTATGCATATAGCCAAATTCAATTTATCAATCATGAGTATCATCATTGTTCATTCTATAACATGAATACCACATTTGTAAAAGGCAATTAAGTGAATATAAAAGAGTTGTTTTTTATTGTTGGTTTTGGATTACCTACCAAATACAATGCTTCAGTCTTAATTAGGTATTTAATTTGTTAGTCTTTTTAATAAGACAACCATTACAAATTAATAAACAAATAGAACATACATCCAACCTAACTTTTATTCTCAATCACATAACCTTTTCATTCCTCAACAACTACTATCGCCGTTCTTGTTATTGAGTAGTTGAAATGACCTCGAATGCCAATTGATTTACTCATAACCAAATGAAATTGGTCTAATATCACGTGTAAATCATCAAAGATAATTAGAAGATGACACATTGTGAACACTATACTTAATAAATGGCATATGACATTAGATTGATAATTGGGCCAAGTCTACATGTTATTTTTCTCGAAAAAAGTATAATGTTGGTTATGAGTTATCGAACATGACTACATTTTCACTACAAATAAAGATCGGACTATCTTGATTTAACTTCTAATTTCTATCTCAAAAAGTAATTAACAAGCTTTTTTGGTGCAAGTTGTAAAGTGAATCCTTATCTATCTAAGTCGAAATGAAGATAATTAACACAATGTTTAAGAATAATTTGAAATGAATGACACTATAACTCTCTGCCAACGATACTTTGGAAACTATCTTCTCGACACGGGATCGTGAGGCCTCCCAAACGATGATCAAAACCGTACTCTTCTTCTGCTCGCCTTAACAAGTTCAAAAACGATGGATGCTTCAAGTACGACAAAGGGACTACAAGACGCTTCTTTTTCTGATCTTCACCGATGTAAACTACAAAACACCCTTTAGGAGCAACTTCCTTGCGAGTCATATTTAAAAGCAAGCATCCAAGAATCTGAGTTGCTTGAATAATCCTTTTCAATCCAAAAATACCCATGTGTCTTAATCTTCTACGGAGTAAATTGGTATTTTGGAAGTAGATGTGTCATTTTATGAACCACAGAGACTTTAAATATCATGACACTATCAGCTTAGTTACGTTAAAGAATCTCTATGAAAGGTTTACGATACGATTCAAGAAACGATCCCTACAAGGTGAAAAGCTACATCTTGTCACTATACTTTGCTTATAAAAACAAAGAACAATGTGAAAAATATATTTTTATGCACTGAGGACAAAAATGGATGTACGCAAACTTTCTTGTTTATACGTGTTTCCTTGAACTCGGACATATCTTGAATAAAAATCGACTATCTCACTGTGAATCTTTCTACTGTTATATTTAGCTTGGATATAGCGAGCGATATTTTGTACGGGTATCGTCCCTCGATGTGAACCAGTCCTCTAAAAATAATGACAAAATTTGGTACATAGTTAATGTATTTAGTTGGTGTTATCGTCCATCCTTTTTTCATCTTATATATTCTTTTTCCCTACAATTCATAACCTCTATGTATTTTTTCACAAATACCGATTGCTGTCCCTTTGAATTCTTCCCCCAACGATTATCATTATTTATTAAAACTTTGTCTTTGGTTTTTACACTTGTCTCATTACAAAACAAGGTGTTTGAACCGAAATCCACGGACAGAGTACAAGTGTATTCTAATATGAACATAATAGAGAAGGCGGTAACTTTAACTTATATAACAAGAAGGTATACTTCTAATACGTTAACAGAGATTCTGCTTGATGCAGTACGGAAAAAACTAGACAAATTAGTTCTTGTTAATTAGATGGTAGTAACTAATTAGCCTAACTCGCCTAGCCCAAAGTATAAGCCCGCATTATGACAACTATATTTGTTCTTGTTAGGTTGGAAATTTGGCTTATGTCATAGCCCAATTTACAAGTCCACAGTCTTTCATTCTTAATATAAACAGGGATCGGTTGACAATGTGAGTAGTCCATTAAGCTTATATGAATATTACAAAATTTGTCTTGTTACAATGTTGGACTTCGGTTTTACATTAAAATCTAATCATTTTTACACATTTATCTTTGTTTGATGCTTAATTAAATCCATAATTTGAATACCGTAAATATTATTAAAACCTAGTAACCTACTGAATTATTAACCATCGAAATTTTGAAGATCTTTAAATATAAAAAACCCCTGAAAATTAGTTGAATTTTTGTATATTATATTCGATTTATTATGATAATTAAAGAAAATAATCAGATAAAAATGATTATGCATTACACTTTCAGAGTTTTTAGACACTTGTTTCAAACATATACTTTGTTAGCTCTCTGTAAAATTTAAAATTACTTATAGTGACATACAAAACATAATAAAAAATACTTTGTAAATTAAATTTAAAAAATAAAACACCTAACAATTAATTAATAATAATATAATAATAACAATAATAATTAGAAGAATTAAGTTTTCAATAATAAGAGTAACGTTAATAATAATAATAATTATTATTATTATTATTATAAAATATTGGTGAATTAGAATTAGAATTAGATTAGAATAGTTAAATCACAATTATGAGTGCGTTTGACTTTTCCCTTGTCCGGCGTTCAAATAACGCGATCGATACGTATAAATACACGGCATTCATCCATTCTGTATCCTAATATCTAATCGCTTTATGTTCGAAATTAGGGTTAGCATTCTGTATCCCCAATTTCTACTCACTCTATGTAGGAACTTAGGGTTTTCTCTCGGGGCATTCTGTATCTCTAATTTCTAATTTCTCTCTTCGAATTTAAGGTTTTTATTGGAGGTTTTGATTGAAGATGATGTCAACCATTGTTGCAGGTATTCAACAAACGCCCTGTGCTTGCCAATGAGATAGCCTTAAATTTGGTACGACTTAAGCCGTTCATGGCTTTTTTCAACTTCATGTTGCTAATATTTATATAATAAAGCTATGGTTTCTTGAATAATCACTTCATTGTTTTATTTATATAAATAACAATCAGATCCTTTTCATAATGTTATTTGATTTAACATGAGTATGCCCCAAGAATGATGAGATTATTAGTATTACCTCATGATGCAACCTTTTCAAGAATAACCTAGATGTTCAATTGAATATATCCACAACATGACATTGCAGTAATGGAATGAATATTTATATCTATTATTATATAATCTGTGGTTGTTTTATTTTTTTATTCTTAAAAACTTATGGATGACTGATGACAAGATTGTTGATTTCTTGGATCCACAGTTGTGACATTTATCAGCACCTTTAGAGCTAATGAGGTGCATTTTTTCTAAGTTCGTTTTTTATATTTGATTCCTACTAGAATAATATACTCTTTTTTTGGGTTTTATTTATTATTTTTGTTTTTTATTTCAATTGTTGGAATTTTGTGGGAAATCTGCCGCTTGCTTTATGCAAATGTCTCAGTTTGGAAGTTATTATTTTTGGTGGCACTTGACACTGGGAGTGACTTGTTTTGGGTACGATTGTCACTCCCAATGCAGCTGTCTCCACTTTCAGATTCTTTCAAAAGGAGTCTACCCTCCAAAAAATAGTTGCTTTCTTTTTCATGCAAATGTCCCAGTCGCTATCTATGCCTTTTGGATCTTTGACTTTTGGTGCCAAACTTTGTACATCTAATATCGGAACAGTCGCTATCTTTATATGAAAATGTCTCAGTTTGTACCCCGAGTTTATGGTTTTTGGTGGCACTTGAAACTGAGAGTGACTTGTTTCGGATACCTTGCAATTGTCTCTCCCAGTTCAGCTAGCTGGATTGTCGTGTTATCAGATCGTTTCAGCAAGAGTTTTCCCTTAAAAAATAGTCGCCATCTTTTTAAACAAATGTCTTAGTCGTATACCTATTGGATCACTGAAATTTTCTGCCAAATTTTCTATATCTAATATTGGAACAGTCATTATCTTTATATGCAAATGTCTCAGTTGGTTCCCTGAGTTTATGGTTTTTAGTGGCACTTGACACTGGGAGCGACTTGTTTTGGATACCTTGTGATTGTCTCTCCCAGTGCAGCTAGCTTGATTGTCGTTTTTTCAGGTCCTATAAGAAAGAGTTTCGCCTCATAGTTGCTATTTTTTATATAAATGTCTTAGTCGTATGCCTTTTGGATTTCTAAATTTTGCTGCCAAACTTTGTATCTCTAGTATTGAAACAGTCACTATCTTTTTATGAAAGTGATTTGGTTGGTACACTGAGTTTATGGTTTTTAGTGGCACTTGACTTGTTTTGGTTACCTTGCGACTGTCCCTCCCAGTGCAGCCAGCTTGATTGTCTTATTTTCAGATCCTTTTAAAAAGAGTTGGCCCTCAAAAATTAGTCGCTATCAGCTATCTTTTGATGCAAATGTCTCGGTTGCTATCTATGCCTTTTGGATAATCCACTTTTGGGGACCAACTTTGTATATCTAATATTGGAACAGTCACTATCGATCTATTCAAAAATAGTAGCTTGATTGTTGTATTTCCCAATCCTGTCGAAAAATCACTTGCTTTTGAACTATTATTTTCTAGTAAGCTGGGTGAGTACTTATTCTTACCCATTAATGTTGCGAAAGATCATCAGACAATGGTCCTAACCACCACACATTCATAATATTATACATTCATGTGTTTAGATCCATATGTTATGCATTCATGTATTTGAATATATCGACAACGTCATTGCAGCAATAGAGTCTATCGGTAGGAAAAGTATGCAAACTGAATATTTTGTATCACATAGTTACAACAGGTATTAGTTTTGTTATCTATTATCGTATAATATGCGGGCTGTTCTAGTTTTTTGGTATTGTATGAGTAATAGTATTTTTTAATATTTGATGTTTGTAGGAGATGTGTGCAAGAGAGAGATACTTATGGATGATGGGAGTGGTAAAAGACTGTTGATTTCATATATCTTCCGTTCAGTGCCACTGCGGTGCATTTTTCATTATTTTATTTTTTATATTGAATTTGTACTTGAATAATATTTTCTGCTTTTAGGTTTTATTTATTATTTTTGTTTGTTAGTCCAGGCATAGAAATGACCTTCAGTTGATTTCATGGAGATTGTGCAGAAAGACACTAATTGTACATCTGAAGAGAGAAAGCATTATCCCTTAGAAAAGAATGAATGTAGTAATTAGAGGAAAATTTAAAAGTTGACCACCTTAATTATATATATAAAGAAAGTCAAAGGACGAAAATACCCCTGCTTTGTATATCTTTGGTAGCCAAGCTAAAAATGTAGACTTCAAGTACTGAACTTTTGATGCACTGACTACCAATCAAATATAAATCTGTTATATTTCTGTCATTTTAGATAACATAAAAGCATAAAAGCTTACTTCATAATAGTTATAGCCTAGTAACTGGATGAAACCTGCTTGCTTGTGAATCATCTTATAAATCTGTAATAGGTTGGAGCCAGGAAATTATATGTGATTTTAGCGAGTTGTGCATATGTTGGAGTGAATTATGTTTACCCAGTTAAACAAAGGAATGCAGTCAACAATGTTTGGTACATCTATGAATTCTTAGTACAACTCTCCCCTGTCACAAACACACCAGATAGTTACAAAAATTTATTGTTAGTGGCACTTTAAGAAGGAGCTAATTGTTGATGGTCGTGTAAGACTGTTAATGGATCTATTTTGTGTTAACTACTGCCCATTTGAATGTATCCTTTTTTAGTTTGTGTATTATTAACTATGTGTTTTTGCAGTTCACTCAAGATATTATGTTGCAGGTACATTTGCTCATCTGGAGAGAGCCAAACTGAACCAGTCTCATCTTTGTTTAATGATTATATCAAGAGTTGGGTATGTACTATATACACATCAAGTGTTACCTTTAAATTGATTTGTTTTTTTAAAAAAGCTAGTTGTTCATTCATTGCGTGTTACTTATCTGAAGCTACTGTATTTTTTATCCAGGGCAACCTAAACCATGGTTATTTACTGATGTTCACTACTGGTCTGATTTTGTTGTAAAAAATGACAATTACACTTTATGGCTTTATACATAATAGATGAAATTTGGATGTACAGATTTTAACTGATCAATATTTCAGGTGAATTATGTTTAGCGACTTAGATAACATAGGTGCAGTAAACTATTTTAGGTACATCTATGACTTCGTAGTACAACTCTGACCTGTCACAAACACACGAGATATTTACGTAGTTCCTGTGAAAATTTATTTGTTAGTGGCATCACGAAGGAGCTACTTTTTAAAGGTCGTGTGAGACTTGTTAATGGATCTGTATGCAATACTCCACAGGTCATATACATTATTAGCCTATTCATTGTAATTGGTAGCTTTAACTAATCATTTGTTAATTGGTGCTATTGTTTTTTGATTATGTGTGTAGACTAAGATTGATCTTAAGAAAGAAGGATATGATATATGTAAATGCTAACTGCCTTCCTAAGAAACTGGCTCCGATAGTTTATCTTGCTCTTAACTAGCCAAAAGGGTTTGTTTTGTGTTAATTACTGCCCATTTGAATAATCTTATTTAGTTTAAGTATTATTTACTATGTGTTTTTGCACTTCACTGCAGGTACATTTGCTCATCTGAAGAGAGCCAAACTAAATTGGTCTTATCTTTGTTTAATAATTATATGAAGAGTTTGGTATGTACTATATATACACATCAAGTGGTACCCTTTCTAATTATTTTTTCAATGAAGGCTAGTTGTTCATTCATTGGGTGTTACTTATCCGAAGCTTCTGTGTTTTTATCTAGGATAAACGGGCTACCTAAACCATGGTTATTTACTGTAGGAAGGCTTGATGTTGCCACTACTGGTCTGATTAATTGTAACAAATGGCCATTACAATTTATGGCTTTGTACATAATAGACGAAAGTTGGGTGTACAGATTTTGACTGATCATTATGCTTTTCAGGGGAGTTCGCACAGAAAATTTCTCATCCAAGGAGTAAGGCTCCGTAAGTTTGTTTGTTGTATATGCTTAGAATGGTTAGATGCTCACTTTGTTTTTGTGGCTTAAGGTACATCAATCAAGATGATTTATTTTTAGGTCAAACTTGCTGATTTTGTAATTTGAAATTGAAGTGTTTTTGACTGGAAGAATTGTGGAAATTGGTATGACTTGTGTTGAATTTTTACGGACTTTAATCAAGAAGTTTGAAAAAGAAAAAAGGGAATGGAAATGAATTTTAGTTAGTTTGACTTAAATGGGTTGAATCATTTTGAAAGGTCTGACTGTTTGACCATTATGATCATAAGTAACAGATCTTTATTTTGTAAAGAGTCTAATGGACTCCCCTACCAAGAGCAGAACAAGACGTTAAAAATGCATTTATGGTCACTCATCAAGTTGCGAAGTTGATTTCTTTTTTCCTGACACAGATTCTTCCGAAGAAATTCTAGGTTATGCATATCTTTTGGTGGATCTGGGAAACTGATTTCAAGACGAATTCTTTGAAGGTAAGGTACATCTTTAGGGGAGGTTCAAGACGAATTACTGTGTGTGTCCCCTGTCGTAGAAATTTAGGATTTCAGACTTGTGCAATCTTCGGTAAGTATAAATGTTTTACTTTTTTATCCTTGTGTATGCAATTAGTTTATTTATTTATTTATTATGTACAATAGATAGATTACTCACATATATGAACAGGAATTTCTAGTTCTACAGAATTTCAATTTTATGTCCATGTCCTGACTTGTAACACTAACCAAATTTGCCAGGCATGTGCAACTGTTGAGCATATTTAGGACCCCTCTCTCTATTTCATTATTTGTTTGATCTCAAACCTAGAAATAGAATACATATGAAGTGGGTCAAACCGGTAGAACACGTCGGTATAAGGAAGGCGAAGCCAGAAGATTATTTTTCAGGGGTAAACTAAAGACAAAAAAAAATAAGGGGAAAATGTCAAGTATACTTTTAAATGAAAAATAAAATAAAATTTGTAAACGGGTCAAATACTAAAATGACAATAATAACTTTTTTTTTATTATATAGATTTTGATAGAAGAGGGGACAGCTACTTACACTCTCCTAACCTTGTTTCCACTCCTAGTATAAGGATGATGCTAAGTATATCTCCTGTTTTGAAAGGATGGATGTTGAACCATAACCTTCTTGGACATTTTGACCTTTTCTATTTCGTCCTTGACGCATTAAATCTGCACCTGACATAAGTAAAATCAAGCAAACAATTAGCTTTTAGGGAGATTTAGCAAAATAAGAAATATAAAGGGCAGAGCAACCTCGTGTATCCTGGCTGGGAACAGACATCGTAGCATTAGTGAAGATAAACGCATATTTAAGGCCATCTTTTGACTTGGCCCTGCAACCATAGTATCAATATTTAATATTCTCCCAGAGTGATAAAAATAGAAAGCTTACGTTATATTGTTTGCCTCTTTTATTTAGACGGATGCTTGCTTGCAAGTCGAGGTGTTGAACATCAACGTGAGCAAATGCACAGCTTCAGGAGTTGCTCTCAAGATGTCGCATATGAGTTGTTGACATTCACTCTTTAATTGTTATCAAGAAACTTAGGTTGTGTTTGCTTCGTAGAATTCCGTAATATTCGATGAAATTGGAATCTCAATTTTATTTCATAAATGTGTTTGATTCAATAATAAATTGAATTGCAAGTCATCAAATTCCTTCACTCGGGGGAATTCACATGTCTTGGAGTTCCAATTCCTTTGATAACATTCAATTTCATTGAAAACATTTCGTGAATCAAATGCCCATAATTCTTTCAACCCATGCTTGGTAAGGCCAGGTCTTCAATGATAGAACACATGCATGATCCAACCTTTCTTCTCTTCCAATGAGTCAATCCCCAATGATACCATTAGTTAGGCTTCTGATTAGCTCAACATATAACCCGAGATGGTCTAATGAGATTCCATTTTAAAACCAAATGACAATATGAGTATCATATCAAGCGTATACACATGTTTTTAGATTTATCGTATCCCTATACGAGACTTGTATTCTACCCCCAAAAATTCTAACGTGGAATAAAGAAAAAGCATTTGTGTCGTCTCAAACGATATAGTCAAATAGTAACTCCAAAACGTATGATTTGCGCTAATTCAACTAATAAGCTAAATGAACAACTTGCAATATTGTATGGAACCCGTAATGAAGTATTGATTAAAATATAGACTAACCTTGATCATAAACTGACTTTCACTGTCAACATCAAATGCTTCAATAAATGTAACATGGATCCCGATTTCGAATTAATACCTACCTAGTCAAATGTGTGCAAAGTCTAACAAAACAATTGTATATAATAATCAGGATCCAATATAATATGAAAGTCAATATATTTTTGTCATATTTTCTGATACATTCATAAAATAATGCAATAAACAGTCATACTATATGTATAATAATACCTTTTAATTGATCTATTAAAAATCAGGAAATACCCTTACCCATAATTATAATATATAATTATTATATCTGCATCTGAAGGCTCTATATTCAATACTAGCAAGTAACTAGTGCCTAGTTGGTTAATTCGATTTACAACCACCAAGAAATTAAAAATAGATTTTGTCAGTCGTAATAAATTGTCTCGATCTATCGTAAAATGACTTTCATACAAGGTTTATTACTTATATAAAAGGTTTTATTACTTATGTAAATTTAAAATGACATTATAATTTATAATATATATATATAGTTAGTGACTTGGTAATAAGTAACATTTACGTTTTTGTGACTTTTTTTTTTCTTTTATTTAAATAAAGTCAATAACATTTGAAAAACAAAAAAAAAACTCATTAAATAGATTTAAAAAAATCAAATCAAATCAAAATCAATTACAATTAGAACATCTCAAATGAGAAATTAAGGTTTTTTTCAATACATTTGCAAAATATGGTGTTATTGTCTAAAAGCTTTCTCGTGCGTTTGTGATTATATTATATGGAAAAAAAATCTTTTGAAATGTCTTTTCTCGTTTGAGAGAAAATATTTTTTGATTATTTGGTTGTTTTATATGTTAACTTATATGGAGTATTAAATAAGTCTAGACACTTACTTTAAAAATACCTGACATAAACAAATTAATCGACAAGTAATAACTGTAATATTTAATTAATTAATGATTAACGCTCTCGTCGTAACGTGTGATAACTACCCTCGTTTCTGACAATTGCCATTTTTAACAATTTTTAAATATAATTAGCTACTTAATTCAATTATTATTCCTTCTCATGTCAAAGTCAGCTACCTAGCTTGGAATATAAATTTGTCAATGGGATAATTACTTGTTAATTGTTATATAATGGATTACAAGATACCTCATATATGCGTTAATTATTTGATATAAGAGCCAAAATTACACGTATATGAAAACAATCAAACCCACTTTGTGAAATGTATATCAAAATCAAGCATACAAATATATAGATATAGATAATCATTAAAAGGACGACAAAATTAATAAACAAAACCATACCACCTTACCTTATATTGAGTTTATAACACTGATTTTGCTAACCTTTTCTATTCTAATCACTCATAATAGCGATACAAAGGTTGAATCCGATAAACTAGGGTGTGTAGCCCCATAATTGCGAAGAACCTGATTATCAGCGAAATTCAAAACCTTTTCCATACCCTCCCAACAAGCCCTTACCATCGACGGGTTGTGGCCGTTACACGGTCGACAACCCGCAAAATGAGTCACAAAAGGCCTTCTCCAACTTCCATACCCAAAATCTGCATTTTTCAAATATGGTTCCCAAAGCTCGGCATACCTCTCGCTAACCAATTCAGCATGTCGCCTTCTTAACATCTTGTCCCCTTTCTCTATCTTGGCGTATTTCTTTGTGATGTTGCTCAATCTATCTCTAAAAACTATCCAATATCCTTCTAAACGATACTCGGTTTCTATATAAGCTTTGCTCTTTTGATCATTCTCCTTTTCTTTTCCTATTAAATACACAAGCGCGAAGTGATCACCATCTCTCAACAAGATTTTGCTCCATTTCTCGCGATTCTTTGATTGTGGGCCCATATCAGCCCATTTCTCCAAGAAATCTAGAGACCACTGACAATTCCTAACGAGAAACGAGCCAGTGCTTAAACCTAGCGGCCACTTTTTCTCTTGATATACCTCTCCAGGCCAACTATGTACGACGAAGTTTTTATCTTTATAACGTTCTAACGGGACTTTAAAATCCATATCTGTAAACACCGCATCTTCGTCTATCCACCAAATCCACTCGGCCTCCGGATGTGCAACCATTGTTGCTCTAACCGTTGATAATTTCGCCCAAGAGTTTTCCATTTTAGGATCTAGCAACACATTATTGGAAAAGATGTCGTACCCATGAATTCGACAGTAATCTACCTTGTTTCTATAAAACCTCAATAGAAAATGATCACCTTTAGGGTTCTTGCAAGGTTTTGATTGTGATCCTGTGACTAGAAAAACCCTACTTTTTGATTTAAACGACGGATGCATCTTTAGCCATTCGCGTCTTTTGCTATCCCAGTTCTTCATGGGATTGTTAAAAGTGTACCCAGTATTTGGATCATCGTAGAACGTCGAAATTGGTGGATCAAATTGAACGTTGACTCGTGGGGTGATTTTTTCAACATTACATTTGCATATATTGACGGATTGTGAGCGGAATAGGGTGAGCATTGAGTTGGAAGATGAGAATGTGAATATAACTGACAGAAATAGAACGGAAAGAAAGATTCCGGCGAGGAAGAGAAGAAAGATAGAAGGTTTCCGGTTAGTAGATCTTGTGAGTGTCATAGTGACCATGAATGGTGGTAACTGAATGTGACTCCTAGTTATTCGTTTTCATTGCACCTAGCGATATATCCGCCTTGCAATTAGAGTTGATTTTATACCTCTGGTTACTGCTACTTAGTTAAGTAAAACGTGTTTTCAATTATATATACGTATTATATTACGAGTACAGGTAATGTTTATATTTAAATGAGAATCACATAAAAATTGAGAATTTATGATAATTATTATATTACATATTTGTTTATATGTAATTAACTTCATGTATACATGAACATTAATATATGTTCAATTGAAAAAGGAAAAAAGTTCAAAAAAAAGAGTCATAAAGTTATGTGTAAAAACACAAAAAGATATATATTTGTCCACATGTGAAGATCATGTGCACGAATCAATTTAAATGTGGTTCAAGACCTAATATTTAAGATTTTTTTTTTCTTCTCTAACATATATTAATGTTCACATATGAATGAAATTAGTCAAATGTGACTAGATATGTAACCCAACAGTTTTTACAAATTCTTAACTTTTTAATAAATTTCACTTGAACATCACCTACTATGTATAATAACTATAATTATTATAATTATAACGATAATCTTAATATAAACCTTAAAGTGTAATAATTTGTACATAAGTATAAAATAAAAGTAAAGGGTCTATTTTTAAATAGGGATTAGGATCCTCTCAAGTAATTTTATTACATGACATATCAAGTTATGTATTTTGTGAGGAAGAAATTTAAAGGGCCCATTATTGTAACTTTTATTTATTTTATTTATTAGTTTCATCTCTCGCATTCAAGTAACATGATCCATCATGTTATTTAAGAGAATCTCATTCCCTTAAATAGACGTTCAATTGTTTTGTAATTGGATATGGAGTTTTGTTAGAGTTGTCATTCATAATTTAGATAATGCGTAAATTTGTTATATCCTACCCACTATTATTCATGTTCATGTTGACATTAAATTTATTTTGATCTGCATATTGATGTAGATCTAATAGTTCTATTAACAACTCTAAAAGCTATTATTATTATTATTCTTTTAATTACTATACACATGAAAATTAGCTAACAAACTTAAACTAAACTCATAATAATATAATGTTATCCTTTAATCATAACAAGTGTGTATTAGTATACAATAATTGAAAAGAGCTGAGTTGAAGGAGTGGATTGATAGCAGGAGGTTATGGTTAGAAAAAGGAAACGAACAATCAGAGATGTTGAAGCAAAAAAGAAGAGTTAAGTGGAATATTGAAGAAGATGACAATACATGTTTCTTTCATTCGGTGGTTAAGAGGAAATTAATCATAATAATATTTGGGGGTTGATGGTAAATGGTGAATGGAGTGAAGACTCGGTTGAAGTCAAACAAGAAATGGTTAGATTTTATAAATCTATTTTTGAGGAATGCATGTAAGAAAGATCGAGATTCATTAGTGACAAGATCAATAAGATGAGTAGCAGTGAAGTTGTGGAGTTGGAAGTGCCATCTACTAAACAAGATATTTTAGAGGCAATAAAAGCTAAGTCGAGATAGGTGAATTTTAAATTTATTAAGCGGTTCTGGTGTATTATCATAGATGATCTATTGAAGGCTATTATATGATTCTATAGGTCATGTGAGATATCATTGGGGTTCAACGCGTCGTTTGTAACTTTGATACGGAAAGTGGTGAACCCAATGGGCTTAGGTGATTTTAGACCCATTAGTTTAGTTACGAGTTACTACAAAATAATAGCCAAAGTTTTAACTAGGAGATTGAAGAGGGTGGTGGGTAAACTTGTCAAGTATGTGCAAAATGCGTTTGTCGAAGGGGGATACATTTTAGATGGGGTATTAATTGCTAATGAAACGGTCAAGTTCATGAGAAGAAAGAAAAAGAAATGTTTAATTTTTAAAGAACACTTTGAGAAAGCCTATGATGGTCTTAATTGGGATTATTTAGATGAAGTACTTCAGAGTATGGGTTTCGGCATCAAATGGAGGAAGTGGATGATGGCTTGCTGGAAATCGGCTTCAATTTCAATTTTAGCTAATGGATCGCCAATGGCTGAATTTAAGATGGAAAGAGGCGTAAGACACGATGATCCAATTTCACCATTCTTATTTATAATTGCAGCAGAAGGCTTAAATGCAATGATGAGAGAGACGGTGGAAAATAATTTCTATCAGGGGGTCAAAGTAGGTTAGGAAGGTATGGTAATCTCACACTTACAGTATGTAGATGATCCGATATTTTTTAGTGAGTGGGATAAAAGCAATGCGGTGAACTTAATGGTGATATTAAAGTCATTTGAAACAGTTTCAGGCCTGAAGAGATAAATTTTGGAAAAAGTAGGCTTTATGAGGTGGGCGATTCCGAATGAGAGATTGAGATTATGGCGAGGTGGTTGAAGTGTAAGGTCGGGGAAATTCCGTTTACATATTTGGGTCTACCGATTGGGAGAAGTATGAGAAGGGAGGCCGATTGGAAACCGGTGGTGGAAAAACTTAGAAAATGGCTATCAGATTGGCAAGCAAAAACAATGTCATTTGTTGGATGATTGACCTTAACTAAATCGGTCTTTGGAATTTTACCATTATATTACTTTTCAATCTTTCGTGCTCCATCTTGTGTGTTAAAACATCTCGAGTGTGTGTATCGAAATTTCTTTTGGGGTGGGGTTGGGGAAGGTACTAAGATGGGGTGGGTGAAATGGGATGAGGCGATAACATCTTATGAGGGTAGGGGTTTAAATATCGGGTCATTAGAAACCATCCGCTTTTAAAATTCAAATGGGAGTTCAAGGGTATTAGGAAGGCAATGTCTTAATCAATCAGTTAATCATGCAAATCTTTTAGAAGTAAATAAAACATATTGCATTAGCTTACTACATCTTTTGAAAACAATGAAATATAAGTAAAAAACACTTTTAATGTTAACATTAAAAGTATTTTTTTCATGAAAATAGTAAAAATATATATATAAAAAGTGCACTTCAAGTTAACACTAAATATGATGTTATTTTAGTATTATGACAAATAGTATTAGATTGTACTAAATTTGATACAACACTAAACACAATGAACACTACAATTAATAATTATAATTATATAATAATAATGGGGAATGATCCATAGGGAAGCTTCAATCTTGGGGGAAGGGGGAAGTAAATCTGGGTCGTCCGTTAACATTCTTTACGGGCAGTTAACATTCTTTAGTGTTAACATTCTCCCTGGAGAATAATAATTATTCTCCAGGGAGAATGTTAACACTAAAGAATGTTAACTGCCCGTAAATAATGTTAACAAACGGTCCAAATTTACTTCCCCTTCTTTCAAGATTACCCATTTCCATTTGATCACCCACCTAATAATAATTATATTATATATAGTAATTAAAATATATTAATATTTTTATCAACTTCATATTACTTACTTGAAGGACTCGCCACGAACTTCATCAAAAGAACATACTTCAAAGTTCGAACCAGCAGCTTGACGTCACTGGCCTTCCCCCAAATCGCACCGTACCAAAATGGTTCGATCCTCGGATGATAACGAAAAGAAGGTAAGTCTTCATTGTAATAACATCAATTTATATAATCTTGATATTTAATTTACCCAAAAGCAATCTTTTTCCCTGTCAATTTCACGCATGTTTGTGCTCAGTTTGAAATTAGGGTTTAATTGCATATGAGTTTTGTATATTTATTAGAAAGTATCAATCTTGATTTGTAATTTAACTAACAGCACCCTATTAGGGATTAATTGCATATGGGTTTGGTATATTCATAGTATCTAAAGAAATTATCAATCTTGATTACTTTTGGCTGTTTTGTGGGTATTTTGAACTATACACAAAGCTTGATGGTCACGCGTAAGTACGTTCAGTTGTTTTTCTTTTAAATGTCTAACGAGTACGAGTTTGTTAGAGATTCTAGTAGCTAATTGGTATTATAAATTATCAATCTTGATTATTTATGGCTGTGGGTGTTTGAGTTCTACACAAAGCCTGATGAACAAGCTTAAGTATGTTAAAAATCAGTGTATTTTATTTTTAAGTACATATGAATGGTTGTGCACAGGGCTTGAGCTAGGAGAAGCATGTGGATGTTGAAAAGTTATGATTTTGGTTACCTAAAAGTTATGATTTTTTATTTTATTTTTTAATTGTTTGCAGAGATGTTGAAATTAGGTTTTGTTCTTTTTCTTTCTTTTTTTCCTTTTTTTTGTTCTTTTTTTTTTGTTGGGGGTTATTACACCAAAATGTAACTTGCTTTCAACTTTATGTCATTGTATTTAAACAAATGCTTTCTTTTTTTATTCTATTTAAAATACTTCCAAATTTTTACCATTTTGTGTAAGTTTTTGAATGCGAGTCATGGAGGTATCATTGTGCAGAATGTGGTCAAGAAGTTAAAAGACATTGAAATTAGTCTTCCAATTGTTTACGGTAACATTGCATTCTGGCTCGGAAAGAAAGCAAGCGAGTGAGTTTCTTCTTTCAATATTTATTCTTATAATTGTAATAAGTTCTTTGATAAATGGCAACTTGAAGTCTCATGATGTAACATTTTGTGTTTAGGTATCAGTCTCACAAATGGACAGTTTATGTGAGGAGTGCAACGAACGAGGATTTGAGTGTAATGGTGAAACGAGTTGTATTCCAATTACATTCCAGTTTTAATAACCCGATGCGGGTTGTTGAATCTCCGCCATTTGAGCTATCAGAGTCTGGGTGGGGTGAATTTGAAATTGCTATTACCCTTCATTTTCACAGTGATGTTTCTGAGAAACCGATGCACTTGTTAGTTCCTTTCTTATTCTTCATGTTTCATTTCGTTTTTTCAGTAGTTAATGTGTATGTTTATGCTTCATTTTATTTCTAAGATTGTTACATTTAAAATTGCATAAATGCAGTAATTGTACAAGCACTTATAACAATCTAGATATAAATTTGGAAATTGTTCCATCGGTTTTGGACTTCACTTTTGACTATCATAATACGGACTAACTTATATGTAATAGGACGCCCCCAAATTAGCGGTGGGAATTTCGACCAGTTTACTTATGAATGGATCCGTTTAAGACATTTTTCATCTCTAACGGGTCAAACACGTAAAGAAAATGTTAGCTTAAAGGGGAATATGTTGAAAGTCGACTCTAGTGTACTTTAAAACGCATGAAATCTCTTAAATCATTTTATTTAAAAAAACACCGATTATTCATCAATAATTATGGTTTTGGTGAAAAATGTTGTGGATCAACCCGTCATGTTTTGATGGGTACCCAAAACTTGCCCATCTTGACCCTAACCCATTCCTCAACTCACCCATTTTGCCACTTCCAGTTTATATTATACGAGTCCCGTACCTACATTCTTGTTTTTGATGATCTCCAAACTGTTAACAGATATCATCATTTGAAGTTATATCCAGAGGATGATTCTGGTTCCATGTCAATGAAGAAACCTGTAGTAGTGGAATCATACGATGAAGTTGTCTTTTCGGAGCCATCAGAGCCTTTATTTGCACGTGTTCAGAATCATCCCGCTGTCATTGTCCCCAGGCTGCCGGCTGGCATCTCCTTACCCCCTGGTCAGTCGTCATTATAAAGTAATGTTAACGTCTATTTTACCTCATATTCTTCTAAATATCCCTGTGTTAAAATTTGTAGTTCCAGCCGAGGATGCAGAAAAACGGAAGAGGTTTGATCCGAGAGATAATCCTCTTACACAGTGGTTTTCAAATTTTTCGGAAGCAGATGAGCTTCTAAAACTTGCAGCTGCTCGTCAACAGGTATCCGTGAAATGTAGCATCTTTGCATATAATATGAAATCGTTCAACTGAGCAAGTCATACAAAGAGCATAATATTTAGTTGACCATAAAAGGATTCAGGCCTTGATAATTAAATATAGTCGAATCTTGAAATCCACTTTCATCATTTCTTCTACGGAGGAATTATGTCGCAGAGCACAAATGTGGATAAGCCTGTTTCAAATCCATAAAAGGTTTAGAGTTGTGACTAGCTAGCCCAATTCGTATACGATAATGTTGAATCGTTTTAATAAGATGAATTAAGTTGATAACTATTTGTGTTATCAGTATGTCAACAACAACAACAATTACGACGATACCCAATCCCACCGAGGGTGGGGTATGGGGGAGGTAAGATGTAGACAGTCGTACCTTTACGGCTTTACCCGAAGGTAAGGAGACAACTTCTAGGAAGACCTCCGGCAAACCCGTAAGCATACATAATATAATAATACTGATAAAAATAATTAAAAAAATAATAATAATAATTATAATGATAATAGTAATAGTAGTAGTAAATACAACGATAGTAATATAATAGATAAGGATATATAAATATATATAGATATAGATATTAATATAAATATATAAGAATGTATGTAATATGTAAGTATATAACCAAGCTAAATAAAAGATATATTATATATGTATATATACATATATATTTAAAAATAAATATAAATATATATATATATCAGTAGATGTATGAATAAAGTAAATATATCTAGCTAAAACACCATTCATTATTGTTATCGGTATGTGTCTAGTAGGTAAAACAGATTTAGCATCTTGGCAGTTTTAGCCCATCACGTGTACTTTCAACTTTCTACGGTAAGGTCTTCATTAAATTGATAAGATTGGATTAGTCATGTGGGGCAATTAAATGCCCATTGGACTTTTAGACACTAATGAATGCATATGGAAAACTCTAGAAGTATAGGGTGTTACTCAATTTTTTGTATAACTTGTAAAATGGGATGTCCTTGATTAAGAGTTGTATGATTGTGTTATTTGAATGGCGGACCATGATATTGGTGCCTTAATAACATAGGACATAAAGGGGAAGGTAACATTCTGCCAAAGAAAAGAACCATGACAATACTCTACTTAATATATCGTTTACTACTTTAATTATAAGCTCTACTGTTGTAGCTTAAAATGTTTAATCTATGTCAGCATTTCAGCAATTGTTTATAGGTCGTACATTAAGCAATTAAATTGTCGGATATTAGGGCCACAATGGATGTTGCTTTGCTTATTTATCTGACCTTTATGAGTATAAATGTTAATCTATTTGACGGGATCAACTAACACACAAAATGATATGATTTGTACGGAGTATTAGTGACTCATAAAAAAGAGAAAGTGACATGCATGTCATAGCCTAGTTAGATTTGTATCAGCTCCAAAAGATGTTAGTATATTAAAAAAGCGATTCAACGAGGGAGAGACAAGTAAAGAGAATTAGAGGAGATATAATAGTAACTCATAAGGGAAGCAATCAAGAAGTTACCGTTCACGTACAAAATGTCAAAATCTAATAGGAGGTTATATGTGCTACAAATACAATTTGAGTTTGATGTGTTTCTAGTAAGCTATTTTGTCTTAGATTCATCCTTTTAAACAATTATGTTTTTTAAATAATAATCTTAGTATTTTACTAAGATGATATAGGAAGTTCTATAAACTAAAATATATACTGGGAGACTTTCGACCTCTCTCTCTTGAGCGGTTTGGTTTTAGATTCACCCTTTAAACCCGTTATTTAAAAAACATAACTCGAATCGGCTCATTTAGAAGTAAATGAGTAAAAGTTGTACCTCTAGTCCTCTACAAGTGATTAATCATACTAGTTCCAAGGTTTACACCACTGGTTAGGTCTTTCTGCAAAGTGTATTCAATGTACATCTCTAAAAAGGTGTGTGTTTTATTCCCGTGTGTCTTTTGTCTAGTGGACACTTATTTTGGGACAGAGGGATGAAAAAAGGGAAGTGGGAAACAAAAGATCAATGTTTACTTATGGGTGCGTTTTGCTAGAAAAAGATTCTCCATTTTTCTAACCCTATTTTTCTAGAGAATGAGAAGCTATTTATGTCTCTAAAAAACTAATGGATTTTTGAAATCGTGTTCGAATTTCATTTCCAGAAACAAAATGTAGCAAACCTGTAAATCATAGTTTTTAAATTTGTAGTTATAAAAGGGAAAACAGGGATTTATATTTTCTTAGAGAACCTTGGAAAACACGAACTTGAACACGTTTTCTAGTTTTCTTAGAAAAGTTTTCCGGAAATTTGGAAGAGTTTTCTGCAAGTAAACTTGCCCTTAGTGACCCACTTTCTCCTCAATTGCATGTAAAATCAAATCTAAAAGTGGTGCCTAACCCACAAATTTGGAATTGCGCTGCTTGTAAGGTTGCAGGGAATTGATTAATGGAGATGGATAGTGTTTGTTTAAATGGAGTGCATATGATTAGTTTGGCGTAATGAGCGTTAGCTTTCGCAGATAATTGGTGACTGGTATAAAGTGGTTGAAATCTTTTTTGTAATGTAGTCTGCTAATGGGTAGTTTCAAATTGGTAAACCTTCCTTCTTATGTTTCGTTTTATTCCCAGTATGGTAAGCGTGAAAGTTGGGTTTGATTTGACTTTGTCTTGAAAAAAAATTGCAGCCGCATCATGTGATATTAGATCCATCCACATTTTTGCTTATCGATCTATAGAGATATGAAAATAACATTTGCAAGTTCACAACTGATTTGTATGTGAGGAAAAAAAATGGATAATTGCCTAAATACGTAACCAACTTTGGTCAAATTTCTATTTCAGGTAACCATCTTTTTTTTATGAGAAAAAACCCATTGAACTTTGAAATATATCGATAAATACATTCCAAATTTATATTTCTAGTCAAGGTAATTGTAGATGTTAGTATGTTACCACATCATAAAGAAATTGAATCAAAGTTGGTTACTTTCTTATCAGTTTTGCTTAAACAAAATTGGCTGGATAAGCAAAAAAAGTGATCTCCTTTCATTTAGTACACGTCCTCTTGTTTTGTGAATTTTAACTTTAGCTACACGAATTTGATCATTTATTGAGTGACTTCCACACTCAATGTTGCCCTCTTGCTTTCTTACAAATTTTTATTTTCATGGTTTGCAGGTGCAAACTCAAATTGCAAGAGTGAGACGGCAGTTAACCTTAATTGAACAACAACAATCACTTAAACCACCCTCTGAGTTATAAAAATGTACATTAGCTACCCTTATAAATCGGGAACTTTTCACTTGAGAAACACTCAGACCAGATAAATCTGTAATGCTCTTTCATCTCATCTGTATTGTAGTACTTTATTTACTGCTGTCTTTTATATTGTCTGTAATTCTACTGAATATTATGTACACTTTATGCGAAGAGTAGTTAGTTACCATTATCCTGTTTAAAATTTCTTGCCTAGAGGACCAACCAATCTATGCCCTTAGATCAAAAGAAAAAATAAAAAATAAAAAAAATGTCTGGTGCCAATATTGAATTAGTTTTACATATATATATATTCACATGTGATTTAAAACGTAATCAACATGATTACGTTCTTAAATCATATGATTATTAGATTCAATTAATATAGACCATCCATTGTTTGATCTAACGACCCATATTGGTTAACGGGTTCTCAAATTTTATAAGGGTTCTAAAATGAACATCCCGCTACGCTACTTAATGGATGTCAAAATTGAAGTGATTGATTCCCTAAAACGGCATGTGGATGAAAAGACTACTATTTTCATGCTATATATCCTGCTGTACTTTTTATCGGTTTGATACATTCAAGCAATAAAAAAAGTTGGGTGCTTTGTTTTCTTTGTGACTACAATTATGGTCGCTGACCTTATCATCACCTGCGGTACAGTTTTTTTCGGTTTAATGCTTTCTAAAGGACAAGCCATCCTCATGTGCCTTTTGTGTTATCACTTATCGCTCTTTGTTAACTTGAGATTTTGCAGGTAGTGATGGGAGATTTCAGTTATTGATATGTCTAACATCACGCATGTGCTCTAAAAGTAAAAACGTTATCTTGATAGATCATGATGTTGGTTACCGCCTTTGGAAATTTTGATTGTTGTGTACAATATACCAGGTTCGTATAGCAGTCTTGTTCTTAAAAACTCAATAAATTAGTTCAATAATTTTGTTTACATTTTTTTTTTTGCCTATATATTCATTGGTGAATATTTAAGTGGATACCATTTTTCACTCTATGTTCACTGGATAACATTTTCTTGTCATATTCATTGATGATGATTAATGCAAAGAAATGCTGCTTTTTCCCCATAATAGAAGTCGACTTCCCAATAGATCCGCCCCTATAAATGTATATATATACACACATTTAAATTTAAATTAATTTATACGATGATGCTGATTTTGAAACGATGTTCATCGTAAGGATGCTACTTTTGACTGGAATTAGTTCATGACAACCTCGACATCAATTTAGGCTTCCTTTACTGTTTCAAAATCAGGTTTTCAGGTATAGTGTTATGCATGCGATATTTTTCATGTTCCACATGAATCATGACCACCTGCCCTGTTTCCATGCCTAGACATATCATGCATTCTGCATTTGTACATTTTACATGCAATAGCATGTGCTCCGGTGCTAATTTTAGTTCAAAAGTACAACTATTTATGCAGATAACGTTTCGTACAATGCAAGGACAATGGGCTATGTTGGGGTCACAAAGCAATATAATACTTGGTTAGCTTTTCTTATGAGTAATTTAGATGAAACTGACTTGTTGCAAGTAGTTGAGATTGATCTAACATGTCATATCTCTTAATATATATATACATATATATCTATTAATGTATATATATTTATATATTAAGATTATGATAGACAAGAGTAACATGGGTTCATGTGCTTAAGAAGACGTTGTCACCATCGAAGAAAGATGGGTGTGCCCATGACTAAGCTAAGCTCTGCGGCTGACCGCATTTTGCTTAGAGCAAAGGGACCACTTTGTGTTCACCTTCTCTTTGTTTTTCTCCCACAACATGTGACTTGTTACATATATGCAGTAGAGGAAACGTTCATGGGCGTACATTTGTACGTTGTGCATAAAAGATGGTACTTGTCTAATGGATTTATTTGACAATAGATCAATAGATTCATTCACCTCTTGTTGTCTCTTGCACTATGTGATAGATTTGTGTAGTGATCAGGTGTATGATATCATTTTTGCCTTTATGGCAGTAGTAAACAAACAACAAAATTAGGACTTGTATAGTGCTGAAAAGTTGCAACTTGTTTTGGATCGGTTTACTAATTGTAGGATCTTGATCTTTGCCGTTACATACAGGGATCCATGTAATAAACTTAAGGGAAGTTTTTGGCGCAGTAAACTGCATCTAAGCTTAGGTGCACAAGTGGGTTTTGAGGAATTAAATATGATCATTTCGTATAGTTAGAGAGTTAAAAGTATAAGTCTTAAATGATATTTGCTTTTGGTGCACATAACTTATTGTAGTTAATAGCATATTTGTCAATCCCATAAATTTATTTATTTTGTTGTTTGGATTGTGCTTGTGAATATAAACATTAGGGGTTGGATGGAAAACACAAGAAACTATCTACTACTAGATAAAAAAGAAACACGGAAGGAAAAGAAATAGTAATAGGATGGAAAACACAAAAAATATCATCCCTAGATCAAGATAAAATCATTAAAGTAAAAATAAACAGTAACCTATTGTCATTTATTGGCTCTGGGACATGTACAATTGTACATCACTTGACACCTTAAGTGTAAGTAAACACAAAAAACAAAGTAAAATGTTAGCTCAATTTTACAAATAGTTATTACTCCATAGTTTAATAGCAGTAAAACAATGTTTCCTATGTACATTAGCAATAATCGTTGTACATTGCTTTTTTGATAAGTTGTATCTTGTCAAGAGGTTAAAAGATCCGAGTCTTAATCAGGTAACTTTCGTCCCGTGACATTACACAACAAGAAAATATTAAAAAAGGTTGCAATTAGGTAACTATCATTCCATGACAAAAAAGAAAGGTTGAATCACATGTGAATCGTACGACAGAAGTTAATGTACGGAGTACCTCTCTTTGAATTGGTTTCCCTATTTTAGGATCTTGAGTATAATGAAGTAATTATATTTTCAAATGGAAATAACTAGCAAACGCAAAAAGTGACTTTTAGGTGTACATTATGCATTACAAGTTGTACATTATGCATTACGGAGTACTCATTTTTAGAAAAAATCCCACCTATGAGGTACATCGTTTTGTCATTGAAATAACTGACTAACCGAAAAGAAAACCGAGCTTTTGTGACTTGTACATTATTCTCGTGGGACTGATAGAGATATCTATGATAATGAATTGTACTCGAAAGGACGTTATTCGACTACATTTTGGCTTCAAGTAAAAACAAAAGGAAGAGACCAAATGCCCCAAAAATGTCTAAAAGTCGAATTAATATAACAACACAATACACAACTTTAAAGATACACCGTTCAGAGTGGAATAGGAAAAACATTCGATTAGATGGTTACCATTCAAATCGTGTATATTTTTGCTTCATTTTTACTTAAGTTTGTTTACAAGAAATGAACGAAAAATAGACTACTCAGAGATAAAGATATCAAAAGAGCAAGGATATTATTAAGTTCAATGATTGTAGAGTAATACTACATATACATAAGAACAAAAGGAATAGTTGCTTATTTTGCATTATATTGTTGTCTAACACTCTGAACAACATCAAAATTCAAATTTAAAGGAAGCGATCAATGTTAAAACAATGCGAAAGTAGACTCACCGAGCGTTGCATTGACCAAAAGAAGCAAGAGAGAAAAGAATTCAAAAAATTGGCTAAGTGCAACATTAAGCAGTCAACTTATAATTCAACATCGACCATCAACGCTGTTAAAGAGTGATCCATCTAACGTTGATATGTTCAACATAGAATAGGAGGGAGCCACGCTAAATACTTAATTTAACAATATAAATTTAAATATATGTCTAATAGTGTACATTTTGACACATATATCTATTCTTTCTCTTTTATATTGATTTTTTGTTGTCCACTAATCCTATTTGTATATACACTTTTAAATATGTCTTTTTGACACATGATGATATTTCATAATTATACCCTCAAAGCTAGCTAGACACGCTTTCTACGAAGATCAATGTTTTAAAATCGGTTCAATGATTGACCTGAATAAGTTTTCGGGCTTGGTTCAATTGGGTCTAATTGGTTGGATTAGTGGGTCGAATCGGTCTTTGACTTGTTGACTTTTTTATAGTTTTTCAATTTCTTTTACTTATTTTGACTTTTTCATTTTTAAAACTACAATTATAAATTATGATATTTAAAATGAAATATATAATAGTTATGAGCTTATTATAAAATTGTTAAAATAATCATTAAAATAGCTATTAGAAAAATTATTAAAATAATAATTTACAAACTAGTAATAATTTTTATAAATACAACAATATCACAAAGTTATGTCTATATCAGTTGACAATAAAACAATCCAACAAATATAAAGTTTGAGGTTCAAATCATGGGATAGACATTTTTACTGTGTTATATTTTCATTTAATGTTGAAGTTGTCCCACATCAGTAGTAACACAAACCATAACCTACCATGGTCTCCTATATATTTCAAGCCAAGCACATCCAACTTGTCCATGGTTGACCAACTAATTTAGAATGTTGACCTACGCGATTTTGATCGAAAAATAATAATAAAAAATCGGATCAATGACCGGTCCGATTCACCGAGTCGACCCGATCTGACCGAAGAACCGGCATATTCATTGCAAGTTAAAAATCAAATTTAGCTCGGAAAGGATTGACCGGGCTTTGAGTCCTGCTATCCGGATTCCCAACGACCGGATCAACCCGATTTTAAAAACACCGATACAGACTATTTAATTGCATATACGTTTCCTTCTCTCTTTTTCTTATTTGTCGGTGTATGTTTGAACCACTTTCTAATTCTAATAATTAAACGGTCAGAACCATTATGAACTGGTTTCTTGAGTTGCATTTTCTTTTATTATTCACCTCAAAAATATATTAAAAGGAGGACCTTTTAATGGTTTCATATGAGCCTTTGAACATGCAAAGAAATAACTTGTTTGAAATGGTTTTTTGGTCCTAAAAGTGGAGCCAAGATTTGAATCTATTAAGTTTGATCCTTTGAAGTTGGATATGTGGACCTTTAATTAATTTAATTTAATTTAATTTAATTAATTAATTAAAGGAGGACCACTTTAGCTTAAAATGTAAATAACCTCCCATTTATTCTTCTTTCTTTTACCTACTACCATCCATCATTCCATAGGATTTTTTGTGCACTATAAATGTCAATGGGACATAATGTGACAAAAAGATTTTTTCTTGTAGGAATAATGTTAAGAGAAAGATCCTTTTTACAAGTAAAAATTAAGATATCGTGTTACTTTACATAAGAAAAAGGCTGAAAATTTTGTAAAATTCAAAATTGGGGATCTCAAAACCCAAAGACAAATCACTAAATCCCTAAATTAACTAAAAAGAAAAGAAAAACAAGTGGAAAGAATCTTGGAGTACGAAATCTGTACGGCGTAGCCTACGATCCAAAATGTGCCACTCTTATATTTATTTTGTAGATCCAAGTATCCAACAGCACTTCCAATACTAAACTCAAGAATTCACCTATGGCTTAGTACTATGTCATCATTTTCTAAAAAACTAAATAAAGATAGAATATTGTTAATAATAAATTGAAGAATTAAATTTTTAAGTTCTACGTTCATCAGTAATACAATTATTATATACTCATAACAAAAAATAAAGAAACAAAATAAAAAAAAGTTAGGCTCACCATTCTCGTATTCTTTTCCGTCATCACACGAACGCTCACCAAACGACACAACCACTGGTAGACTTCTAGGGCATTTGCAAGACGGGGCGAAGACATTACCACTAGAGCGATCTAGTTAATCTCAAATGGAACAAATTACATCACTCTAATTTTCATTTTGATTGTTTTTTAAATAAGTTAAGATGTTAAACTGAAAAGCAGATGAAAGATAAAGTATTAAAGAAAAAGGATTTTGTTGACCATAATTCTAAAACTAATTATAGTTGAATTAAAAAAATATTAATTACCTTAATCAAATTTAAATTCTCCCACGTTCGGTCAAACTGAGATTTCACGCCGCCTCATAATTAAAAACAGTGAGATCTACAATGTAATGTAAACGCGATTTATCCAATTTATTAATTTTACTTTGATAGAAAAATATAATTTCTTATATCGATTAATATTTATGTTGTTTTAACGTGAGAGAATATGGAGAAAGTTAGGACTCTCATTTTCTAATGTATAATTTGATTATAAATTACTTGAATATAAACTCGCTAAATGTATAATCCGTGTTATTCTAGCAAGTCATAAATATGAAGAAATATTTCATCTTTAAGTATTTACTTTCTGATTAATAGCAAACAATCTTAATCAAAAAGTAATATTTTTTTATATTCGTTTTATAAAAATACATCACTTCAAGGAAGTCGAAGATGAACTTAAAGATACATTTTAGCCTCACTGAGTGGAATAATGCCTGAGGTACAAGATTCAATATTTAGAGACCAGCGACCAGATACATCTGACAAATATATTTGTGACCCATGTCATTTACTTTCGTATCGCTTAGGATGTTTCGGGATAATATCTAAGTTGAATTTAAGAGGGACTATTACTTAAAACAAATTAGCGGCAAAAGATACTCTGCAACAAAATAAAAAGAACCTGCGAAAGATATCAACGGTTGTTCATATTATTCATACTTTTGTTCTTCTGGTGTATAGGAGAAGTCTAGCATTTAATGAAGTATGTACTTCACAAATAATAATTCAACACGTCAAAATGTAGTTTCTACTTCTACAAACATACACCTTCTTTATAAAGAGAATGTTTGTTCAAAGTAAAATCTATCTCTTTAATCGCTCATATTTATTGTAGTATATTTACTTCCTTTGAGCACGTCCAACAAGCTACTCCAGGGAGCTTACATTCATTGTCAAACACTTTAACCTTGATTAAGTGTTTGATTAGTGGAGTAATTAAATGAAATAATTATTTTTCATTTTAATATGTACAGTTAAATTTGTGTATGTTTAATTTATTCCGTACTATTCCTTATGATGCTTTGATTTTAAATTAATAGAATGGGCACCCCACTTAAAAGTTAAGTAGTACTCCGTATTGTTTTATACTTCATGTACAAACCGCTACATATTTGTTAAGTATAAAACTTTGAACAGTTACTTAGATTATCTGAATTTTTTAAGTTAACCAAAAGTCATTATTTACTTGACTATACTCTAATCATTTAATAATTATAATATATGAAACTATCAGGTTACCTTGGTGTGGTCGTGCTAGTCTTCCTTTAATAGAGCTTTAATTAATTTGAATTTGTGTGACGGTGAACTTGAACTTCCGACATTAGTCGGTCAAAATTGAAACTATGAATAAAAGAATTTCTGAGAGAATATGTGTCCATACTTAACCATCTTTGCATTTTAAATCTAAATTAGATATATATATGTTTAAATTTACAAACACGTAAATTAGATTAGCAAATTAAGGGTATGAAAGTTTATTACTTTATTTTATCTTATTTGTATTTTATGCTTTACAAGTGGCAAGTTATACGTATCGATAAAAAAAATTGTTGTTTACGTGAGTTACATTTTTAAATAAAATAGGTCATTTGCATACTTCGTGACAAAACGAATAATAAATTGATGATCTATAACTTTTACCCGTCCCGAAGTGTAAAAATATTAGTGCATGATATACTAGTATATAAATGCATCATGTACAAGTGGCGGTGCATGGTGCACACGTACTGATGCATGGTGTACGAGTACTAAATGCATGGTGTACAAGTAGTACTGCACGGTGGACACATATAATGGCATGATGTACAAGTACTAAAGCAAGAAACACAATTTAAGGTAAATAGATAAAGCAAAAATGAATTGTAACTACAAACAGAAAGTGTACTAAAGAGTACAAATGTACAATAGAGTTGGTTTGGTCTTTATGTATAGACTTGTGACCGCTACTTTCTTTTCTGTTAAAAAATTTATTGCAAAATAAGTTTAACATTATTATTATTAATTAATTAATAAAATAAAAGCACATTGCTTCAGAATCCCATGTGCATGATCTAATCATAATAGTTTATGTGTTTATGACAGTTGCTTTTTCAGGTTTTGTCAACTTGTCAGTTTGACCCCCTCTCGTTTGTTAAAATTGAATAGTACGGAGTACTTGAAGAAGTGATTTTTTTAAATACATTTAACTTTGTTAAAAAAATTACTGTATTTATCATATTTTTTTATTAAATGTTCTGAACTCGTAATAACACATAATTGTATGTAATATTTTAACGTGGAACTTTGTATGAGTGACACTTTGGTGCTTTGTATGAATGACACGTGGCCAATTACATACAATTGTGTATTTTTATGAGTTGAGTACATTTAATATAGCCCCATAAAATATAATACACACAATAACTTTTTTTAAAAAGTTAGATACATTTAAAAACACATAACACTAAAAAGAAAAACATAATCAATTTTTAATTGCATGATTGATTATCATTAAAAAAATCACAATAATATTATTTAACCAATCGTATTTAAAGAATTAAACTTTTATTTATACTTTTAACAAACTAAACTATTAATTTGTGCTTGTAATCACTTATAATAATCATGCATTTAATAATAGAAAAGTAATCATTAAAATAATAAGTTAAATAATTTTTAATTTATTTTAGTTTAAAAGGAAAAACAAAAACAAAATAATATCGCCCATTAGTCCTAGAACTATCATCAACAATACAAACCAATCTCTTATTGACAAGTGACGATTACTTTGCTTGAACGACTACAAAAAACAAATTAAAAATAAAAAGAAATTTAATAGATGATCGCCATGTTCAAAATCATGATCACCTTTTTAATATGCATGATGATCTCTTTACGTGATCATTTAATAAAGCTTATATGTATATATTTTAACAATTGTAAGTTGCACACATAAAAAACATAGAGATTTGTTAGTTACATTTACAATAAAAAGTGATGATAAATTTACATTGAGTTTGATAAATTTATCAAAAATATATATTTTTTTATATTGTACGGTACAACCTGTGATGGATTTACCGTTACAATGAATTAGTTGCATAATTCGGAACGAAACGGAATAGGAAGTTGATGATCTACATCATTAATCCTTTTGGCTGTTGATACTTGTCCATCATGCACTCATACTTGCAAATAATATAGCAAAGCTTATATTCCCTGTACAAATACTTGTAACTCAAATAAACAAGTATAGCTGCACCGTTGCACCGTAATTAATGATGTTTTGATTTATCAATTTTTTTATGTGTGTATATACAGAAAGTGATTATTGTAATTTTGTTTGTTACGATAGTAATTATTAAAATAAATATTTTAATTTTTAAATTTTTATATATAAACTTTATAGGGTAGGGATCAAAAGGGAAGCAAAAAAATTAAGAAATGAAAGAAGCAAATTTCAACCTATGATTTCATTATAAATTAATTAGTATAGGATTCTAATAATTCTAATATAATTTTTTTTAGGGCTTATCACATATATACTCCTTTGACCGAACACAATTAACATTCTAATCCGTTGACTGAGAGTTTAGCGAAACTAATCCTTGTTTGATCGACACACCCTCGATCCCGTCGATCATGAAGTTTCTAACCGTTAATTAGATTAAATAATCAAATTAATCCTAAGCAATAAACAAATGAAACTTTGGGTCGATCTAGAAAGAAGACAAAAGAAAACAAATTAGATCGAAGGTTTGTCGATCATGTTGATCGACTTTAAAAAAATTAACCTAGATCGAATGGGTTGATCCAAACTGAAAAAAAAGGGCTAATCACAAATATGATCCATTGACCACGTACACTTGACAAAATAATCCTTTGACTAAGTGTTTTCGCAAACTAATCCATTCTTGATCGGAAAAAGTTCGATCTCGTCGATCATGAATCAACATTTGAAATGAAGTCGTTAAACAATTGAAATGAAAAAAAAAAAACTTGATCGAAACAGGCCACGGTCGATCGAACCCTTTTGGCACCAAACATATACTAGATGTGTCAGATTGATCGAATATCGATCAGATATGATCAGAGTTCAATATTTTTTAAAACAAATGAATACTTAGAAATATTATAAAATATTATTAAATATAATCGACATTCGATAAATAATAAACCATCAAATAAAATATTAATAAATATGATCGATGTTCTAAGTGTAATATGTATGATCTAATTTAATATGGATGATCGAACATTCAATAAAATATTAATAAATATGATCGAAGTTCTACATGTATAATATAAGCCATCAAACCCATTTCAAGTTTATGTTTTATTTTTAAACCATCAAGTTCGATCATATGATCGAATATATTTCTTTTATTTTGTTTGATGTCGATCACCTTTGATCGACATCTGTCGATCTGACACGTGTTAGTATATGTTTGGTGTAGAAGGGTTTGACTATGTAATTAACGACTTCATTTCAAATTTTGATTCATGATCGACGGGATCGAACTTTTTTCGATCAATAATGGATTAGTTTGGGAAAACACTTAGTCAAAGGATTATTTTGTCAAGTATACTTGATCAATGGATCATATTTGTGATTAGCCCTTTTTTTTATCAAAAAACTTAGTTAATCTTAAAATTAAAAATAAAAATATTCAACCCTACCATTACTATCATAACAAACTAAACTATTTGAACATTCTCATATATATATATACTACGTTTAAACCCGTGCGATGCACGGTGATATAAGTTATTCAATTTTTATAAGTTTAATAGTTTAATATTATTTTTCAATTAGTGTTTAAGTATGATTCATAGATTTTTTAATTATTAATATTATATTCAAATATTATCTACCTCTATCTAAATCTATTTTTTAGGTTTATCTTTTAAACTTAAATAATAATAATAATTTATATTAAAATTATGAGAGGTCGCCACATGGCATTTTGTCTACGTGGCAAATTCTGGAGCAAGCTTATATTCTCATTTAGTATATATATATATATATATATTAAATATAATATAAAAATCAATTAATAATGTCATCAACTTATAATTAATGGTGCTAAGACAATTTAGCACTTAATAATATTTGATTTGACATCCGAAACAATTGCATGAATAAAGTAGAATATTACTAATAAAAGAATATTGAGCTAATCATCGATGATGGAAATTAAGTTAACGCATAATATATTTACAAGTTTTATGTCAAAAAATTAGTTTATTAATGTTATGTCTATCATAAAGGTTTTGATAATCCATATATATATATATACGGGTTAAAAAATTTATATATATATATATATAGGGAAGTGATCAATGTGGAAGGGGTAATCTTAAGGGAATGGGGAAGTAAATATGGACTGTCCGTTAACATTCTTAAGGACAATTAACATTCATGAATGTTAACTGATATTCATAGAATGTTAATTAACATTTTTCACGGGAATGTTAACATTCATGAATGTTAACTGTCCCTAAAGAATGTTAACGGACGGGCCAGATTTACTTTCCCCTTCCTCCAAAATTGAAGCTTCCCTATGAATCATTCATCTATATCTTAATCAGTATTGTGCTTCTGTAAGTAGTATTTTTAGACAAATACCTTAACAAATATATGTCAAACTTATAAGAAAAAACACTAAGTCGTACCTTATCCTCTAATATATCAAGATAGACCAAACATAATGCTCGTTGAACATAAATCATGCAAACCCCACAATTTGGGACAACGTTAACGTTAATATATCACATAAAAACAAAAATAAATTCTAAATAGTTTAGACAGCAAAGCTCAAATGAGCTTCATACGTACGTAGAATTTTAGTCTAGGCTGTCACTTTAAAATGATTATCAAAAGGATGATTCAGATTATTAATAATGTTGGATCACAAAAGTTAAATATGGGAAAACTTATATATCTCTAGTTGATGTCACATTATCGGTTTAAAAATATAGGTGATAATATACACACAATAGTTAATTAGCTAGTTTAATAAATCTAGTTGATGTCACATTATCGGTTTAACTATCATTTTCTAGACAATACTTATCTATTTCATGATAAATGAAATAGATAAATTACAGAGAGTTATAATTGAATTCATGACTTATTTCACAAAAAATTCTTTTTATAGTCTATAAGAATATTTGCGTTGAGAGAATGATATTGTTAGGTTAAAGTCATATGATAGTGACATAATATTAAGTTAACCTTTGGAAAATATAATGTTGGATTTATTTATTTTATATTTATTTTAAAAACAAAACAGATTGTTCTTTAAGCATTCATATTGATATCTTGCCTTCCATTAAAAGTATTTTCTCAAAAGTCAAGCATTAAAAGTATTTTCTCAAAAGTCAAGCTTTGAACCAAGTAACCTTAACTTTGTTCAGTTTAGATGTGTATCTAACAATGTTACTAGTAATATTCAAATTTAAGTTTAAGATAGTTTTGTTAGAAAAATGGTTGGAAAACATAGAATTGATGTGAAACATATTGTAGAAAACCCAATGGGGCATGTCCCCACCTTGTCTATGTACCAAAACTTACATATGGTATGTCCTTTGCAACACTCACCACACATGGCTTTCTCTAAAACCAGATGTCTCTATTATCTTATTTAATTAGGTTTTGTTTCATATTGAAAAATGAACAGGAAACAGCAGTACCAGCCATCAGGTGGTTATGTTCTTTAAAAATATATTATAGTCAGTTTATAAAGCTTTGTAAAAGACTATTCTGTTAGATTTGAGTTTCATTATTTTATTTTATTTTATTTTATTTTATTTTATTTTTTACAAGATTACTACTCCTTATGCAAAACAATTTCATGTTGAAAGTATTTCAAGTTTTAATAAATGAAATGAAAGGTCATATTTAAGTTTCCATGAGCCACTAAAGTATATAAATCAAATTAAGGTAGTACGTACTTTTGTGTTTTGTTTTATTGATATTTAAAGAAAGAAAATTAAAGCATTCATTTATGCTTTTATAACTAGGGGAAAACATATGGATTGTTACATCAAATTTGGGGTTGTCGATCAATAAAAATAAAATTAATTTTATAATTTTTATTTCTTGACTTTTACATAGATACACATTCGATCTATATTTTAAAGCTAAAAACACTAAATCTCAATCGTACTTCTTGCACCAATCATTTCACTTGTAACTATATTCTCACGATATATATGTTGATCGATGCACAACAATTTCATCTGATTTACACACTCCGTTCAAAGTACATTATGTGAATACAATGTTTAGTCTGATGCTCGTTTAAAAGAGCTTCTGCCTATTATAAAACACGATTATTTGTTCTAAAGTTCTCCTTTTCGAAATCAACTAATTATATACGATTAAAATATTTATTTTTTAAACACTAATAACCTAAATAACGGTGCATTTTGTTATAATTTAAGGATACATCCTCTATGAGATATTAATTTTTAAGATGCAAGTGAAATTAGTGTTTATATAACTTGACTATTTTACCCTTTCTAAGTGAAGTTTTCTGATTTATTCATTCATTCTTTTAACCTTTTTTTTTCAATCTGAACTCACTTATGTCCTTTTAATTATTAATCTATATATTAAATAAATATAAATTGTAGGAGCCACTACAATTTAATAAGTCCAAACAGAATATAGAGCTAGCTTGTGTTCAACATTTTCACTATAAATATCCTTCACATTTCTTCTATCCTTTCCTCATCACACTACCACCATTACAATACACACACACACACAAAGTGGAAGTGTGAATTTATACCATATTTCATCACCATAAAATGGGTGTCAAAAAATCAAACAAACTATCACAAGCAGCACTACTAAAACAAATTCTCAAAAGATGTTCAAGTTTAGGCAAAAAACATGGATATGATGACAATGGTCTACCACTTGATGTCCCAAAAGGCCATTTTCCTGTATACGTTGGTGTTAATCGAACTCGATATATCGTCCCAATATCGTTTTTAACTCATCCTGAATTCCAGCTTTTGCTTCGACATGCCGAAGAAGAATTCGGGTTTCATCATGATATGGGTCTTACTATTCCTTGTGAAGAAGTTGTGTTTCGATCACTTACTTCTATGTTACGATGAAAATTAGTAATGTTTTTCGATCATCTCAGAAAAATGGTATTCTTCTTGAAGCTACATTTTGTGTTGCTTCTTTTTTAAGGGAAGTTAGTTTTCCAGAGCTAAAGTTTTTAGATCCAGAGAAAAGTACAGCTTTTGATGGATGATTACAAGTTGTTAAGGAGGTACGGCTATGAGATGAAGGTTTTGAGCTCTGAGAAAATGGAGTTCCTTTTTTAACCATTTTTCTTTCATTTTTTTTCCTGACTTTAATGTTTAACCGAAAATATGACATTTTTATATTTTATTTATTTTTAGTATTTTGGGTTAGATGGAAGAATGTGTACAAATGATATGTTGTAATTTTCCTCATTTGAGGTGTAAGTTAGTTTACACCCTTTTGAGAGTGACTAAATATTTCTTCAATATTATGAAATATTTTGTGTTTATGGAAAAATTGTTAGTACTTATGATATAAATATTCATTTATATTATATATATGAAATGAATATGATGACATTAATGATTTAATAAAATACAACACCATCTAATAATGATTTCAACTAAAAAGAGTTTTATATATCTACTTTTTTAATGTTAATTATTGTATTAATTTTTTCTCATTTTGAATAATTTATTATTATTTTTTATTATCTAAAAGAAAACACTTTAATTAATTAACATTAACATCATCATTATATGAAGAATTACAAATACATATGTATATACTGTAATAATGCTTCTTGTACTTGCACGCACATGCCAACTGCTGAGGATGTTTTGGCTTGCCATGGAAAACAAGTGTCAAGTATATTCATAAAGTCGATGAGCCCTTGTGATTTTTGTATGCTTTTTAATCATTAATATATAAAGATGTGCATCTTTGAAAAGTTTATATACATTTTGAGCTGAAATAATAAACCTGAATACATTTTTAATGTAGAAAATTCTGAAAAGATCGGTGTTTATGCACATTGAAGTTATAACTTGGTTTCGGCTATTTTTATATTTGTATATTAATGCATGTGTAACTAAATGACTAAATATGTTGTGTTAAGATTAAGGAAAATACGGAAGTAAATATTAATGTTGGGACTTAAAATGTTGCCTATGGAATTAGCTAGAGGAACCCTAAAGCAAATAAAAAAATATTGTTAGTGAAAATAAATGATTACATAGGCCAAATGTTTAGGACCCAACAGCAAAATTATTAATTAAGGTATAACTTTGGTCATGTTATTTATGTCAACTACTTTATAATTGTTAGGTTAAACCTTTAATTATGTTCAGATGGTAACAATCTGAACACTTGGTATCTTTTATTAAATAAAAGAGAATATTATATAGAAAAATAAATTTTAGGTTAAATTTTTTGCTTTTAACTCGAGTTCGTGATTATTTTTCAGATCAAATTTTAATTTTTATAAGTATAATTTAAGTAAGATGACATTTTCTGACATGTAATAATTACATAAGATATATATATATATTACCTACATTATATAATTGTAATCTCAAAATTTGTAAGGTATTATCTATATTATATAAGAATAAATTGTATTATATTTAAAATTATGTAAGTTATCGGCAACTAATCACCCGGTTTTAGCTAATTTTTCTGATAAAGTCTTCTCATCTTCAAATCTCCTTCTTTATCTAACATTTTCAAATATCTACGAATTTTAATATCTAAACTAATAATAAAAAAACTATAAAATTTACTACTTTATACTACTAAAAACATATACATTTTACTACTTATCATGTATTTGGGAAAATAGGTATTTACAGGTTCAAAATGTGAGTCTTTTATAGTGTTAAAATGTTAAATCAAAACTATTAGAAAAATGGTTATGTGCATATACAGGTACAAATTTTGGCATGTTTAGTAATAATCGTGGCGCTATTATAGTCTAAATCATGGTCCGTTTGTTCATACCCATAGTCGCGATGCAATTATATAAATCGCGAAGCGATCCCTGTTCAGTCTTAAACTTAAACTTTGTTCTACTTTTATTCTACTCCGGAGAGTTGTATTATGCTTCCGTTGTTGTCTAGTGTATGCAAACTACAATGGAGATAAAAAGAAGTGGTTTTAAAATAAAATAAAGTCTGGTTGTTACAATAACATTAGAAGTTATTAAATTTAACAAAAATTTAAAAACTACAAAAATTTATTCTTAGACAATTGAATGTACTGATATATGTTTTCATAATATTTTTTTAACTAAAGTTGCTTGTTGCAAATATAACTTAATTATAAAGTAACTGACGTCATGTCATATATCATTTCGTAACTTAAATAATATAGATTATAAGCTATATAAAAAATATGTAATATAAGTTCTTAAATGTAAGTAAACATTATAAGCTACTATAATAATTTCGTAAATGTAAAATCATGGTAAAGAGACAGGATGTAAATTTTAAATATATAATAACAAAAGATATGTTTAGTCCGTTAAAATGATAAAATTACAATGTATACTGATTATTAAGAATAATTGAAATAAATTAAAATAATTGTAATTACTTATGAATTGCGAATCATACACAAACGCTTCATCACAATGCAATTAATTAAATTTAATTATAGTAATGATTACATTTTTACCTAAACCATCTAAATTATTTCATTACTTCACAAAATCGTATTATTATCCTTAATCACGTCTACCTCAAATAACATTCAGGTTTTTGTATGAGTTGATTTGAAGAAAGCCTAACTTATTTTTATAAGTTAGCCGTTCATTTTTGACTAATTTTATTTCTTTTGAATCGCTTTTTTTTGTCTATGTATATGCATATAGAGACAATTGGGTTGTGTAAAAACACAAGTTAAATTCATTATTACAAAATCGAATGGTGCAAGCGATTCGCGTATTGAATCACGATAGGAAAATGAGTATTAGCTAAACAGATGTTGCTTGAGATATTGCTACTTCAATTTTGACATTTTGTCGTTTATCTTCTATTTCTGACAATTTGGGTAAATTGTGAACAAACTTAACATCATTTCAGCTTTGATTATTTGTACATATCTTGTGCACTAACCAATTGTCATTGAACACTTTTTCTTTTTATGAATTTTGGTTTGCGATGTGATAAAACAACTAATGAATGATGATAGTAACACTCCTGAGATGTATAAGGAACCCCTGTGATAATTTATGATCAAGTAATATTATGAAATCATCTTATTGATTAGCCTCTATTGAAGATTGTATTCTATTTGACCTTTTGTACAATTCATCAAAAATAAAATAAAAATGAAAGCCGATAGCAATGGAAAAGTTGATGGAATTCTGTATTTCACTTTTTAATTAAATTTGATTCAAGACTTCCTTTATTTATTCAATCATAAACCGAGTCTCTATAAAAATTCATTTGTATACTTACATGTCATCTTTAAGATTTATGTTTTTAATCAAAATCAATGGAGATATGAGTTTTTTATTACTTTTCTTGTTATTTAGATTCGTAAGATCAAAGTTTTTAATTCAACATGACTTATGATATATATATATATATATACGGCTATCACTTTTATATCCACTTAATTCTACATTTTAATTTTTATGGTAGTAGGTCATTTATTATATATATATATAGACATAACAATCCTTATTTTAAAAATAAGTTATTGTCGTTAACAAATATTACATTACCAATGATTTATATATAACTATTTATATTTATACTAATAATAAATTACATATAACCAATACAAATTTAAACATCTCTATGTTAATGAATTACGTGTAATCTTGTGTAACTGTATGTAAATAAACTAAATTTTATCATTTAATTTCTTGTTATTTTAGAGAAAAAGGGAAAAGAAAATGATCACTGCCTAAAAACAAACTTCCCATAGTTATATTTGAGGGTCCGAATGCACGTGAAAGGTAAACGAGGAACAATGAGTAAAAGGGAAACTGTGCATACACATGTTACCCTATATATCGAAATAGCTTTCCAATAATGGTTGATTTTTGAAATTTGATTCTGAATTTTATTATTGGTTCATTTTGGAAATCTTTTACTCAGAAGAAAATTGATAGTTAAGTTTAATTATATAGGACTAAAAATAAATCTAAAAGAGGAATATAACATACGACAACTTAAACCGATAAAACAGAAATAACAAACCTATATCAATACATGAATAATGACTTCTTTTAAGCCTAAGTTTATATATTATTACTTGTTACTCGGAGACCCTTTCTACAAATTAGATGATAATTGAAAAGACAATATGCATATCACCTCCAAAGACTAGTTATTTTCATAAACATGAATTGTGGTAAGGACATAACATAGCAACACCACTTATACATGACCCTACACTATTATCCATTGGCCCATGTGGTCCTCCAATCTTAGGCCCCTCTAAATGACCCTATTCTATCTGTTTTATTAAAATTATAACAATTTTTATTATGAGATATCATAAACATTATAATACAATTCTGTTAGTCCATCTGTCATTTTTTATTAATAGAATATTTCATTTTTAAATTTTCAAAAAGCAATTTTACATTCTTTCATAAAAAGATCCCTAGTGTCTCATACTCTCATCACGATATTTATCATGCCTAGCATTTGAATAATATAAAACTTATAGAGTTATTAATATTGGAAATGATTTTAAAAACGTCTGTCTTGTAGTGTAATTGGTTTTGAAGATAGAGAATAATAATATGTCTAGTTCAACTCGAATTTGAATCAAGGAGAAATCTAATTTATTACTACAGAAAAATTTATTATAAGATTGAATTAGCCGGTTGAACTACCATTTTAACAGTTCTCTGTTTAAGGTTAGTTTACTTTTTATGTGATGATTCCGATATGATTTGCCGAATGCCGGTCGAGGTTGTCACTAACGTCTTAATTAAATGTGATCTTACGGAGTACTTTTTGATGGTTTACAAATTAATATTATGTTATAGAAATAAAACACAAATGTAATGACAAGATAAGGTGTTTAGCAACCCATCGTTACAAAAATTATAAGCTTCGATTATCGTCAATTAAAATTAATTTTGTTTTCTTTGAAATGATACAAATTAACTTGGTTTAATTTTTCCCAATTTCAGGTTCATTGATTTTAGACAGATAGGATCCAGAAACAAACAAGCTTTCCATGAAAGTGATCTTTTATCATAAAATTTTGTATATATATAAACAATAAAACAAAAACAAAGAAAAATAGTATTTATTATATCTGGATATGAGACAAATTTTAGCATATGTCAAATCTATTTTCAAGAGTTAATGTGAATAAATAGTAATCATAGATATATATATATATATATAGGCAGTGAGGTGACTTCAATGAACAACTATAAAAAATTGAAGAATAAAAAATTCAACAAGATTGCGTTATTTCATTAGACTTCATTCTCATTTTAATGGTTAAAATTAAATATTTTATAAATTATATGACTAAAAATTACATATTTGAAATAAGTGTTTTCTTCTCTTCGATTGAAAATCCTACAAGATATACTTTCGACAAATTTGTTATTTTCATCTTTTTGTCAGGCCTTAAAAGTCAAATTACATATAATCACATGTGAATTTGTATATAATCAGGTGCGATTTATGATAAAAATTTGAAATTGATAAATGATTATATATTGATGTGATATGTTAATTTAAACATGATTAAAATTTAATATATCTTCAAATAATAATTATAACTAAGATTTGAAAGATTATGTTTATTTTCACCTGTAATCACATATGATTAGTAGATTTCAAGTTCAATCACATGTGATTTTGTATATAATCATATGTGATTATAGTTGAATATAAATATTGTACTTGATGAGTATTTAGCGGCAGATAATTTTTCATATGCAAATTAAAATGTATCATTACTCTTTAATCACACATGATTAATACTTTTAATCATATATGAATATAATTATAATCATGCAATTACTATTTTAATTTATTAAATAAGATTATTTACATGTAATTTTTAAATTTATAATTGCTGGTGCAATTATTTATACGTGATTAGCATTTGCATTGTACTTTTATTTGTAAGTAGTTGCATACTTGTATATATTATTAAAAATAAATCACCGATGAAGCCGAGGGCCAGGTAGAAATAGAAGAAGCAAGGACAGCCACCTGCTTGATCGGTGGGCTGCATCTTGGCCCAGACATGTTGGGCCTCCATTGCATTAATTGACATTGTAACCAACTGTAATTGCCCTATTTGTCTCCCATCCACAACCCTCCCCTACCCTACCCAAGAGGCCAAGACTATATTTTAAACTATCAATAATGATGTATAGAACAATAACATTTTCATTGACGCAAAGACTTTATTTACGGTGACCGGTCAAAAATATCTTTACACAAGGTCCATTTGTTCAGAATAGTGAGGCAATCTAACAACTTTAACGGTTGAGCGTTTAAATTTTGAAGTTGAACTGTTAAAGTATTGGTAAGAAATATATCTATATGTATTAGAGTGTATAAAGAGTTGTCCTTCTGAAAAAAGGATTACGCGTTTTAGTAACACTTGCTCAGCATATTGATAGTAGAAGTCTAATTATGAGTTTCATTGTGCTTCTGTCCTAAAAACACGTCATGACTCACAAGACGGTGCACTATATATAACCTTGTATCTTTATTGTCCATGACATGTGAATTTGTCTAAAATATCGATAATGATGCGCATTATATAATACTCAGATTAAATCGTTCTCAAGTAAAAGAGAATTAAATCAAGTTGAATCGGATTCTAACTTCCGCTCGAAGTTTGGACCTCAAATTCTAATTTTCCATTTTGGAATGCCGCTAACATTACAATTCTCCTCGAGCATATGATTCCATTTAGCGATATCCAAACTCGAACCCCGTTCTTCTTGAACTCAGTTAATACACACTTTGCATGTATTCCAACACTGTTTGACACATAGTACGAAAGAGAATATTCACCCAGGTGTTATTTGCCATGATCACCCCCATTAACTTGGTCAGTTTATCTTATTGGTCCACGTCAGCACAAATATCAGGGAAAGTCTATATTCTCATACCCTAATTGACATATTTCTTGAACCTTCTAGAAAGTAGGGTTCCACTATGTAAGTTAGTGTTTGTCATTCATTTCAAGCACCTTCTACACTCGAAAAAATCTCACTGTATATTTTCAAGGACTAATCTCTTAACCACATTCGATTGAATTAATCTCGAACCAGCTTTATACGTAAGTCAAAATTTAAAGATTAATTGCCCATAGGCCCTTCTATAATTCGAAGTGAAGATAAAAAGATGCCTGATAAGTTGGAAAAGAACACAATTTACATTCTAAGATTTAAGGATGTTGACTTTGCATATTTGTATATAGTAAAAATCTTGACTTTTCACACATGTACAACATTAATATTTAAATGTATTTATGATTTATTTTCTACAATACTATAATTATCATTTTATTATTAATTAGCAGTAGTTTTCTATATTAATAACTATGAACCCTCAACCCTCATCTAAATTAGAGTATAATGGATCAAAAGGACATTATATCTGCTATTGTTTATAACAAGTTACCATGTCGAACACATTAACAAACCATTTGACATATTTAACAAATGAGTTATACATGTGGCCTTGGAGAGGGGATGTTTGGTTAGGAGAGGTCTCAAGTTCGAGTCTTAACCGTCAACATTAACTACTAACATCTAACAAGCCGTTTTAAAAAAAATAAAAATAAATAAATAAATAAATGAGTTACACATTTTAAGTATTTGAAATTTCAAACCGTAAACCCACTAACCTTGATAAATCCACCAACCTGGACAAATCATCACAATTAACCAAATAGTGTGAGTCCAACTCACCAGACGATTGTGTGGATGGAGTGACCCAATTTGCTAGAGTGATTTAAGGGCAGCAAAATGCTTTAAGAATCGACATATATATACATCATGGAAATCCCAGCTATATTGACAAAAACAAGAAAAAGACATTGAAAATGACTTAGGAATCTTCCTTTATCAATTAACTGTTCCATTCCAACCTTTTTCTGTGATTTAATTTCAATCTATTTTAAATTACCAAAATAAATAAATAAATATATAGTATCAATGATACTTATTGGCTCACATGCATATGTACATACGTATGTGTTACTTGTGTAAGACAGAAATAACGGTGTGACAACTATTTTTGTGTTCTGAATTTTGTGAAGTTTTTAATTAGACAATTAAATATAAAAGGACTTGGCATAAATTTATAAATACTTATTTTAGAAAAGAAATAAGGAAGTTTGGTTTAATAAGGTACAAACATCATTGGCACATGAATCGTGACCCTACATTCTGGTTCGTACTATGTACAAGCCCGTTCTGTACTGACCAACGAACGTGCCGTGCCCCATCAACCATAAATTTCTAGTACCTTTTTTTTTTTTTAATCTTTTTCTTTTTTCTTTTTTTTCTTTTTTCAATCTATCACTATTCACTAACACTAAAAATGGTTGATTATTTAAGAATGAAAAGTTACTTTCTAACCAATCAATAAACTATGGTACGGTTATATGTTTAATCTTTATGTGGATAGTTAATATCTAAAATATTAAAGTGTTTTAAAGTCTAATTAAGTTTTCTTTTTAGATTTTGATCTAAAATAATAATTTACTTTACATTTTTATTCTTTTAATTAATTATACTTTATTTTATCTTTCAAAGTCATTAAAATAAAACTTGAATTTTCTGTCTTTCAAGTTCACACTATTCATCAGGAGATCCTCTAAACAATTAATGATGTGATCAAGATTATATATTTGATTTTGTAATATGAAATTGTAATTTAAAAACGTAAAATAAAATAAAATATAAATGAAACAACACTGTTTTACGTGTTAAAAATTATACATAGTTTGAAACTCTTGTTGGAATCGAAACTATTTTGCTTACATAAAACGATGTCGTTTCATGTTTATTTTATTTTATTTTTTACTTTTTTAAATTATGATTTCATGTCCTAAAATCAAATCTGTAAACTTGATCACATCATCAATTGTTTGTCGAATCTTCCGATGGATAATGTAAATAAAGGACTCGAAAAACAAAAAAATCAACTTTCAATGGTTGCGAAAGACAAAAAAGTACAATGATTCAAAATGATAAAAAAGAAGAAGTAAAAATAGATTGTTATTTTAAAAAAATCATTTCTTTTTAGCCCTAAAAAAGTTTATGCATAAAAAAGTTTTTTCTGTTTTTCTTCTTTTAATTTTTATCTTTCACAAATAACATATGGGCTAGGATCAGATTGTGATGCGATAGTTAGATGCAACATATCAAGTAACTATTTAATCAAAATGATCACTCGAGACATTAATTAGGTGCATATTAAAATAGAAAAGTAGAATGTTACTAATACTTTTATATGGTGCAACTGTTACAAACGAATTGGTGTATATTTAACAAGTTTGTAACTTTCATTCTCACTGTGTATCTTATACGCTAGCCCATTTATAATTATTCAAGCCCAGTATTTTGGGCCTTCCTTAAATTCCCAATCCAGAATTAACATACATGATCCATAAAACAAACAACACCGTAATTCCAACTATTTAATAACACAAATCGAACAAGCTTAATTTTAGCCTAATGGGTATTTACTATTTAGAGACTATACATTAATTTACAGGTCGGGGGGTTTTAATGTATTGAAAAGTTTGAAATACTGTAGGTGTGTGAGTATTTTGTTGTTAAAAAAATAAATAAAAAATCAACAATAGTTTAGCTCAACCAGCAAGCTACTTGTTTTCCAAAAGATTAATTATGCTTTTTGTGAGTTAACCTCAGTTAGTGAATTCAAACAATGACCAGATGTTCTTATTTCCCTTTATTAGTTTGACAATAAATAGTAAACATATAATATAGACAAAAATACATGCATAGAACTTAATTGGCATCCGACTTGGGTGTTATAGAAAACACTAATAGTCGTGTATCCGAAGAATAATTAGACGGCCCTATAAGATAAATGGTTTTACTGTATATGACAACTAGTATAGTATGTTACCAATACAATGTAAAGACGACGAGTTACTTGTTGTTCGAAAACAAAATAATCCGATCAGGAAAGGACTTAAGGTAGGCAAAATTTAAAAAACAAATATCTTTCAATTACTTGATTATTGATTGACGTTGGTAGTTTGCATGATTTGAGAAGTTTTATAATATGCTACACTTTCTGTAAGTTAATTAGCCATAGAGTGAAAATGATTTGATAATAATTTCACATGAAATAAGAGATACCATAACTTTCTAACACACATCAAAACTTCTTAATAGGTTTCCACTTTTACATATATTAAAAAAGGAATCCCCAATTATTTAGAGCATACATATATGTAAAAGATAATTAGCCACTTCACAATTGTCTCTTGAAAGTTTATCTTGCATGTACTTATTTAAGTGGTGGCGAGCATGGTGGTGGTGGTGGCGGTGGAGGTGGGCATGGCTTAACAACTGGTGGTGGTTTTATAGTTGGTGGTGAGGGATGAACTATTGGTGGATGATATGGTGGTTTTACAGTGGGTGGAGAGGGTTGAACTATTGGTGGATGATATGGTGGTTTTCCAGTTGGTGGTGACGGATGAACTATTGGTGGATGATATGGTGGTTTTACAGTGGGTGGTGAGGGATGAACTATTGGTGGATGATATGGTGGTTTTATAGTTGGTGGTGACGGATGAACTATTGGTGGATGATATGGTGGTTTTCCAGTTGGTGGTGACGGATGAAATATTGGTGGATGATATGGTGGTTTTTCAGTGGGTGGTGAGGGATGAACTATTGGTGGATGATATGGTGGTTTTACAGTGGGTGGTGACGGATGAACTATTGGTGGATGATATGGTGGTTTTACAGTGGGTGGTGAGGGATGAACTATTGGTGGATGATATGGTGGTTTTACAGTGGGTGGTGACGGATGAACTATTGGTGGATGATATGGTGGTTTTATAGTGGGTGGTGAGGGATGAACTATTGGTGGATGATATGGTGGTTTTATAGTGGGTGGTGACGGATGAACTATTGGTGGATGATATGGTGGTTTTACAGTGGGTGGTGACGGATGAACTATTGGTGGATGATATGGTGGTTTTACAGTGGGTGGTGATGGATGAACTATTGGTGGATGATATGGTGGTTTTATAGTTGGTGGTGAGGGATAAACTATTGGTGGATGATATGGTGGTTTTACAGTGGGTGGTGATGGATGAACTATTGGTGGATGATATGGTGGTTTTATAGTTGGTGGTGAGGGATAAACTATTGGTGGATGATATGGTGGTTTTATAGTTGGTGGTGACGGATGAACTATTGGTGGATGATATGGTGGTTTTACAGTGGGTGGTGAGGGATGAACTATTGGTGGATGATACGGTGGTGGTGGTGGTGGTGGTGGTGGTGGTGGTGGTGGTGATGCATAAGGTGGATAGATTGGTGGTAAGGGATGACTAGGTGGAAATAGTATAGGTGGAATTACCACCGGTGGAAACAAGGATGGTGGTTTTGGCCAAAAGGGTGGATGTACATATGGTGGTTCAACAATTGGCGGTTTGATGATTGGTGGATGTACAAATGGTGGTTTTGGAATATAAGGTGGCTCAACTATAGGTGGATGTATGAAGGGTGGTTTTGGATTATGAGGAGGCTTAACAATGGGAGGGGTTGTGGTTGGTGGTTTCGGAACATATGGTGGTGATGATGTTGGTGGTGGCTTAATGACAGGTGGGGTTACTTTGGGTGGTGATGGTGGTGGTTTGACAACAATAGGTGGGTGGTATGGTGGTTCACATGTGGGACAAGCAAGAGATACTACAAATGTATCTAAGCTTAGAAGAAGAACTATTAATATGACCCATGGAAGCTTTCCCATTTTGGAAAGAATCTCAATTGATTTTACATGAAGGCCTTAATCTTTTTATACATGCATGCATGGCGATTCAATAATTCCAATAATTCATAATTAGTTAAGTGACAATGCTATACCCTTGATTAAAATTTATAAGTTAATAAATCAAAATGAATCATATATGGATGGAAATTAACAATGAGATGTGTATAGTTCTATACACTTGTCTCTATCTTATATTTTGAAACCAATTCCACAATAAGAAATAAGAAACATCATTAAAAAATTTATAATGTCTTGTAACTTGAATCATTATTCATTATTTTTCTTTTTTTCGTTTTACAATATCATGTAACATGACTTATGTTTACCTCTTTAACATCGTGTTGTTCATACCGACAAAATCACAACATTAAATGATGCTCCGTAAGTTGGTTTATTTGAAAACGACTTCGATTCGCTTATATAAATATATTCCTTGTATTTTCTACCGACAAAGATTTAGTTTGTAACATGCAACGACTAAAAATCAATTTCTTGTGGGTGACAAAATCTGAAAAAGTGGACTTATGTTCAAAATTTTGCACAAATTAGTACGCGTTGGTCTTTGATTGATGTGACACCGTTAATCATCTGAAGTAAATTGGGTTACAGCTTACATGACCCTCAAATATTCGATACTGATTTCTTGTATTCTTGTATTAATCACAATGAATTATATGGAGTAATTATATTTTTGTTCCTATAAGATTAGAGAACGATAATAACTATTTTTTATTTTTAATTTTTTAATAATGAGCTTTTTCAAGCCCTAAAATAAATGGGTTTATTCTTTTATTATACGGTTAACTTTAACGTTTTGCTATTGTATGGAGTTAACTTTAAAATTTCTATTGTATGAGGTAAACCTTATAAACTTCTTTATTGTATGTAATATTTCTTTTTTGACCATTCCATAAAAGGAAAGTTCCCTTTTTTGTCTAGGTCAAAAAAAGACAAGTCAACATACAACAAAGAGTTTTTGAAAGTTTATCTCATACAATAGAAAATTTTAAAGTTTATCCCATACAATATAAAAACGTGAAAATTAAACGCGTCACGACTCAAAATAAATATACTATACGCCCCAATTTCTGAATATAATCATCAATATGTAATTCTGTTAAAAATTATAAAAAACTTTTAAGTGTTTAGTCGTAACAGAAATATTTTCCTTAGTTATCTCTCCCTCCGTTCTAATTGTTGTGCACCATAAATTTACGCAGTTTAAGAAATAGTGCAATGATTATAAAATTAAATATTTACTCACTTAACTACATTATTATTGAATGGAACTCAAAATAGAATATTGTTTTAGGTTGAATAAAAATGAAAATATAAAAAATTAAATTGAGACGAAAAATGTATTTGTTTAATTACCCCTTATGTCATCTCCAACATCGAGCAAAACAAAGTTATGAATAAACTTAAGTGATCAGTTACAAACCATAAAGTGAAAATAAAATTGAAATCTATAATCTTAATGCAATTAACCCTAAATATATAGAATATAATCACTCTACGATAAATTTATTTGGTCGTAGGTACTCTTTTGTTTGTAGGTCCGGTTTTTAGGGCGAAAGGCCAGGGTGACGGCCTAAGACTAGGGTGACGGCCTAAGACATCAATAATCGAGGAGCATTAAGTGTATATGTGATTTTGAAATTATGTATGATATAACACTGAATTTTTGAACAATTAAATCTAAGTATACGGTAGTTTTAGGCAAATAAAATATGTCTGACATAGATAACATCAGTTTTTATTGAAGTTTTTGAAAGAATAATAAAAGTTTAAATTTGTATTATGAGAGTAGAAATTGCAGGTACGATAGATTCGGGATTTGGTGAAGATGAACTTCCACTAGTGGTCCCACCACTGTTTGCTTTTATGAAAAATTTATTTGAGTATGTTCTATATTATATGTACGTTAGCTCCTCAACTTTATAACTTAACATTTTAATCATTTATTTATAAGAAAAATAAAATACAACTTTACAATGAGATTACATATTTATATTTTAATTTATTATTTTTATTAATACCAATTAAACTTTTAACCCTATTATGAAAAGTAATTATTTCAATATTTATCCTTATAGACTATATTGTATGTCTTTGAATTTGTGAAAGTCAATATTTTAAACAAAGTACTTTGTTTTCAATTTATAACAAAAAAAAAAACATAAAAAAAAATATACCTTAAATTTTATAATATATATATATAAGATGCTATTGATCAATATATATTCATAATTTAACCCAATAAATATATTAAATTTAACATCTTTGCATATGAATACATCTTATCCTTTTAAGGGTCTATTTTTTGCTTGAGTGATGTACGAAAAAGTCATTTTAAAAGATTTATTTTGGACCTATGATTCAAATTTTATTTCTCCAAGATAGATTAATTCGTCGACCGACAATGTTCTAATAAGCTGTTTTGCTCCTAGAGCTTCTCCACTAACAATCAGTCCAGCAACCCAACTGGTAGGACAAAAAGAGCTTCCCTTCCTAGTCCTGATCTGAGTTACTAGCTTTCTAGACCGACGATTGTAGGCCTCCCTCAGGTCGGCTTTAGTCGAACTTCTCAACTCGCTCGACGATACAACCTTTCCGACCAATAGACTTAATATTGTTTCGTTCTGCTCATGCTCCTTGAAAGGAAAAAAATAGCTCCAGCTATCAAGAGTGTAACCTTCTATTGATATACTCGCAGTAGAAATTAGTATGATAATCCATAAAAATTTGGTATTGGCTTTTTAGAAAAAGGTTGTAGGGCATATATCGATTTTCACGTTCTAGGCATTAAAATTTTCAAAACCAACCCTTTTGTTTGTTTCGGGCTTTATTTTCAACACGTACGTTCTTTATACTCCAATTATTGATTATAAACAGGAGAAATAAAATATACTTTTATAAAGTTTGTGGAGCAAACTGTTAGGTACGTAGTGAACCAATGATTGAGTGATATAAAAAGGAGAAACAAAATCTTGATTAATTTAGCTATCTTTTCTTCACTGAAAGGATAATAAATTTTGATTAATTAAGACCTAACATTTTCAAAAAGTATGTTTATTATTTGATAACTTTAATCGTATAAAGTCTTCAATTTCGATGTCGGCTGCTTACATATATATGTTAAAACTCAAAATACTTGTCGTCACATCGCCATGTGCACTTGGTGAAAATGAGACTTTCTACGTATACTATTTAGATTGAAACATTGTTTGTATGCCTAACAAGCTAACTTAAAATTAGTTTTAAATATTTGATTGCGGCATATAATAAAATTATTATTATTATTATTATTATTATTATTATTATTATGTATTATGTATTATATTATATGAAGCAGACTTATATTTATCATTTATGCATGTTTGAGATCAGGGCGGATCTCTTTGAGTGCGACTGGGGCACGTCACACGTGTCCTCTATGATCCAACAACTTCTTGTAGATTTTAGACTCTTTTCTATCAAACCCCCAACCAAAACTTCAAAGGGTATTGAAACCAACTTTCTTATTACCTCTTATTATAGAGTCTACGAATTTAATCCCCTAAAATGCTCCAATTTGTTTACCCATTAAATTAAGTTGCTTAATCTCTCATCTATATTATTATATAATACATTTTAATTTAATAATTCTTTTTAAAATAAATTTTACTCTTTTACCTTTATAATTACTAAGAGCATTTTTTAAAACCTACATAAATAATTAACATGCCCTTATATTTATTATATTATCATTAATACAACCATTATTAAACTATAAACTAATTAATATATGACATTTAATAATCATTAATATAAGCATTATTAAACTATAAACTAATTAACATATGACAATTAATTTTAACTTATACTTCTCTATATCTATACTATTATATAATGAATTTGAGAGATATTTTTTGAGCTATAGATGACTACAGATGAGAAATTCCGAAAAAGACATAACTTTTGAATCGTTACTATAGTTGGGATGAGATGAAAGCGTTTAATGAAGGTTGGGACGAGTAATTTAAATTTTTGATCAAGTTTTAAGATTACAATGTAACGTACATAATGCTTAATATAAAAATACAAAAAAAAATAAACCAAAAATAAAAAATCAAATAGACTCAACAAACGACTCCACAACATGAAACTCGACACTAGCAACTAGCAACCCGACTATCGCGTTTGAAATGACATCTTATGATTTTATTTTGAGTTATTTTGTTACAAGTTATTTTGAAAAATTGTTAAAAAATGATTTTTCCCATTTACAAAATAATATACTTCATGTATTGTCATATGATTTTGAATTTTTAAAATATTTCAGAAAACAAAATACTATATATCAAATGAATGTAAACATAATAAACTGTTCCCGCTACATTGCACGGATATTCTACTAGTATAATTTAACGTGTACAGTTTTTGACTATATTTTGGTAAACTGTTATAATTGTATACTACTTTATTTGTTATTATAAATCGACGGATTTGATTTATAAGTTAAATCATGTGGTTTAAACTTTGAAGCTAGTCATTTTGTTTGATTTTCTTGTTGGGTTTTTAAAGGCAAATGTGGTATTATATGCTTAAGACTTTTAACCGTTAACCATGATCTTCTACTTTTGAAATTGTTGATATTACAATTTAGACGTCAATTGATCTCCTAATAATTTTTGTGAATTTATTTTAATCTCGTAACTATACATAAATTCTTATTAAATTAGTTAGAGTCACCTAACTCTTATCTTATTTTACCATAATTTATTATATGTTTATTAAAATGTTTTAAATTGTCATTTTGTTTTCTAGGCTTAGTTTTTTTTTCTTACAATTTATTATTATTATTATTATTATTATTATTATTGTTGTTATTTTTTATTTTTTTATGAACGACAATTTATTAAAGAAAATTAGTAAGGAGCTAGAATTACAAAGGAGATTTTAACCAATCAGACCAACTATTAATTTTACGACTTTTAAATTTTAACCAAGAAAAAGAGTACAAACGAATATTATCAACTGCTGTTGTTGTTGTTATTATTAAAAAGGAGATTTTATTATTATGTGTCTATGATCATCAAATTTTTTAAATCCGTCACTGTTTAAGACATATTTAATATTATTCATTTAAAGTTTATGAAATTGAGTTGTTGTTTCTCGTGGGTCTTCCACACATAAAGTTTTTTTTTTCTATAGACTTATGCATAGTTTATAACGTTAGTCCAAAAACATTGTGACCTATCCAAGTTCATACATTTAGTCCAAAGACCCAACGTTGTTAGTAATGTTCACTTAGAATTGGTATATTGTATGGGCCTTCCATAGGTGAAAGTTCTCGTTTGGGGCTTTGGGCAGCCATAAACTACATGCGCCTTTTTGATATATAGTCAATAGGCCTTGTTTTATATGACCTAAAGACAACTAAAGTAAAAACACATAAAATCTTATTTATTTCTTTGAAATTAGAATATTGTTTGGATGAGTCATACTTGTAGTGTCATATTGTACAATATATGTCTTAATCTTATACTTTATTTGACCGATCCCACAACATTGATGGTGCGTAAATTATTATCTTTTATAACAATTACACTAAAGTAAATTACAGCATGTCTTAGATCATCATGCATCAGTGTATCATATCTTATCATATCATACCATAAAATGAAAGAAAATAAAACTATAGAAAAGATTTAATCAATTTGATAGTAAAATTAACGATTCTAGCAATTATTCCTCTTCGTAAATATTGTGACATTTTCCATTTCACGTTTCATCAAAAACACAATAATCCTAAAAAACGGTGATTTTTAGGAACCTCAGTCGGGTCACAAAAATACATAAAGAGCATTATTGATCACCAAAATAATCCATAAACAATAGATGATAATGTTTACTTAAAGTGTAAAAGTTGAACCATCAAATTTCAAAATGGTTATTTTCTTTGAAATTGGTGGACCTATTATTATCACCTTTAAGTTGACCATTTGGCAATGGCATTAGTGATTCCAACCCCAATCAAAAGGGAGAACCCAACCTTTCCTTATGTCAAAAAGACATTTAACATGTTACCCCCCATGTCATATTATCACCAAGTCCTTTCCTATTCTAGCTACTTGCTATACTTTTTCTTCTTTTTGTTCTTTGTAAATTTGGAACGCTAACATTCATTTTCTTTCATTTTAAAATCTGATCTTTATATTTATAGGAGACTAAGGAATTATGTAGCTTTTAGTTCATTTTTAAACCGTTGATCATTAGATAATAGGATGTTCGGGACAGTATTTTAAAACTAATTTTAAGTTTTAAAAGTTATGTCCTGAACAAACTTATACCAACGCATTTTAAAAAAGAAATAATTATATTCTCCCGTTAAGAAGTCCCAAATAATCATTTTGTTTTTTTTTCCGACACTTTCTCTAGTTATTTGTGTTTTACAAATGCAAATAGTCGAATATTAGAAAATCGCTACATAATGCAAAACCGAACAGCCTCGTTTTAAACTATTTCTTGCTAATACAAACGACGGTATAAAATAAAATAGTATGCTACGTATATAATTATGTTAGGTATTTTTTTATGCATTATGATCACCAAGGTTGGTCAAGAAAAAATTTAGGCTACCAAAATAATGTCAAGTCATAGATTAGTGCATGAGTAGGTTAATTTATAAGTTTATCCATATTAATGATTGGCGAAAATATGGATGCTAAATCTTCATATATGGGTACATGTTTTCTCTTACTATAGACTAATTTTTAAAATTTTGATTACATTGTCTCAACTTTATAAAGTTGACGTGAAGATGTGGGGCGAGGGATGTGGTTGACTATGAAGTAGTTTATGGCTGTATGCATTTTTCGTTGGTCGTCATGACTCGATTATGGTAACGACATACAAATTAATAGCTTAACTATACGTTAGGTGGTGAACAAAACATAGGACCAATTGTTAATTGATTTATTAAGAAATTCGATTATATCTTCTTGGGAAACGATATACTTATAGAATCTTATACGAATTAGATTCTAGAAGCATCTTTAATTTTGACTAAAAATACTTTTTTCTATTAAAATTGTAAACAATTACAAAAAGAATTTTAATATTAACATCAAATATTGTACTATTTTAGTGAACTCACAAATAATATTTAGTAATGTATTAAATTTGATACAACAATAAACATTATTCAAATTCAATATTAATATATATATATAACAATTAAAATATATTAATATAATATATTTATTATAGATTTTCAATTAATATTTTTAGAATTACTAAATTCAACGTTTGCTATTATGTTTATTAAAACATCTAGCATTCTTATAAAATTTTTAATTATATTTTTGAAATTATTAACTACAATGATTATCATTATATTTATTTCGAAAATTTAATTTATATATAAAAACTATAATATTATATTATTAAATTGTGTATTTTAAATCAAATATAAAATGTTATGTATTATAATATATCACGACATATTAGAGCAACTTTTTTTATTACTAACTCTTTTTTCACACCAAAGTTTACTGTACTAAAATAATGGACACACGAAAAATGCTCGCTGTATTTGAGGTTATAAAAATTAAAAATCACAAGCTCAAATTTCAATTAAAGTGTGGATTTATAACATCTATTTAAACGTATAAAATTAAATACTTGTGGAGTGAAAGATAAGGAAAGAAGTGGTGGACCTAAATAAAATAAATTATTATTAAATTAATTAATAAATAAGTAAGGCACATAGGGAAGTACTGTTGTGAGTACGAAAGTGCGGGGGTCAGGAGTGTGAGGAGACTCATTGACTCGCTTTATCCAAGAAAGAAATCACCTAGATTGCAATTTACAATATGATATCTTAACTTATTGTACGGTTATTCTTTTATAACAGTTATTTTATTATTTATTATGTTATCTCCTAAGATGTTTAATTTTAATAACGGTATGGTAAAAAATGGCTTTTATAAAAACAGAAAAATAAAAAAATAAAAAAAAATAAATATTCGGGAAATCTACTCAGTCTCAAATGCAGGGCATAAGGCAAGTCTAAACTCAACACGACTGAAGTTCGACTTAGGCAAATTCATCAAGTTTACGTTCTTGGCTTGATAGTTTGACGATTCTAATGACTCAGACTCCACAAATCCAACGATTCTGACTCGAATTCAATTTAAAGGTTTTTTTTAAACTTATGTATGCTCGGCTCAAAAATATCAAAATTTTATATCAGTTAGAAATAGATAAAACAACAAGTTCTAGAAGCAGTGATAATAGCAGTAAATAAGTAAATATATGTATAATCAGATAATTTACCATTATATATGTATATGTATATAGAGTCAAAGGGTCAAGTGAAAACTACAAATAGATAAAGAACTGTTAGAACTTTTAGATTATAGGAATTATATAAGATTTTGAAGTTTTTAATTTTTATTTGTTAATAATATGAACATTAGATAACATTTGTATGTAATTTGTTGCGTTTACATGTATGAAAGTCTTGTAATTTAAGAATTCTCTTAATTATGTACATTTTTGTGAGCTCGTTTATATGTATATATATATATATATATATCTGTGTGTGTATCAGGTTAACATTGGGCAGATGGATCAGAGTGTCTCCGTCTTCTATGGGTCGTTTATTGTTCATATCATCTTTCGGAAAAAACAACTTCAGGATATCTTTTAAGACACGATATGCCAACTTGTAATTTAAGTTCCTTTCTGTACGATCTTTAAATCCTTTACGAGCCGCCAACATAATATATGCGTCGTCCGTACCGCTTTCCACTCATCTTTATACTTTTGGTAGAGGCTTTGAAAAAGCTTGACGTCTCGTTGAAGTTTGACCATTTACCAGTTGTTTGATCAATATTACGTTTGGTATCAACACAACGGTTGTAATTTTGTTTCCATAAAGAGTAATCCATTTTGTGAATTCCTGATCACTCCATTTTGAGAAATATTGATCCACCGTTCTGCTAAAATCTTAATTTCTTCCATCGATGTTACTTTTTGACATTTTTTTCGTTGGTTTGGTTCGGTTACTTTTTTTTGAACCTTTTCCTTTCTTTTTCCTTTTGGCGACTTCAACATCGGATTTAGATTAGCCTAAGGCATCGATATCGGAGGGTGGTTTTGTGAATGTTTTCAAATTGATTTCGATTTAGTGGTTTTTGTTGGTAATACGATGGTATGTATTGTATTTGTAGGTAATAATCGAATTGTTGGGAAGATTGACGATACCATTGTTGATTTTGGTATCGGGATCGTGAGTCTTGGGATGAGATTGAAAACGGATTGACTATAGGTGTGGATTGGGGTGTGAAAGATGAATTCGCCGGTGAATAATCCGTATTTAGAGTAGTATTGTTGATTAGGTAGTTGAAAAAATCATTTTATTGTCGTTGGGAATTTTGCATTGTTGTTTAGGAATTTCTAAATGAATTTGTTGGAAGTAATTCTACGGTGAAAATTAAATAGAAATAGTGACAATTGTGTGTGAAAAAATATGAGAATGGTTTGATATAATTTGTGTGTAAAATAATTAAAGATTATGATAATTGTGTTTGTAAAAAGTGATAATTGTATGTATATATATTTAAAAAAAATGTTAAAAAACTAGAATTATATAATGTATCTATTAATTGAGCCGTTGGAACAAGTAGGCCCTGCGTATAACCCAAATTCTTCCGCCCTAGCTCTATGCCACATAACGAAAGCACCAAAAACGGTTGCCAAAGACGAGTCATGCTTATGGTGTCCTGCTAAGGGTGACCTTCCTTGGGCCTTCACCGTACTATCTTTTGTATCATGATATTCTTTTTGTTCAAATAACTTGTGGCCACAATACCATATACTAGTAGTACCTTTCAAGAATATAAATAAATCGTGCTTAATTTTGTTCTTTAGCGATGAGTATGTCTTAAAATTTTAACAATTGTTCTTACAACTAAACAATATTTAAAACAAAGAAGTACAGTACAAAATAACTTTCAATTAATGTCTTTTTCATTTTTTTCCAACTCGGGATGACTCATTCCGAGTCAACTTACAACTCATATTTGCCATCTCCCAAGCAAAAAACCATCGCAAAAAACTACTTCTAGTCATAAAAAATTTAGAATAGTAGTTAATATATCATAACTCGGACCGAGTTGACTCAGTTACTTAACTTGCTTGCAGTACATCTATCTCTATATCTATGTATCTGTATCTATATCTCAAAACACAGATCCATGAAGAAGCGGTTTAGATTCACACACATAACCCACATGACAACACCTTCTAAAATCCTCTAAATCAACATGCCGGTTCGACTCCGGTCTAGAAAGGAACCGGATTATTTCCTCAAACTCAGATTCTTCACAGGGAACCGTTAACGGACCAGTATTTGAAAAACCGTATTCTTCTTCAGCTTCCATTAGAAGCTTCTGGAATATCGGATGGTTTAAATACGTCGCTCGTACAATGAACCGCTTACAATTGATTCCGACGCAGATCGCCACGTGGCCTGCCGGAACATCGCCGGCGATACAACGGCGAGAAGTACTGAAAGAAGATCGACGGCGCCAGCGGCGGAGCATTTGACGTACGCGTACAATGTGATGGATTTTAGTTGATTTTTCGATCGCCGGTGACATGATTGCTGTCGTCGGAGATTCAATTAGGGTTTAGTGCGCTTGTGTGTCTGTTTTTGTGTGCGAAATGAGTTTGTGTTTAACGTTGAAAAAGAGAAGTAGTGTTTTATAAGGGGGTTGTTGTATGTAAAATAACCATATTACCCTTAGGGTTTGTAATATTTGCGGAGATTATGTGGTTTGCCATGTGATTGAGGGTACTGGTGTTGTCCAGTACTTGTTTTTTTTATTTATTATTATTTTTTTTTAATATTGTCCACTAGAATATGGTCCACTAGTAAATTTTTTTACTAGTTTATATTTTTATTTTAGTTTAACATTTAAAAAAGTTGATGTTTAGTAAAGACTGAATTTTGCACAAAGTTTTCTTCGGATAATCTAGAGTTTATTAATGCAAAAGAAAATGAAAAGTGCCACACTTCCAAAACATTATAATTATAAATAATCTTTTATAAAATGATTTGAATATCTAATTAATAATTATTCTTAATATTTTTTCTGCCATCCTCTCTATTTTTCATGATGTTATGATACATCATTTTGCTAAATTTTCTTTAATTCGTTATATTTTTATAGATATAACATTTCTAAAAGAAAATGTTAAAATTAAGGTAGACAATTTCTGACATAACTTGAAACCTGATACGAAACCGTCTCGAAAAGAAGAAGGTTTGGGGCGGTGTTTTCAACTAGCAAGCTTGTCAACCTGGAAACCGCCAACCTGCTATTTTTATGGGTCAGGTTTGGGTAACTCAAAGAGTTTTTGGGTGGACCCGACAACTCAAATAAAATTTAAAAGTTTAAATGTTTTTGGGGTTTTATAAACATATTTATGTTTATTTATGATGAATTATAAATTTAGAGATTAACCCATGTAACCTATTTGACTCGAAATTGACATGTTAAGTGAAACTGATTCAAAAATCTGTTGACATGATTAGATAAATGAGTTATTTATGTCGGGTCCAGGTTAGCATATTTTAAATACGATTGAAATACTCAACCGATTAGAAATCAAGTCGAATTTTGGTCGACTAATTTTGACTCGCTAACCCAATAACTCAAATGGACAACCCTATCCAACCTAAATTGCCAACCCTAGTTAAAATTAATTAAGCAAGCAAATATTTAACCAATCATTAGATGTATCACCTAATACTTTAACAATTTTTTTACATATAAATAACAAAAACCTTGATTAAGCAACAGTGATTCGCAATTACTTTAAAAATATCGAGTGAAAATAGAGAACTTTAAGTTAAGTTAAATAGTTGTGACGGAGTTCAAATTCAGATACAATACTAAATCAATTGTCGACTTGCTTATAAATTTAGTTTCATTTTTGATATTGTTATTAACCAATTGTAGATTTATAAACCATACACACGATTATTGTTACAATAATTTTGGTATAAAAGCTAAGGAAGAACTATCTGATTTCAAAGTTCATTATCTACTTTAATTGATACTGCGTATTGTTTTAATGAAGCTCCCTTTTCACACTTTATATGATGGAATAACTATATAACTATCTAAAAGATTAACAACTAGAAATTAAGAAGTAAATAGCACTAGAAAAAAATATACTTTTTTTGAACTCCAGTCGTACACGTACCCAAATGTACTCGTTCACGGATCACACAATTATAGGAATCCCGATGAGTCAGGAGATCACTAAATTGTTCGTAACAAAAGTAATGGTTGTGATAAAATGGTGCAATTAATATCTAAGGTTCTTTTTAGTCTTGATTTTAATTAAAATACAATACAATGTTTTCTAGGCACTAATGGATGCATCCCAGCCTAGCTCTTTCACTATTGTTGATTCTTTCTTATCGTGTGTTGATAATATTATTCCATTTTACATGTTAAGCAATCATGTTTAATGTACGCTTTAATTTTATATCAATCATCAATTGGGAGACAATAGGTGATCAACAACTTTCCATATGCTAGTAAAGTCGTTTTTTTCATTCGAGGATTCAAAGGGCACTTTAGTCTTTTTAACTAGTGGGATCATATAAGCATTTTATGATAAATTTTTCTTTAGTTTTCTATTTTTGCTTATATTGCACCAACTAACATGGGTAGAACATTAGAAGACATGGAGAATATTGAATTAATTTCAATATTATTTATTTAATCGAAGAACTATTTCCAGTTACGTTGACCAGTTTGACTTTAAAAAGGCTTCAGATATATGTCTGAAGTCCCGACAAATAATCTTCCGTTAATTATTGATGTTTGATTTGATCAACATTTACTTACAAACTTGATTTTAGAATCTTGAAAATGGAATCTAAATATATAAAATTCAGTACTAGTTATACTTAGCATATATGTATTAATATATATATATATATATGTATATATATATACGAGTAGATTTAAGGGAAAATAACAATTTGTGGAGAAGAATTTTTTAACCCTTTAATTTAGCAATTTAATCTTTTTATTTTCATTGAATCATTATTACTTTTTATCGAATCATAATTATAATATATATATTTTTTTCTTCATAATTTTCTTCTTTTTAATCATAATTATATAACACAGGAGATTCAATACTAGTTTTTGCAACAAATGTTGATGTTCAGTTCAAAAGGTTAATTATCAAATACATATCAATATCAATACTTACTTAATTGTAAGTTTGTAACCATCAATCATGAATATTTTAGTATTAAAACTGTGATTTTTTCTATAATTTATATTTATAATAATATTTAAAAGTTATATAATATATATATTCTTTTAAATGACGAGATCCAGTATTCATGAATTGACTAAATGTTAATGAAGTTTTATAATTTCAACTGTTTGCTGTTCTTCCATGAGCATTTGTCCCCCATTATTTTGACAAATGATTTATAATGATTAACTAAGTATATTATTATTAAAAAGATTAAGAGAATAATATGGATTGAGTATGTTTCTATTCATAAACCTAGCCAGATGAGTATTTTGCATAATTAGGTTGATATACTAATTATTATTAGATTAGTAATTAATTAAATATTATATTAGTAATTAATATAATTATTAAATAGTATATTACTAATTAATTAAATAATTAATAGTATAATGATACTAAATTTATATTATATAGGAAAAAATGGAAATTGATTTAACGTGGTGGCAAATCTCTAGATGAGTGTAGATGGGGATATAGTTTGTCTATGTCTCTCCATCAAGTGACATGCAATTTGTTACACTAACATGCCACCGTTAATCTCCGTTACTCACATAATGATATGTCGTACTGTACACTTGTACAAGTGGCAACACTTGTTAAGAAAATGTAACACGTTTTATGAGGATCCGGACTTTTACTTAACGTAGAAACGGAGTAAAAATAAATAAAAGAGGGGGAAAAAATAAAGAAAAAATGAAGTTTATATGTTGAAGACTTACATTTACTGTTACGTGTCCTTGATCGCTAAATAAACGTTGATTAATTTCCTTGTCTTATTGAACTCTTAGGTTGCGTTTGTTTCGTGAAATTTTTTTAAAAGAATTAAAATTCATTAAGAAAAAAAAAATTTCAATTCTTGAAAGAAATTTGATGGAAATTAACTTTATAAATTATTCAACCAAACAAATTAAGGAATGAAATCTCAAATCCACTTCCATTAAATTTCAATCAATTTTGTGAACCAAACGCAACCTTAATATTTAAACATAATTCAGTTTCATAAAAATAAAAGGCTATTATATTTTATTAGCTTGAGATCTCCAAAAGTATTATTCCTTCTATGTTGGAAAATATAATATTATTTTCTATTTTGAATATAATACTTTAAAAGGATGCCCTCCTCTAATTAGTACTCCGTATGATTTTGATTATCTTTGTTTGTTTGTTACTCGAACCGTTACATTAACCGTTACCGAATTTATTCCTTTTTTTTAACCACAACATTTTTGTAAACAATCTTTTTCAATAAACACTTTCGGGTGTAACATTTCTCTTATGTCGTTGTCTACAATCTACGTAACCCTTTATCACCACTCGCAGTTGACTTTACATTTTGGCTCAAGAGTCAAACATCTAAAGCTGACTTTCTCTAATGAAACATTTGCTTGACCAATTTCACTGCAATTATTGATCTTCTTGCAATTTCTGTGGTGATTCTATTCCCTATATGGTTGTTAACGACACTATCAAACTCGAATCGATTTACATGGATATTCTCTTTTTATTTGGTGATCACCCATTATTGGATAATTTTTTGTTGTCCACTCGTTAACTCGATAGTGCTATTGACATTGTGTGTAGCGGACCAAGAAATCAACACCACATGCTTTCGTCCACGCATCTTGGACAGAAACAATGAACCATTCTAGTGGACTCTCCCCAAATTAAAGGCTATTTCTACTCTTAATGTCAAACCATCACCATCAACCTCGCTCTGATTAAAGGTGACGAGACAGACAACTTAGAAAACGATCAAACGAGTAACTTTTGCCTAAACGAGTCAAACACACTAGTTGACCTTTTCATTAACAATTATTATGCTATATAGTTTGCAGAAATCAACTTTATTTTCATAGTTTTGGATTTCCAGGTTTAGATTCCATGGACAGATATCATTGTTCTTATCGAATACACAACCAAGTTCATTGTGTCCACATTTCCCGCTTTTAGAAGCCAGATGTTTTTGAGTATTTACAGAGAAGATATTTCTTTTACAGCTCAAAGATAGCCATTTCTGAATCAAAATGTAAGCGAACTACACTCATGATCAGTTGGGCAAGCGCATGCAGCTGGCATCATCTCACGATACACTACTTTTATTTTACTTGCATAAAACAGTCAATTTTTGGTTTAGGTATTTCATCTTACTTTTCAAGTCTCACAATTCTGTACTACAATCCACTATTTCAGTTCTACCCCTACGTTTGAAAATGTATCATTTTCACCTCATTTACAAATGATGTGAGTCAAACTGTGCGAGGTTAACTTTAATAGATTTAAAGCCTATAAAACAGTGGTATGGCTAATTCACAAATAAGGGAAGTGATAATCAAGATGTTTTCTCTGCATATGTGATTGTGAACAGTATTCTTCTAGCATAATTCAACTTTTGGGTTATGTTTATGTTGTAAACTAAGAGAATGCATAACCATTTGTCACGGTTTGAAATGAGTAAAACCTCATGTAAAAGCACTGTCTCAACAAAATCGAACAGTTAAAATCAAAAGATAAGATTCCATGGCCAGTGGCCACACTAATTCACTCAGGATCATCATCAAGAATTATTCAAAACATGAATCACCACCTCATTCACATCTCCATTTAGTGGTGTGCCTTGGCTGCAGCTTTTCTTTGTGAGTTAGCCTTTGCCTGGAAAACATATGCATCACAAAAGGTCAATATGAATCGTCACAACTCACAAGATACACAAGTAGAAACACACTCCGGTATTACATAAAGCAAGAGAATAACTCATGTAAGTTTTAGAAATGATGCCACAACTAGAAGTGGCATTTTTGACCCAATTACATACAAAATTCTAAATGGGTCAATTCAGGTAGTCTTATTTATAACGGATCAGACGCACTAAAACTATATAGCTTGAAGAAAACAAGTAAATGGGTCAAAAGTCACCCAAAGTGTACTTCTATGCAATTATGCATAAAACCTCCGTACTCTTATTCAGGAAATTCAATTGTTATTTAATCAAAATAATACTTGTAACCAGATTTACGACCTAATTAATAATAAAGATATACATACCCAGACCCTTTAGAATCATAACAAAAATGATTTGTTTTGCATGCTACCTAACCCATCCGTTTTGCCACCATTAGCCAACACACAATTGATGCAATCTTGGTTTTAAAAGGCGTGAGGCGCTCCTTTGCAATGGGGTCCTCAGAGGCGAGAGGTGAAAATGGTCGCATCACATGCGCGAGGCGCAGTTATTTAAACAACAATTCTAAACTATACACACAATCTTATTTCATTCACATGAATCGCATTGCCTTGATAATGCATTAGACAGCTAAATAAATCAACTTTTTTCTACAAAATACAGATATTTGGAGTCCTTAGAGAAGTAACGTTAAAGGATTTCTAGGGTTTTAATGTTAAAAAAGACATGGCCCTTTCAAGATGATTGAGCTCTTATATTCAATTAAAAACAAATGGGTCTTAAAAACCATGATTATAACTTCTTGTACATGATGCGTCGAGATGCGATAAAGCACCTCGGTCCGAAGAGCTATGAAGCATCACCTTCTCACATTATGTAACCGCATCACTTTTTCAATAAGATACAATCATGTGGTCGCCTCTTGCCTCAGGCGCGCTTTATATTACACAGGATGCAACACAAGACGAACACTTAATAGTGACTAAAAAGTAAGAACAAAGGCACTTGTTTATAACTGTGTGTACATACAACAAGTCAAAGATCGGGTCATTAAATTAGGAATAATCATCGTTATCCTGGTCTTGCTCAGTACGCCCAAATTAAGGACTAAAAGAACATGTTTTGTTGCCTCACTGAGCCTTTTTTCTGAACCTATTGCGAGTATAGAAGTTTTACTTCACATTTAGCCGTTATTTATATATTTTTATGTTTCAATTCATCTCTCTATCTTTCATAAGACCATTACCACCAATCTTGCACCCTAATTTCATAATTTGTACCCTCTTTGTATAACAGAAACCATGCCCATTGTGTCCCTACCATACACCAAACGACCTACAACCACAAGGCACCTAACAACATTATCCCGAATGGGGTTAAGAGTACTACTAATTCCTAGGTTTAGAGAGTAGTTTGAAGTTTCTAAACAGCAAATAGAGTCCATCTGCCAAAGTAACAATTTGTAAACAGTTCACCTGAACAAAATCATAAAAATCACCATCTTTTTTGAAACATCTAAAGAAGATAGCAAACACGTACATATGGCCATTCAAGTTGTTTAAAAAAAAATAAACATAAGAACCACAAACAAAGAGGTCTATCACGTGACAACAGGAAGACAACGGGTTAATTGACTTATACCCGAGTAGGTGAGTATTATGCATAAAAATAATCCATGGATTTTTCTAAAGTTGCTAATTCCTACATGAAGAGCCAGCGTCTATAGTATACATTTCTACAGTACAAACTTGGATCTACTCTGCTAAAACTATGAGAGTACTGATTAAGGTGTTCCTTGATATATTATCTGTAACATGTCAACGTTCTCAGTATGACAGTATCCACAAACATAACTTAAATTTTCACTATAATAAATTTCCCATGGTTAACAGTCACCAGCAGCACTGATGCTTTACCAATGAGTAGGACAACACTTAGAAAAAGTCCAATCAACATTCCTACAAACGAGAATAACCTAAATTTGAAAGGAATTTATCGTCTAGGCATCAAATGTTGAAAGCGTGTTCTATGTGCGCCATTGCACAGACAATGAATGAAGGACCACTACATGAGATTTTCACCAAGATTAAAGAGCTGCATTCAAAAAACACACTCACAGAAGCTGAATCTTACATAGATGCACAATGCCACAAACTAGAAATGGAAAAATGTATCGCGGGACGTAACAACCTTTTAGGTAAGAAATAAAACTCATCCAGTACAGATTCACAAGAGCATAACTCATATAAGACATTCACATACGAAGTTTAGACATTATTTTAACAGGTAAAAAACAACACCGCACCTGAAGGTATTTGAGCTTAAGACTTCCGTAAACTAGTCCAACGGAGAAGGCAGACACACGAGCCACCTACAAATTGTCCACCAAAAAAAGAGGTCCTTACAATTATAAGACATGCAAAGATAAACATTTATTTGCAATATTAGAGATGACAGATTGATTTTATATGGTCCAATTTTAGATCGTACTATTGAAATAATTTACAAAATACAAACATATCATATACACACATAAGGTCAACAAAATTAAATTCTCATTCATATATCTCAAATATACATAGAATAACAGATAGATATAAATTTACAATTTTTTCCCTGTGCATATCTAGATGCATTGTGCATTTATCATTTTATCTACTTATTTAAGTTTGTGTGCATACACATTCTTTTTTTTAAAATACGACAGTGAAGTTAGTGAACTTGATAACTACGGAGTATATCTGTGTGTATATTATATGATATGTTTTACCAGCTAAATATATGTAACATCATAAAATATCTTATGAACAGAAAAACCCAACCCTAACCCAGCGATAAACTAATTGACTAATAAATTATCTAAATTGTTAAGAATTACTTGCACGCCGCATACAGAAAGATTCTAACAAAGCAATAGAATCAATCAATTTACGTAAAAAAAAAAAAAAAAAGAATTTATGAAACAAAATTGATAAAACCGAGATTGTTACCAGAGCGAGTGTGCTGGTGCCGGAGTAAGGACCGGGAGGTGGTATTGGCGCCATCGGAACAAATGTGTTGACCGGCGAATTGAGTAAAAAAAGAGGGCAAATACGTCTCTAGATCTGAATTATGTAATTTTATATAAGCCCTAAATTGGGTACAGTTTGGGGGTTTTCTTTTTGCTGACGAAAAGATTTGCAATCGTCCGTGCCGTGGTCATGCATATTGCATACGGTAACAATGTAGAGGCCATAGACTAAATGAGAAAACTATTTTGTTGGGCCCAAGCCCGTTCAAAGCCCAACTATTCAATTTTGATTTAGGGAGTACTTTATTAGTTTAGGGGATGTAGGTGTTTAAATGTGAATATTACCTAATTAGTCAAGACTAAAAGTATTAAATAATTTACTGTTTAAGTAATAACTTTCTCACATGCACATAAATTATTATTTATACTATTGTTATACAAATTTATATAATATTAACATTACAAATTATTTTCTCATTAGTTTATTTAGACTGAATATAAAAAGTACATGAAAATCAAACATAAAAATAATGACATGACCTAACAACCTAATTTGACCGATATATTAATTGCCACATCACTCGCTTAAATGATCAATCACAAGACCAACAAACTAAGTTAAGGAAGGAGTTTCATTTTAGATGTTTTATTTTTTATATTTTAGTCAGTTAGAAAAATCTGTCAGTAGATAAAGAAAGTAATCATTTAATTGATATTGCTCATATTTCAAACTATCGAGAACAACTAAATGAAAGTAAGATCAATCTACTCTTTGAGATACCAAATATACATCATTTGGAGATTGATTTCAAAGAAACGAGTCCTCTAGAACAACATAGATTTTAGCATTTCTTAACTAATACAAGAGGAAGACATTAAGCTTCACAAGTTTCATAAGAATTCATGAGTTTAAACATAAAGGACCATGCAATTTCTAAAGTTCAATCACGGTAACTTATTAGGTTGTTAGTTTTCAAGTCTTCATTCATCTTCACTTTATGAGATCATATATTAAACATCATATATGTTCAAGACACTTATATTGAAAATTTAATTATTGTGACATCTCAACATTTTCATTATGCTTATGTTTGCTACAAACACAGAAAGCTATGATGCGTTCAACAGAATCACGCACTTTCTTATTTAAATATTTATTTATTTAAATATATACTTATACTATCAAGATTAAATGTTAGTCTAAAGTGTTTGTGAATCCTAATAGAGGGCATTAGATTCTAAATTTGTTAGATATTAACCAAACTATGCAATAAAAAGCGAACTTTGACTATATGAGCCATGAAGTGAATAGACACGTAAGTTGTGCGACGAATGAAATAAACATTTGGTTCTTTTATCTAACGCACTCACAAATATGAAATATCCATAATTCTTTCGTCTTATTTTGTTTAATTTGAAAAATATGACAAAAAGAAAACAAATACCAACGAACTTTGATTGGTACAAACACGAAGGCCGTTTTTGTCCATACATCTACTTAGCCACTTCGATTGGCCTTTGAGATTTTAGGTATCATTTTCATTCCTAAAAGTGTTTCGACTTCATCAACTTGTTAAGTTTTCATATATATTTATTTACTTATTATTCAAATCAATATCACATCCTCTCCAACAATCTAGAGTTTGACATTTGTTAAATTTAATATTCCTTCCGTTCCATACATTTTCAACTATCTTCGATACTTATATTATTCATTAATCAAATAATATATTTTCGATTAAAATTTCTTTTAATTTGTTGTAACGTAATAATAAACACTTATTTGAGACTACCAAAATAACAATATAAACATTTATAGTGAGACAAACGTAGTACTAATAAATCTAATTTATATATAGTAATTTAATATGTTAAATTGAAAAATATATAAATTAGTTTTATGAGCTTAAATGTTTGTAAATTTTTAGTTTATATTCTTAAATTTAATATAAAAAGCCAGTTGATCTTCAAATTCAATTAGTAATAAATTTTAATTCTAACAAAAAAGATTTTAATAATATTATATTTAATACTTGATCATTAAAAATATTATTTATAAGTTTGAAATATATTATATTTATCATATAATATCAAACAACTTGTATGTATATACAATTTTAAAAACTATTAATCTTAGACTAGTAATATACTAATCCGGTAAAACATATATATTTTATCTCAACATCACAATTAAAAAAATAAAAATAAATAAATAATACTATTTATATATATATATAATTATATATATATATATATATGGATATGGATTGGACGTAAGCTTGTTAAAGACTAAAAAGATCCCAAAATTACAGAGACCACATGAAATCGACAACCAAAAGATTCAAATATTCTATCTTCCTTATCTCTAATTATCTCAGAACCAAACGAAAAACATTCTTTTATTTTTGTTTCAGTTTCTCAGCTACTTGTGCTATCTAACAAATTTCAACTCGAATTGACAATATAAATTAGAGAATACTAATAATTATATAATTTTCTCCAAATAACAATAACGTATATTTTGGCTTATTTTGATGCATATGAACTAAAACATAGTTGATATAAAAAAGTACGGAGTATTTTTTTAATAGAAATATGCAGTGATAGAGAGTTAATGTTAAGAAAATAAATATATCATTATTATTATTTTTATTTTATTACTTATTATTATTATTATTATTATTAGGATTATCATTATTATTATTATTATTATATATTATATTATATTATAGTATATTATAGTATATTATAGTATATTATTATTATTATATATTTTTATTATTAATTAAGAAAAGAAACCCGGAATCCGACCTCGAGCCTACAAATATTTGTTTGACCATGAATTGCTTTATCTATTTGAAGTACAACAAATATTTTGTTTGACGATCAAGATTCAAGATATGTCGATTAATTTCATATTCAACAACTAGTGTCACTCATCATCTAATATCTATATTTTCTTATTATTAATTACTATTTTTTAACTTAAAAAATATAAAAGATAATTAAATTACTCTGCACTAAATAAATTTAATACATACAAATATGAATAGAGAGTCAACTTGACATAGATGGCTGTCGGAAATTTTAAAAAGCATTCAACATGATTTGGCTATGTTTTTGGCAACAATATTGATTTGATCGTGATTATCTTTTTGTTTGCCATTATTTTGATGCGATGAATGAACATAATAAATAAATGGATACAAACTCGTAAGTTAGTTTCATCTAATTTGTATGTTTTTCAGTGAGATTGGAACTAATTTATGTTTTTATCTAATTTGTATTTTAGTTTTTTGATATAGTTTAGCTTGTATTTATTAAATTTCTTTTATTTTATTTTAAAGTTTTGTCTATTGTATGTTTTTTTATTTTATAAGTATATTTCGTATCAAAAGTACAACAACTATTCAAAACTCTTTTAATCGCTTTTAAATTTTTTACTGTTACAACGTGCATATTACTAACTAGTTATGTATAATACATTTTACATATATTATTAGAGTCTTAATTATTTTCAACAATTAGAATCACAGTTCTAACCTTACTATATTAATAATTATATTAATTTATTTTTGAACCTTTAACTATTTTTTTGATTAGTTATAACTAAATACTATTTTTAAATAATCAACTATTAATAAATTACACATAAACTATCAATATTCTATCACTGTTAGTTAAGAAGATAAAAAATATAATAAAATTTTAAATTAATACAAATAATAAAAAGTACGAATCGATGATATTTTCTTTATACCGGTAGTATCATGTAAGCATACAACATGTGACACGAAACTCTACTATTTCCTATAATTTTTAATGGATTTACTGTTTGAATATTTTTAGAGGGTGATGTGACTGATAGATACATGTATATATAAGAAATGATGAAACTGACATATATCTACATACACTCGTACAAAAATATAAATTTAAAAATATTAAGATGTTTATCTAAAATATTATTTTTTAATAAGCACGCTTACGCAAGTGAAAATAAATTCTAGATTTTGGATATCACTTTATACTTTCTTCAAAATATAAAAAGTTAAAAGCACTTCAAAGCTCAATCATGTACGGTCCAGTAGAAAACGTCATTTACATAATAATCTCAACACCAAGTAACTTTACTCAAAAACTCATTAATCTCAAAAACACATAAAACCCCCAAAACCTAAACCTTACACTTTGGCTATTCATAGCCCACACACACCCTTCTCCTCTCTCCTTCAAAAAATGTCCTCCGCCGCCGCTACCACCACCGCCACCGTCGCCACCCTCTCCCGTCACTGTAACACCGTAGACAAACCCTCAAAACACCCCCTTTTCAAACCCTTTCACAAACCATTCTCCTTCACACTAACACACAAAAACCCATCATCAAGATCCGCTAAAAACCCACTTTCTGACGTTATTTCATCATTTGAATCACACCCAGATGATCAAAATTCTATCTTTCAATCATTTGAACCATACCCACACGATAAAAATCAAAACTTTGATGATAATAATTCAGTCTTTGATGATAAACCCCGTGAAGAGTGTGGTGTTGTGGGTATTTATGGTGACCCAGAAGCATCAAGGTTATGTTACTTAGCTTTACACGCACTTCAACATCGTGGTCAAGAAGGTGCCGGAATAGTCGCCGCCGGTGACGGAATCTTGAAATCCATCACCGGAGTTGGACTTGTTTCAGAAGTTTTTAACCAATCAAAACTTGATCAACTTCCAGGTGATAACGCCATTGGACACGTCAGATACTCAACTGCTGGTCAGTCAATGTTGAAAAATGTTCAACCTTTTGTTGCTGGTTACAGGTTTGGAAGAGTGGGTGTGGCTCATAATGGCAATTTGGTAAATTATCAAAGTTTAAGGGCTGAGTTGGAAGAAAATGGTTCGATATTTGGTACTAGTTCTGATACTGAAGTTGTGTTACATTTAATTGCTATATCTAAACAAAGACCCTTTTTTTTAAGAATTGTTGAAGCATGTGAAAAATTAAAAGGTGCTTATTCTATGGTGTTTATAACTGAAGATAAATTAGTTGCTGTTAGAGACCCTTATGGATTTAGGCCTTTAGTTATGGGTAAAAGAAAAAATGGTGCTATTGTTTTTGCTAGTGAAACTTGTGCTCTAGATTTAATTGAAGCAGATTATGTTAGAGAAGTTAATCCTGGTGAAGTTTTGATTGTTGATGAAAAAGATGGTATACAATCCCTTTGTTTGATGCCACATCCTGAACCAAAATCGTGTATTTTCGAACATATTTACTTTTCGTTACCGAATTCGGTTGTGTTCGGGAAGTCGGTTTACGAGTCTAGGAGGAAGTTTGGTGAGATTCTTGCTACTGAGTCACCTGTGGAATGTGATGTCGTTATCGCAGTTCCGGACTCCGGTGTCGTGGCGGCGATTGGGTATGCGAATAAAGCGGGTGTACCATTTCAACAAGGGTTGATTCGGTCGCATTACGTTGGGAGGACATTTATTGAACCGTCTCAACGAATTAGGGATTTTGGGGTTAAGTTGAAGCTATCGCCCGTGCGGGCTGTTTTGGAAGGGAAACGGGTTGTGGTGGTTGACGATTCAATAGTCAGAGGCACGACTTCTTCAAAGATTGTTCGCTTGTTGAAAGAAGCAGGAGCGAAAGAGGTTCATATGAGAATCGCGAGTCCACCGATTATTGCTTCTTGTTATTATGGTGTTGATACGCCGAGTCCTACAGAGTTGATATCAAATAGGATGAGTGTTGAGGAGATTAGGGATTTCATTGGGTCTGATTCTCTTGCGTTTCTTGAAATCGATAGCTTGAAAAGGATGTTGGCTGCTGATTCGCCTAACTTTTGTTACGCCTGTTTTTCGGGTGATTATCCTGTGTTGCCGAGTGGAATTGTGAAGAAAGTTGGTGATTTTGTTGACGATGGGTTGAATGGAAGTATCGATTCAATTGATGGAGGTTGGCTTCAAGGATCAAAAGATCAAAAAGAGAAGGATTTGGATGTGAATTATGAAGAACAAGATGGTAAAGTTGCAGTTTAGTTGGGAAAGATTGAATCTTTTTCTTTTTTTGTGGGGGTAAGGATTGAAAGGTTTCTTGATCTTATGCAACAAGTTTATGTTTTCATTCATGTCTTCCTTAGGTGGATTTTGGGGTTCTTTTAGTATGAATCTTTATAGAACTTCTTTCTGTCCTGCTTTTTATGGTTTAATGAAAGATCCAATCTTTGAATAACATTAGTATATACAGTTTCATATGACTTAATGGGTGTCTGACTTGGCTTGTTATTTAGACTTACGGGTTTACTGAAATTTGAAATAGCATATAAGCTCACGTTTTTTACGGCTTATGAGCTTGATAATATGAACTTCTATGGGCTTCAGTAAGCCATAAGCTCACAAGTCGTTAAAAATAAGCTTACTGGCTATTTGAAATTTCAGTAAGCAATAAGCCTTAACATAAACCGATCCAAACACCCCTTTCATAGGCCTATAAGGGGGTGTTTGTTTTAGCTTACTTATGGGCTTATTTCTTATAAGTCTACTTTTTTTCAGCCTATTTGAGTGTCATAAGTTGAAAAATAAGCTGAAAAAGGTAGGCTTATGAGAAATAAACCGAAATCAAATAAGTCAATAAACCGAAATCAAATAAGTCCATAAATAAGCTAAAACAAACACCCCTAAATATGCCTTTCAGTTCCTGGTTTGGTTTTGAGGAAATGTACATATGTTCGGGTTTTTGTTTTTGGTTTAATCTTGGTGATGGTGCTATGATCATTTAGTGTGGTGACGACTCAAGCACTTTGGCACCATTGTGCGTGACATTTGTGGTCGTGGTTTTGCGGGCTTGTTTATTTGCGCACACGTTGATTAATGCTGTCTTAAGTAAATTTTGTTTCATGATATATTTTACTTCATATGATGAAAGTCAGGGATTTGTAGAGAACTGCAAGTCTTCAAACCAGATTAATCTATTAGCCGGTTTAGTATTGTATAATAGACTAGGTTCAAATCTGATTTAGACATGTTAGATACTAAAAAAAACACAAACCTAAAACGTCATTTCAAGTTTGGCAAGTACAAAAAGGAGTTCAGTAAAGTTGAACAAGACCCAAAGGTTGGAAACAAGCTTGTGTGCTTTCAGAAGTTTTCGTTTTCGTGATTTTCAGTCAAACATAACCAGTTATACTTTGATTTGTGTTTTGTAGGTTTGCTTACAACCTACCTGATGTTGAATCAAATACCAATGAAACGTAAAGCCGGTCCAAAGGGAATGAAACACGCATGTGAATATGTAACTCATTTATAGCTGTATTGGCAATTGGATTGATATTCTTAACTTTTAGTCCATATTTACACTATTGGGAAAGGGGACCCTTTATCATGTTATAATATTTGGAAAACATATTTTATTTAGGATTATTTAACTACTTTAAAAGATTAAATGATAGATTTCACACAACGGCTAACCTAAAGTTGTGCGTACCTATGGTATAATGTGCCCCAGAATATTCAACGATTGACAATTAACTATACATCCAGATATTTGTAATTTTCATTCAAAGGCAAAACAAAAGTTATCCTTGCAAGCAACCATTTGGGCCTCGAGGACCTCTAAAACCAATCTTGGACCTGCTTATTGAACATGATTGAACGATTCAGGATCAACGGTCACCCGTATAGCACAGATGGCAGAAATAAATTTATAATATAATGAAACAAATGAGCCAAAAAGAAAGGAAAAAATGAAAACAAAGAGGGCATGTAGAATGAGTACAGTACCAAAGACACTTGATGATTCAACCATTCCCAGCTTTGTCAAAAGCATTACATTTGTGCTTTGGTGAAAATGTGAATCCATTGGGAACCTTGCCAAGTAACATCTCAGAAATTTTAATATGCACAAATAATTTAATACATGAATCAAATTTTACCAGAACTAGAGCATGAGGGAGATAGCTTTTTATTTATTCATAGCTGAAAGGATGATATATAGCGAATTAATTAATGCTACAGTAACATGCAATTTATGCAGTTAGTTCTACCTGCTTCAACTCTACGGATGAAAGGGCACGGAGGTAGCAAAATGTTCAGGACAGGCGGGTTGGCAAATGGGTATTTTTGTATAGGTCAGGTTGCGTTGACTCAGTACTCTTGACTTTTCAAATATAATGAGTGCATCAAGTACGATCACGACAACTTTATTTAACAAAATGATGGTAGGTCTTACGCATTACGAAATACACCTTTGGCAACTTTCAACGCATTTGAGGTGGTTACCGTATAATCCATGTGTTTTGTTTATTGATAAAAAAAATTAACCATTTTATTTTTATATACAATCTTTCTTTTATTTTCCAAAAAAATATAGTAGGCTTATGCATTAAAAATAAATTTTGGACAACCTTTTCGTCAGTTAGACCTGTCTTACCAGTGTTTTGTTAAGTTACGTTTTTTTCGAACACTTTAAGTTGTTTAAAAGTGAATGGGTCAATATTGCCATCTCTAGACTCTATTCATGGAAAAACTTAGGGCCTTTACTATGACACCTACTGACACGTGTCGCACGCCTTGACGAATTGTTTAACTGATCTAGTCATACTTAGCCAATAAACTTGAGCTGCAATGCGTCGGTAGGTACCATAATAACAGGAATGACCACCACTCGGACTGTTGTGGAATTCGACAAGTAATTTAGGAATCCAAGGGGAAGAGCAAGGAATTACTAATATGTTTTTGTGATATAAACGCCCGTCAATAAGTGAAAAATAGAGGTGGGATAGAGGATCAGCAGAGAGATTGCGAATAATTGTCTGTAATTTTTTTTATCTTTGGTCAACTCCCTCGGTTAAATTGCTACCCTTGGACCACTAGGGAAAAGAAATCATGGTTAAAAGTTCATTGCTTTCATGTATACGGGATAAGGCATCAGCAGCACGATTATCCTTTCCGGGTTTATAGCAAATAGAAAATTGGTAACCCAATGGCTTAGCAATCCAGTTACGTTGATCAGTTGTGGGAATCCATTGTTCAAGAAGACATTTTAAACTCTTCTGATATGTAAAAACAGTGAAAGCCCAACCCAAAAGATATGGCCTCCAATGTTGAACAGAAAGTGCCAAAGTCATGATTTCCTTTTCATATGCGGATTTGGCAAGGTTTCTATCGGATAATGCTTTGCTTAAGAAATGGGTTGTTAGGACTGCACAAGGACAACTCCTATTTCGTTCCCAGAGGCATCACATTCAATCTCGAAAGGAATAGAAAAGTTAGGGAGAGCAAGTATCGAGACTGTGGTCATTTTATGTTTCAATTCGTCAAAGGCAGATTGCGCTTCGGGATTCCATTTAAACCCATCTTTCTTGTTCTAAGTGGTAAGAGGTTGGGCGATTTTACCAGATCCTTTAATGAATTTTCTATAATACCCGGTGAGGCCCAAGAATCTGCGGACTCTCTTAACAGTGGTGGGAGTGGGCTAAACAATAACATACTTAATCTTTGATGGGTCCATGGAGACACCATTGCCATATATGATATGGCCCAAATACTCCACAGGTTGAATACCAAAACAACTTTTCTTGCCATTAATAACCAGTTTGTGGGTGTGCAACAATTGTAAGACAGAGGTTAGGAGAGAAATATGATTGTCCCATGTGCAACTATAGATTATAATGTCGTCGAAGAAGACCAAAACTCCTTTGCGTAGAAAAGAGCGGAAAATGTCATTAATTAGAGCTTGGAATGTCGCCGAGGCATTGGTCAAGCCGATAGGCATGACCAAGAACTCGTAATGTCCGTCGTGGGTGCATAAAGTCGTCTTTTTCATAGCGGATTCTCCGACCCATACTTGAGCTCGACTTTTGAGAAAAAATGAGAAACATGAAGCTCATCCAAGAGTTCTTCGACTACTGGGATAAGGTATTTATCCGGAATAGTTGCTCGATTAAGAGCTCTATAATCAATGTAGAGTCTCCAAGAAGCATATTTTATTTTTTTACTATTATGAACAGGCTGGAAAAAAAACTTTGACTAATTCTGATGATGCCCATACTCAGCAATTCTTGGACCTAAAGTTTATGCACATGTGGATACTGATAGGGGCGAATGCAAACCGGTCCATGGCCCAGATGGAGGTTAATGGTGTGTTGGATTGATCAAAGGGGCGGAAGATCTTGTGGAGTGTGGAATAGGGAGTCGACTTTTTTGGTTCATTATGCCCAAGGATCATTTTAGAATGACATTACCAATTTACATACGAACCTATAGGGTTACACCTTTAGCAAGTAGATTTCAATTGAATATTAATAAGGAATTGATCTTTGATTAATATTATCAACTCTTGTATTAATTGGAAATAAATCTTTTAGGAAAATATTTATATTTATAATGAAAGTATCATATATAAGTTGTTAGACACATTTCATATGTCATGTACATCTTTTGGACACTTAAAGGTTAATGAATAAAAGATGTACACAACTTGTGATTTGGTCTAATGTGTAAAACACTCCACCTCCCCCTCCCTTCTTGTGTTGGCATAGTTTTGCCCCCATGTGGGCAAGCATGGGGCTTGTTACTTCTTGCCTACTCCTAATGCCATGCTTATTTGTTTATTAGACAAAGTATGGGCATATGTATGAGGCTTGGAAGTCTTATATAAATGGGAGGAGGTTGTAAAGATCATTAGATACTTTTACACACACACACACACACTCACACACACTTCTCCTTTGATACCAACTTGAGTCTTGGTATTCAAAGGCTTAAGAAGTCTTACAAGAGAGTTCTAGCAAACCTGAAGTCTTATACTTGTTGGTGGATACTTGTGGAGGATTCCATACACTTTGAGTCTTGCCATCTTCTACAACTCTCCAATTCCAAGTGGGATCAAAGTCTTCAAAGGTTATCTCTAACACTATGTTCTCGAGTTGGAAATAGGATGGAAAAGGAAGGAAATGAAAGGAATCAAAAATGAAATTGTGTTCCTAAGCTTTTTCATGGAAGGAAAAGAAAAGAATGGGAAGGAAGAGGAGGGGAGATCCCTTTGTATTTTTCTTCAAGTCATTTCCTCCCATTTTTGAGATGAAGAAGAGAGATCATTTCCTTCTTTCCATTTCCTTCATACTTAAGAACACAAATAAATAATTTATCTTCCTTTCTCTTCTCTTCTTTTCTTCTTTCTTCCTTTGTCTTCCATTCCACTTAGTTTTAAACTCAAGAGCATAGTATAAAACACTCTATGGTTGTTTCTTGTTCTTTCTACTACATGTATTTGGATCCATGGAAAGGGTTTTATAAAATTCCATCAAAATGGTTTTGATTAACTTAATGCTTCAGTTGCGAACTCGTTTTTTGTGTTCATGATTTTATCAAAAACCCATACAGAATTGACTCAATAATGAGTTGAGTTGGGAAGTTTGATCATGGGATAATAACGGTTTTGGACCTGATTCAGAGGTAGGGTGAGTTAATTGGCCATTAAGCCATGTTTGTAGGGATGATTAATACCAATGCAGTTTGATTTGATTATCCTGATTCCAAAACTTAATAACACGTGTTTGTCAGTTAAAAAGGACATCCCCAAGAGTACGTAACCAGACGATATCAAGGATTGTATTGAGAGGACCAATATCATAAACCAAAGCATCCACATGACACAATTTCCCAAATCGGACAGTCAAATTCCGACATTGTTCTGCGATCCAAACATAGTTTCCATCACCTAAACGAATCTCCAATTTTCCGATTGTGATAACTTCTAAATCTAAAGCAGAAACTAATTATTTGGAAACAAAATTGTGGGTAGCCTCGCTGTCAACCAAAATTAGGTCTAGGTACCATTTAATTCGCCGATTGATTTGATGGTTTTTAGGTTAGATGAAGGTTATGATAATATACCATTTTGTTCGAAGGCTAAACACTCTCCATCGATATCTTGTCCAGGTTGGGGATCGTGCTCAAAAATGCAATTTTCACTTCACAATCAATCTCATCACCATCCGCGAGAAGTAGAACTCGTAATTGTCCCTCGGAGCATTTATGTTGGGGGTATGCTTTAATCCACAGCTAAAACATAACCCTTAACATTGTCGGTATTCACATTTTGTTTTGGTGAGATGTCGGGGTGTCATTGATGGTGGGGGTTTGGGCCTTAGTGGTGGTAAAAGGCCGGGAAGGGGGTTGTTGCTTATTTGGCTGTAATGGGCTTATCAATTCGTGGGTAAGTTGAATAAGCGGGCCTGTAGGATTGCGTTTGTTGGTGAGTAGTATCGGAGAAATTAGTTTTTCCTCTCGTGCCTGACCGACCGCTCTGTGTGGTGGTGTAGACGGTTACATGTCTCGAGAAATCGATCGCCTGATCACACTAATTAAGGTTTAATGCTTGAACCCAATTTTGGATTTCTTCTTTCAGACCGCGTAAAAACATGCCAATTGAATGTTCTTTCGATTGATAAGGTATTAAAGTAGAGAGTGCCTCAAATTCCTGAATATATTTTTCTATATCACCAGTTTGTTACAAGGAACCCAACGCTTCATGAGCATTGTGAAATTTGTTACCACTAAATCGAGTCATCATTTTAGTTCGAAATTGGATCCGATCGGTTTCATGTTGTTTAGTCAGAAGGTTCGTCCATACACATCTGAGCTAATTTAAGTTTTTGATCGAGAGGAGTATTATGTACCTGAAAATACAGTTTTGCCTTGGTAATCCAACCATGAGGATCGATTCCTTCAAAGAGAGGAAGCTTGACCTTAGGCATCGAGAAGAGTTAACGAAATGGTTTTCTCAAAAGCGACCATCGAGATTGTTGGTGAGTTTTGTGCCAGAACCGGAGCCAATCACGTTGTTAATGGTGGGGCTCGGATGGAATGATGAATCAGTATAGATTTCTGGTTGGAAGATTTAGTTGATAAGTCGTATAACATCATATATAAGAATGTTAAGGCCTATTATTTTAGACATCTAAAACACCCTATTAAAGCTATAATCTTTTGTAAAGAAAATCAAAGTCATCCGTAGTAGTAACGTTACTTTCTTTTCCAGTTGTGTTTAAGTCATCCCTATTCAAAATTTCCATTGACTCGGGCCACCACGGTTACGCAGACATAGAATTTCATACAACGAAAAAATATGAGCGAACAAATTAGGAGAAATAGTTTGTCAAATGAGCAAAGTACCATAAACAAAAATTGATCATTTAACCATTCTCAGCTTTGTCAAAAGCATTGGATTTGTGCTTCGGCGAAAACGTGAATCCATTGGGAACCTTGCCAAGTAACATCTCAGAAATTTTAATCTGCACCAAAAAAAAAAGAAGCAAAAATTAATACAAATTAGATTTTGATAGAACTAGAATGAAAACTGATAATGCAATAGGAACACGTAATATTATGCAACAAAATAGTATCAGCATCGTGACTCGACATGACAGTGATTGCTGCTTTTTCCAGCATCATAAGTAAATGGGTAACAAAAATGTATCTCTAGTCATGGAAAAACGGAAACCTACCATGCTACAATAATTCTAGAGACATCTAATGTATCTAAAGCTGTAGCCACAGTTCTGGAAGCAGTCACAAACAACCCAAAGGAAACAGGACAGAGCCAGAATTAAAAGAGAAATACCCAATCAACGGCAGACTCGGAAGCCATTATTGTCTCCAGGTCATCACGGCCATAGTATGTGGGTGGGCGCGAGTTCAGCCGTTGAGGAAGAACTTCCAAAAGACCAACGGGAACATATCGGTATGTGTAACTAAGCCATTCGAGTAAAAAGGATCTAGTTGTCTCCACACCTGTATATCCAATATATTATTGCAAAATACCATCAGAATACATAAAAAAACTGAAGTTACCTATTTGTATGAAATTAAAATATCATGGAGCATAGAATAACAATTTTTTTCTGGCAGAAGGTTGATAACCAACAACCTAGACCGGGTACAATCATCTGCCTATCCATAATATGGTGGGCATATCTGACTCACTCAGGGTTGAGGCTATGGGGGTGCCAGGGCTGCTTGAACCCCTGACCTTGTGGTTTTTGTGGCAAAGATGCCCCCACCGATTACCAACTGAGCTACGGCCCATTGGCGCACAAAATAACAATTAACAGCATTTTTAAAACTTTTGAGCAATAACAGTATACAGTCGCCCAGCCTAACACGTTTTGACACATATAATAATTACCCGCATTGACTTGTTAGCCAAGCGGTCCACCAATCCACCCATTTTCCCACCGATATGGATGTGCTGTTGTAAAGTATATTACACAAGCATAAACCTAGAGAAACTAGAAGTAAATGTCATACCTGCAACTTTAGACCGTGGCACAAACTAATCTTTGGCAGGTGAAATAGATGTAAAGTTAAAAGCCGCATGAATTAATGCACTAAGTCTCATCTAATAGCAGTTCTATTTTGAAAACATAAATAGCTTCTAGTTTCTTGTAGATTTATTTGAGTAAGAAGTGAGTATTATTTTCACCAACCACATACCTTTTGTGTCAGAACCCCAATGTTCGAGTCCAAACCGTACATAATCTTTCAAAATATTCAAACGTTCACCAGAACTGATGTCCCAGTCTCTCTGCTCCTTGATTTCAGTGAAAAGCCAGGGCTGCAGGCATATATAACAAACAAGCAGTTTTGAAATTTTTTAACAATACTCCAAGTACAAGGAAGTCGAAACTTAAGCTCAAGCTACAAACCTTTACTAAACCTCCACGAGCAATCATGCATGAAGAGAGTTGTGGACAATCAGATTTGTGTTTATTCCAGTCAGAAAATGAAAAGATGTCTCCATTACCAAGGACTTGTATAGTATCAGGGGCCTTTCTTGTACACTGGTATACATATTCCCAATCAGGTTGCTTGGTGTAACGTTGCTGGCGAGATCTACCATGAATGGTGACTACACTTGCTCCCCATTGCCCAACATCTGCAATTACCGAATCGATGCGACTCCTACCCTCATAGTAACTTGTTCGTGCCTGGAACCAGATAAAGAAAAAGAAAAGCAAAGAAAATGGAACAGGCTTAACACCAAAGCATCAAACACAATGTACACACAGTAAGACAATAATTCAATATATAGATTAAATGTTCTCTTTCTTTTCTTCCATTTATCCTTCATCTATCTGAATGAATACAACAGTAGTTAAATAGGTTAGGTCTCAATAGGTACCAAAGTGAACCAGACAAGGCTTATAATGGAACCAAACAGAACTAATCAATTCCAGTTAAATTTTGTTAGATTCCATTGTGTAAATACTTCAGTAGTTTAGATCTTTCATTTTAGAACTGGCAGTTGAAATCGCTTTTAAGAAAAATTGAATCATGACAACTAACAATCTAGACATCCGACGATTTACCCAAAGTGCAGATTATTGTATACCTTTATTTATTTATTGGTCTGATTGATCTTGAGGTCTTAGAGTTTGGAAAATCATGAAACTGTATACCTTTATAGTTACGGGAATGTCCACCGTGCTAGAAACTGCATGTATCACATTTTTCATCCGCATTGGTTTGGAAAGAAGAGCTGACCCAGCCCCCTTGTTAACCACAAGATCTATCGGACAGCCCATATTGATATCAATGAAATCCACTGAACATTCCTGCTCAATAAGTTCAGCAGCTCGAGCAACTGTGTCAGGAAATGCCCCACAAATCTGTACTCCAAACAGATCCTCAGATTCATGTCGCCTTAACAGTGCCCACTCAGCAGCTTGACCCTGTTCACAAATGAGAAAACATTCAATCTACTTACGAGGATAACTTCATATACTATGTATATAAGATTAAAGGGCAGTGGGTTATTCTATACATATAGATTCTTTCCTACTTTCTAGTAATTTCTTCTTAATGTTAAACTCTCAGACTAATGCACGGTCCATACATTGTAGAGAAACCAAAAAACATTACATGAATCAAAGAAGTAAAATGAGTAAGAAATAACTGGTGCTACAATCTTATAAGGTAATACAAATTGATCCCCTCAAGATGTATTTGATCAAATCAGATATTGAACAACTGTGTTTGAAGAAGATCACAAACCTGTAAAAGATTGGTGCACATTGCCATTTCACCACATGTTATGTCGGCACCCAGCGCTTTGCAAACCCTTCGGAAAGGAAGGTTGCCAACTGTGGTTAAAGGTGCAAGATATAGCTTATCCCGAAAGTCAATCAGTTTCTTTTCACGTGGATGTAAGTTTAAGCTTTTATCGGTTTCTATATTGTCCGTGGTTGGAAGTGATTCTGATTGTGCATCAGTTGTATCAAGATTGTTCTCCTTGACACCTACACCAGTCATAATACACAAGAACATTGTACCAATCTATGAGGTGAAGACGATGAATTAATACCACTAAAAAACAACTATGATGATACAGCATACCATTAGCTTCTTCAACGAAATCACATGTTTCATCAGTTGATGATTTTCCTTTCTTCGAGGGTCTAGGATCATCAGCACCATTCACGTCTTCAACTTTCTCACAAACTTCTGGAGAGCAATCATTCTCAACAATTGGGTGGTCACCAACTTCTCCGCTACCATTTTCATTTGTAACATGAGATCCATTTGTAACAGCCTGACCCGCTTCTTTAATATCAGCCGTTGTTTTCTTTTTTGATTTAGGTGGACCCTGCATTTCAAACAAAATAGAACCGGTGTATATTATCATTTATCTCTTAGCAGTAAATAACACCAACACCAAATTACAATAAGCATCAATAATATTTACGTAAAAACAGTTATGTCATCATAACTAATGATTCCCTATAATTTTTATCTAGTTGATGAAGAATAGATATTTAGGTGCCCTCCCTAATAATAATCAACAATTATTAAATAGAGAGGTTCGCAATTTAGATGACATGGAGTTATCTGCTCATACCATAAGACCAAGAGCTTTGAGTTTAGCATCTGCCTTAGGAAACTTCATTTTGTTTTTCCACAATAGCTTTTGGATATCTTTCTTCAATCCATTGATTTCAGAGTTCTTAAGGTCATTTGGAGTTCCAGTTGCAACATCATTTCGATGGGTTCCTAAAAATCTACAACCCAATCCATAGGGGCATGGACCTTCGTCACTGTCAAAGGGGCAGTTGCCCTCTAAATCAGCAGGTTTCTGCATTTCACAATATCCAGTCTCATCATCAAAGTTAGTAGCATAAAAAAAAGTGGAAAAATCACTATAGGATTTGAATCAACTCTTACCTCCGCCTTAAATGCTTCTATGTCATGGCTAAAACGACACTTGTCACTATAAGGACAAGAATCTACTTTTCCTGTCTTCGCAACCATAGGACAGAGATTACGTGTGGATTGCTTTTCCTGCAAGTCCAATGCCATGTATCATCAGATGATAGTTAGAGATAAAGCTATCATTCTCTACTCACATACAAGAAAAACAGATGTATAGATCATTTCAACCACAAAGTACATCTGTTTTAAAATCCGCAATATACACCATATACACAGGGGGACTATGATTCATAGTAAGAAACCTACATAAATTCAGTAAGCAGTGAACAAGATCGACACACGCGATATGAACATAAAAGTTTATACCTTACTGAAACTTTTCATTAAAAATATACAGTCATCACCTTACTTGTTGCATAAAGCTTATACACATTAAAAGAGTGTAAAACATAAACTTTACAAAAAGTTTTCCAAACATTTCGTGTATGGATATCATGAAACATGTATGCTATAACATGATACCTCACTAAGACAAGGATATCAATGAAGAGTGCAAAAAGGAGAATAACTAAGCAAAGGAAACTCTGCATGTCCCAAATATACGTACAGAAGCTGGAAAGCTGCAACACTAAATCCATTACATGGAAAATTAGGCAATCAAAAATACATAATAAAAATTATAAGCATAAGTTTAAATTAACAGAAAAAATTCATCCTATTGGTTGAACTCATTATTTGCTATAATCACTTGATCAGTAACGAACTGTAGCTTAGGGTACCATTAACTGGTAATAAACTATAAATTCATTTCTATTTCACGCAGCTTGCCTATGCGTCCCGAAAACAACTATTCAAATCCTATCTCGTATAACTATCAAACGAAATTGTGCATTAACAAAACAGGCAACAGAATCTATTAATCAATATTATTAAAAATCCTCTAAATAGCAAAACTGATCAAATTAAATCATCAGATATATGAGCATATATACATACACACAAACAAAATACCTGATTTCGTTCTCTTTTCAGCTGCCGTTTGGACTTCTTCTCTTTACAAACAGGTACGGAAGCAGTAATGGCGATGGCCGGAACGGCGTCATTTGATAATTTAATTTCATCATTACTAACTCGTGTGGGTGTTACACGTATGTATTCCTTCTTTATCGGAACTATTGCTTTCGCTACCATTTCTTCCACTGTCATTTCAATTATTGACCTTCTAGCCGGAGCCTGCGGTGGAGTTTCTGTCGGAACCATTAGTGATTCTATGACGGTAACTTCCGTCGCCGTTGCTTCCATCGTCGGCTGAAGGGGTTTGTTAGGGTTTTGGTGGTGAAAAGATGGTTTGTGCGAGTTGTGGTAGGAACTGGTAATAACATAAAAAGGCGGAAACAGCTAACGACCAACCAAACGGCGTCGTTGCGCATATAAATAAAATTATGTTTCTTTACCCTGTACTTTAACGTCCTCCATAATGAGCCCCTAAATTAAGGTTGTAACTCGACCCAAATCGAATGAGTTGATACAATTTCAAGTTCGAGCACACCACACGAATAAAGGAGTAATTAAGAGTTACTATGTAAGTAGTTTATTAACCTGTTAATTATTTTTATAAATTATGAAAATATAATATTATATATATACATACATACAAACATAAAAAATGACTATGTATATTTCGATTATATTGCATACATCTGACTAAAAAAGCTTGCTCGGTAATTTGAATGGAGAAAACCTTCTCAATTTAGCCTTTACATATAAACAAATATGACATTACATTACACTTTTGATGAATTAACCCTATTTTACGAGTAAAAAACGATTTGACATGTTGAGATTGTAACAAGATTGGTTTGCTAGCACGTCTTCGGTTACCCATCTAAAGGTCACAAACTTTGGAAGTACAATAGTTGATTTATGATGTCTTTGCATAGTTCTCGCTGCTTTTCATGTTCTCAATGTCATTATATATGAGGAACTCACGCTTTGGTTAACTTTGGTCATTAATTAAAGTTGATTTGTTAGTTATTGGGCAAAACCTGCAAAGTAAAGCATTATCGTTCATTTGCACTTCTTTCGTTTTGATTTATTGGAGTTCTATTTAATATGTTTGGTTCGTCTGTTTATTGCAACATGAACAACAAAGTTTTGCGAGTTACAATTGCCTACGAGAACAAAACTTTCAATATCCAAAACAATTAGAGTACTAACGTACAATAATTCAAACCCAAAATCAAGCTAAAATCAGATCGAAATGAGATCATGAGCAAAGAAACCAGGAATTCAACCAAACAGTAACCAAATATACTGTTCATAGACTACTTGATTCACATTGTTGGCCTTAACAACATCTCAATTTTAACTACCATTTTAACTCAACCCTATATACTTGTTGCAAATGTAAATATGGACTCACAAAAAATACATACGTAGTAGTTTTAGGTAGTCTAATGTGACGGATCGACTGTTTCAGACACAAATTGTGAAGAAGTTTATGAAAAGAGAAGAAAACCAAGGACAAAGTTAGACTGCAAAAGATTAGTAGATAAAAGGGGTCACAAATAGGTGAGAACCTACAACTTATAATTTACAAAATACAAAGCAAAGTTAAAAATCTAGAACAAAAAGATTAAAGCTTCAATCAAATTCTCATCATAAACAAAAATAAGTTCAAATCCTATGAATTATAAAGATCACGAATAACAATAAAAGATTCTGAACACCAAAGATTGCACATATATATATATATATATATATCTAGATATAAATTAAATGGCTAATAAGCTCAATATAAATTAATAAGTTGCTACAAGACCCACCCTTGGTCTGTATTCCCAGAAAGACGTGAAAAACTAATGAAAAAATGCCCTTAGGATATATTAATAAGTCGTTACGGTGATAGTATGCACAAACTCAGCACCTTGAGGTTTCCAAGCCGTAAGTGGGTCCCTATTGGTTTGGATCATGCTTGGTGGCTGAATTACCGTTTTGCTGTTGTGATTGCTGCTGGTTTTGTTGTTGCATTTGATGAGCTTGTTGCTGTTGGTGCATCTGGAACATCTGTGAGCTGATTGAGAGTTGAGAAAACTTAGCAGCGTCCCCATTTAGCTCCGCAGTAGTTATTTTCAAACGTTGAACCTCAGCAGTCAAAGCCTCGTTTAAAGCTGTCATCGTCACAAAATCAATAAGCAGAGAGACGATAATATCAAGACAAAAAAGATCATCACTTTGTGCCAAGTCCCACTAGATGGGGCTATATCAACACATTTATATGAAAAAGAGTCGGTTCATGTTACAATTTAATTGATAAAAGGTAAGATTAAAAAAAGTAGTAGTAAAGAAAACAAGCTAAATGGGTTAGAAGTCCTCAAAAGAGTATTTAATTGCTTACTGAATCTTAATTTGTAGTATTTATAAAACATGGACTATAGGAGTGGGTGGGTCGCTAAATGTAACTTAAGTTCCATGTACTCCAAATAAAGTCAACTCCTTTAGTATGCACCACTCAAAACCTCTCTTCAATAATCACCCCACCTCTATGCCTTCTATAAACGCTTCTTAATGCAAGTCTCTGTCTTTTAACAGGACATCTCAAAACAGAATTTTGATAATTTTATTTTTAGGCAAATAGTTGAATGGAAGACATAATTTAGGCAAGCCTAAGAACGTTATTATAAACCAGATAGAAAATGACATTAGAAAAAGAAGATATACATTGTATAAGATTTGTAGAATCTCGCTTATAAGATATAAAATCATACCATCTCGAAGCTGGGCCTGCTGCTCCATAGCTTGCAGACGAAACTTCAGCTCATTATTTTGACTAGTAAGCCCCGATGAATCCCTCTGTATGACAAACAAATTACTATATAAATACACAACATTCAAATGGAACTCTTCCACTAAACAAAAGAAAAGGTGAAAGATTAGAGAAAACAAAAGCCCACCTGCAATAAAGTAAGTTGTGCAGACAATGTCGTTGCTTCAGTCTGTAAAGTTTGAACTTTGTGTTCCAGTTCTGTAATGTAACGCATTTTTCTTTCTTTCGATCGAGCAGCAGACTGTCGATTAGCCAAGATCCTATAACAGGCCACAGAAATCATTTTAAAATAACACAGTAGATGGTGAACGGTTAATGTGAATGTAATGTAATAAAGACTAATCAGACGTTACATACCGCTTGGCTCGTTTTGGATCGGATAAAGCTATCTCAGCAAGTTTATCATTAGCCATAATTTTCTTGAGCTCGGCACCAGTAAATTCACCATTCCCAAACTCTAAACTGAATGTGTTTGAGTCAATGGAATTATTCGGCGCGAGTTGACTAACGGGCCCACCAGAAGGTGGAAGTTTCGGTGATTCCTCAGCAAAGTTCATTCCCCCCATAAAACTATCCATCGACACACTTCGATAATGCCTCGTTGTCGGAGCAATGTCTCCTCCCGCACTTCTTTTAATCCCACCACTTTCATTCACACTACTTGTAGCTTCATTATCACTACTATCACCTCCGTTTGTCTTTGTACCACTAGCTCGGCTATCCAAATCTTCACGATTCTCGGTTCCTTGTTTGTCGTCAGTTCCAGACGAGTTTAATGTATCAAGGCTATCTAAATTCATATACGCCGAAAACAAATCATCAACAACTTCCCCTTCCGATTTCCTCTCTCCCATTCCTTCAGCATTACCTTCACTACTACTTTTCGTCTCCCAACTCGTTTCCCATTTCACCAACTGGATCGGCTTGGACCCTTGATTATCTCTAGAAGGCGTAATCCTTTCTAAAGTATTCGGACTTCTCAATGGAATCAACGGTGGAGACGATTGCATTATAGTCGAGAACCCAAATGGAATATCACTATTTGACCGCCTATGTGCTTTACGCGGTGGAAGACTATTCTCTGCACTTCTCCCTAAACTCCCCCTACCAAAAGGAGAAGAAGGCGGCAATAAAGCGTGCGAATTTCCATCACGTTCATCCATTGAAATATCACCTAAAACCTGATCAGGGGAACGCGCCGACGGAGAATCGCGATATGGTGACGGGCTCAATGGTGGGAGCGAATCAAGGGCGAAAAATGCAGGCTGTGAAAATGATCGTGAATGTGACGGCCCTGGACTATGATTAAAGTTCGGCGACCCACCAGGTTTATGACTATTCCCTAACGTTTGCGTAACCGGAATCTGTGAGTACGGCGACACAGGAGGAAACTGCGGACGAGACGGTGGGATTCCAGCTCTTTTACCGCTGTTTTCAATACCATAATTTGGGGAAAACTGTCGATTTTGAGCTCGAAATTGTGATGTGTTCAGTTGTGGTATATCAAGTAGATTATAAGTCACAGGCTTTTGTGGTTGTTGTTGTTTAGGTATTGTTGATGATGAAGTCCCAAATGATGATTGTACTCTTTGGTTCATATCATTATTTCCTTCTTCACTATCCCCCATTTCTTACCAATTACAAACCCTGATTACACTTTTTTAGCTACAAGCCCTGTCTACACTGTTCAGCTCAATCACACAGAAATTGATAAGCAATATATTAAAAACCCTAAAACAAATAACAGAAATGAAATAAATAACTCAACTTTTAACATCAGAAACCCTAATTCACTAAAATTGAGACACAATCAACACCAATACACACATACATACACGTATATAAGTATATCTATTATTATACAAACAAATTACCGGTGAAATGTTGGATTGATTGAAGGAGAAGTGAGCGGTGTAAGATAGCAATTGGTGTGTGTAAAAAGGGAGAGAAATCGTGTTTTGACAAAAAGTAATAACTGTTTGATGGCGTTGCTAATATATAGATATATAGATATATGTATAAAATTGTATGTATATATTGATGACGATGATTATATGTACACGGATATCATGACTGGTATGCTACTACTACTGAATTACGCGTGAAATAAATTTGGGGAAATTGAATTTGAATGTGAATTTGGGTTGAATTTCAATTTCATTCCGACCGGTAGTTTGACTTTGACTAGTGGACTTTAATTGATCCAGAAAATAAAACAAACAATTTATTTCCTTCATCACCGCATATTATGGGGCAATGAATCTCTCGCTATCTTTTTAACTTGTGTTTATATATATATATAATATACCGAGATGATTAAGAGAGAAGGGATAATCTTAAGGAAAAGGGGAAAAAAAAATTTGAATCGTCCGTTAACATTTATGATGGTAAATGTTAGTTAACAATTTATCACGATAAATGTCAATTTTGAACACAATAAATGTTAACGGACGACCAGATTTGTTTCCCCTATTGGATATATATTTCTATGTTTAACTAAAATAAAATTTGCTACTACTATTATTTAACAGATAATATATTCTTTTTCTATACTCCTTATTATCATCAATTTTTTTCGTATAGCACAATTCACGGAGTACTTATCCTTGTTTGTTTTTATAAGATTATTATTAGTCCTTTAGTATGTTTTTTTCCTTTCTTTTTTTAAATAAGTTTGATTGATGCCTTTCGAAAAAATAATAAAAAAATAAACAAAGTAGTTAAGATTATTATATTTTCACATAATAAACATTCAATAAATAAATGTCAAAATCTTTAGTGACCTTAATCATTATCTTAACGGCGGTAATTAATGAAACCAAAACAATAAAAAGTATTAATCAGTTTTACAAAAATGTATTATTACTCTAAGATTTAAGATAATAATTGAAAGTGTCTTGATTCGTACACCAAACCTCTATAATCTTATCCGTGTTATACATCCTTAATCAATTCAAACTATTTAACAAAATCATAAAAGCATAATTTGAAGGATTGATCCACATGTTATTGTTCTTTTAGGGGAATTTGTGGCCCACGCCCCATGTGTTGAGAGTGTCAAATTGTCAAATGTATTTTTAGGACGTGGAAGCTTGTCTAATAGCCTTAAAGTGACATAGTTGTCTCTTATTTACACAAACAACAGATCTTCATTGCTTTCATTGCCACGAGTGTATCTAGTTTAAACCTTTTAGTCTCTAATGTATAACATAATTGCTTCTAGCATCACACGTTTTATCAGATACATATAATTACTTAAGCCATGAGTATCTACATTCACCGAAATGTTGCATTCTAAATAAGACTTAGGCCTCAAAACAAACGAGGAACATTAAAAACCTAAGAAACTAAGTTATACAATAACAACGTCAACGAACCAACGAACTAAGTATTACAGACATGTTAGTTACGTATTAACAATTCGTCATTCGATGAGTTATGACTAAACCATGACAAAAATACACATGAATGACAATAGTAGTGTGATTTATACAATTATGGTACTCCTTGTATCTATGTTAACCAACAATACTTAATGATACATTATTTTACCTGATTTAAAACCATTAGACATGAATTAGTACTGTGTTTATTTATGGTATTATACAATTTCGCACTCATTCGGGTATTCCCTAATTTATGGTTCAGTGAACCCCAAAATGTTATACTTTATCTTGTTTTGGTTAAAAGGAGAGTTAAAAAAGAGTGCACTTTATTTTTTCTTGCATCTTAAGAGTTTCCTAATATCCTTCAAACGTAAAGTCTTAAACAATTAACAAGTCATGAGTTAGTTATAGTGTTGCATCGATTTCTTTAACCTTGTGAGTCATTTATGTATTATTGTTACTAGATTCCGAGTGGCGATATTATGCATAACGAACTTAACATATGGGTTGATTTTGCAGAGAACAAATTAACTGTTGATAATGTACATAAAAAATGTTTAAGAGTTAAACATGTAATTTTGTTTTTAGATGTTGTCCATAACTTAATTAGGTAATGCGAAATCTTTAAAATGAAACACTAAATGATTGATTTTGAGTTTTTGTTTTTCTAGAAAGGTAGATACTCATACAGTCATATGCGCATAATACCATAAATATATATATATACTTACAAATATTTATATTTGTTTTAGACTTAAACTCGCAGTCTTATTGTTTAACAATTACCTCAATACCGTTAACTCAACGATCATTAGTTGTTTTGTCTTTCTAATAGTTTGAATTTCTTAAATATACATAGAAGTTGCATATGTTATGAAGTAGACAATAAAAACTTTGTTCGTTTGACATTTTGAAGTATAAAAGAGCACATGGAGTGAGATATCAAAGTTATTGACTTATATGTTGGCATGATTTCTAAGTTGGTCAAGTTGTAAATTAGTTTTTAAAATGTTAGTTAATTAGTTGTATTTGTTGGGACATCATCAACGTAACGTACACATTGCTGCGTTAAATATATATTTTCCATCTTAAGAGTTTAATTAGATCCATAAATCACCCTCCATTGTATATTTCATTATAGCTAGGGGACCCATCTAAGTATATTCGTTTAATATTTTAAACTTATAAAGTATTGTAATGATCATACAATAAATAAATAAAGAATACAACATTGTATGCACAACACCCTACATAAACCAATGGTCATATAACTAAAATATATATATACAAGATCTCACTATAAAGAGAGATAGCAAAAAATATATACAAAGCCCAACATATAAAATTATATAATTTAAATAAGTATTTTTTGTTCTTAGGATATCTTGTGACGTGGGGTGCATATCCATTTGTACATAGTTGTTGGCCACAATAATGATTTTAACAAGAAAAAACTATTACTTAATGAGGTGAAAATAAATGAAAATTTCTACAATAACTACCGTTTCTGTTGCAATCTAATCCATGTTAAGAACAATTTCTAGTTGAAAACATTTATTTATTTATTTTATTTTGCAACGACAATACTAGTTTCCTTTGATACTTTTAACATTTACAATTACTATATCTAGTTTTGACGTTATATAAATGAGTTTTACCTGACCAAAAATCACATTATGTCATGCATTATGACCCTTAATATGAACCTAAATGTATGTCATTGTTTTTATAATATAAACCCTACAATGTGCAAATTGTCGCGAAAGCATAACATAAAATTTGGTTATGGACACGAACCAAATCATTAAGAAAAAAGGTGTTAGGACAAGCACATTCCTCTCTTTCTCAGATACATTTTTCTGTACACACACATAATAGGGATACAATCAGACCGTCCTTAAATTTAATTTCGATGGTTTAATTAATATAATTAGTATTAAATAATTTTCAGGGTCAATCATATTGTCAAATAAAAACTTGTCACCATACTTTGTTGTAGTAAACATCAATCGACTTATATATATTTGAATTAAAATAGCCTTATATAACTCTTCCTAAATTCTACTGAAAATGAAAATATCATGTCAACCTTTTTATTTAAAATTGATGGAAAATTAGCATCCGTCTTTTTATGTGCTTTTATTTATTTTTCAAAAAGAAAGAATATTTATAACGTTATTTTCAACAAGCATTCTAATTCTAATCATGTGGGGTTTATCTTCATAAAGTTATATCTAACAGAATATTTTGTCGTCTTTAACGTTATTTTCAATAAGCAGTGGTCATTGTTTTTAAATTCTTTTCTTTCTTGTAGTAATTGATGTGTGAATTCCTTAGATTTTGTCGTATTTTATAAGTTAAACCTTTTTTGTTTATATTCAATATTTTGTAAAATAATGTCATTAGAAAATAGACAACAAGTTTAACATGTTAGCAAAATTTTGGTCTCCGAAAGCCGTAAAGCAGTCTCCTACCTCATCTCGGATGTCGTTCCCGTTCCTGACAATATTTTCAAATAGCATTCGTACATGAGATTTTCATCTCATACGGCTCTTCAAAAGTCACAAATAAATCTAAGGACCCATTCATTATTATTTTTCTTGATATGTTTGTAACATAGATAGAGATAAAATGAAATCCATTGTAAGATCCCCATTAGACACTGGAATTCTGTCTGCTATTATAAGAAAGTGCTTCTGAATTCATCTTATCTTTTAATAATTTAAATTCTTCTTTGTTGAGTAATAACTTAATGACATTATTTTTTTAGAATTTTTTCCAATCTAATGGCTTTTTAAATTGAATAAAAACAAAAATAAAAGAATCAAGAACATTGTAAAAACAGTGTTATCCACTTCTTTACTTTTTCAATAACAATATTTCACCAAAACACTATAAAAATAATATTATCATTCCTCATACTCTAATTTTTCAATAATTCTTGAACCATTTAAAAAATTTAGCAATTTATTAACTGATGGCAGGCACGAAACAGAAACTTAAATTATATGGCAAATAAAATATATTTAAGTTACATTACTAATAATTTTTGTATCGTATTTTAGAAGGTGGCCACATGTAGATATCTCCTTTTGTCGTTGGAGTTGGTATTTTTAAAGTCAACTTCTTATCGATGTCTCCAATATCATAATGAAGAAGTCCATAATTTGGCTTCCAGAATCATGTATGGGTAATTAATTTACTTATATCCTGATAATGAAACATATGACATAAGGTAATAATCTTGGCTGCGTTAATCATAATGTTAAAATTGAGCAAGTTCGATGAATGATTCACATATATATAAATATATAAATATATATATATATATATATATAGGAGAATGATTCACAGGAAACTTTAAAATTTGGGAAAATAGGGAAGTAAATCTTAGCCCTTGATTAAAAACGTTTTTAACATTCATTGATGATGAATGTTAAATTTTGTAATTTTTTGTAATTTTTAAAATTCATTTATGATGAAATCAATGGTTGAGATTTACTTCCCTCATTCCCTAATTTTTTTGCTTGCCTATTGATCCCCACCCTATATATATATATATGAAAATTGTCCTAAATTCCTTTTTTTACACTATTAGCTCAGAAAGTTTACTTTTATCGTGTATACGATGCATCATTCACTGACTAAGATATTATCTTTTATTTTTAAATTTATACTTGAGATTATTTCAGTCAATTTAAAAAATAAAATGATCATTTAGGAAATAAAAGTAACTTTTTTAAACTGATAGTATGAAAATAAAAAGTTCAAAAATAATTGTTATAAATTTGTATAAATCATATAAACCATTTATAAAATTTAGTTGATGATAATTATAAAAATTGAACTCGAATTTTGATTAAATGTCGTATGATTATATAAAATAATTTAATTTATTCAACTCAGTAAGCTATTAGACCAGTGCCTATGGGCTTAGTTGGCACCGTCTTCGTCTTCGTCCTGGGCTGTGTGGCATTGTCTTGTGTTCGTCACCATAGGCACGGTCCCGTCTTGGGACCGTCCTATGGTTCTTTCGTGCTGCCGAGAACGAGGAGAACGAGAGAGATTTAGGGGCAACGGCTAGTGCAACGGGCAAAAATCCCCAACGGCTATTAAAAAAAAATATTTTTTAATTTTTTCTCAACACTATATATACACATACATTATACTACATTTTTCACACACAATTCTTACATTTCTTACTTTATTTCATACAAATTATCACACACAATTCTCCTATTTACTACTTATTTACATTTGTTACTTTTTCACACACATTTGTTACTTTATTTCATAAATGGATCACTATAATAATTCGGATGACAATTCCGATCTAGAAGAATTTGTAGCAAGTGTTGCTTCTTACGATCCGAATGTTATACTCGATATGCTTGAAGTGTTAGAAGAAGACGGCCAAAAATACGTAGAAGACATTTAAATAGAGATCGACTCGGTGCCGGGTAACATTTGTGGCAAGACTACTTTGCACCTAATCCAACATTCCCGGAAGATTACTTTCGAAGAAGATATAGGATGAGCAAGTCATTGTCTCTCTGTATATGTGAAGGTATAACGTCTTACTCCCAACTACCGCTACCTCCATATTTTAGTTTTTTCCATCAAGCGCCCGATTGTATCGGTACACTTGGTTTTAATGTTTACCAAAAGTGCACTTCCGCCATACGACAATTGGCATACGGTTGTGCCGCTGATGCGTTTGATGAATATTTACATATGGGTCAACAAACTTCATATGATTGTTTAGATAACTTTTCTAAATGAGTATTTCATTTATACTCGACTGAGTATTTAAGAAAACCTACTCTACAAGATGTCCAACGTTTACAAGCTAAACATGCGGAGTTACATGGTTTTCCGGGGATGCTCGGAAGCATCGATTGTATGCATTGGCCTTGGAAAAATTGTCCAATAGCATGGAAAGGTCAATACACACGAGGTGATCACGGACATCAAACAATCATGCTCGAAACGGTGGCCTCGTACGATTTGTGGATTTGGCACGCTTACTTTGGTCATGCAGGTTCGAACAACGATATTAATGTTCTTAATGAATCAGATTTGTTTAACGATTTACTCCAAGATCGAGCTCCCGAGGCAAGATTTACTGTGAATGGGGTTGAATATAACAAAGGATATTATCTCGCTGACGAGATTTATCCGGAATGGGTGACTCTTGTTAAATCGTTGAAATGTAAGATCGAGGAAAAGAATATCAAATACAAGAGATTCCAAGAAGCTGCAAGAAAGGACGTAGAACGAGCATTCGATGTTCTTCTAGGTCGTTGGGCGATACTTAAAAATCCGGCAAGACCGTATAGTATTAACAAGATAAGAAGAATCATGTACACTTGTGTGTATCTACACAACATGATAACCGAAGACAACGGGCGCATTATATGTCAACTTGAGGAAGACTACCTCCAAAACCCGAATAATCTTCCGTGACGTACTTGGTCGGAGAGGTGGCAATTCATGCTCGTATGGACAAAGAATTATGCGATAAAAGAATGCATCATTCACTTCGTAATAATCTTATCGAACACATTTGGAGCCTCCCGTCAAATTTCCGTATTCGAAATAATGTTACGCCTAACAAAGACACAGACGACGAGTAATTGTAACATAGACTTTTAATTATTGTAATGTTTTTATTATTTATGTAACGTAGACTTTTAATTATTGTAATATTTTAATTATTTATGTAACGTAGGTTTTTTTTTTAATTATTGTAATTTTAATTATTAGTGTAACGTAGTTTATTTAATAATTAATGTAACGTAGTTTTTTAATTATTGTAATTTTTAGTATTAATATAAGTTAATTATTGTAATTTTTATTATTAATTAAAAAATGTATATGTATTGATATTTAAGAAATGATGTGGCGCTGATGTGGCATTGAAAAGTTCAGTCTTGCAGTCATCATAGGTAGCATTCAGTCTTGGGTTAGTCCTCAGTTTTAACGCTGACGTAAAGATCAGTTTTGCAGTCTTAGTTAGTAGCCATAAAGATTGGTCTTAAAGGGGTCAACAAAGTTTCGATTAAGTTTTGTTGGGAAAAGAGAACACATGCCTATATGGCTATATATATGAATGAGGTATTTCATGACGTTGTGATTTGTCATTTGTGAATACTAGCCCAAATAAATTTAGCTAAGACAAGTATCCACGTGTTGGGCTTGATGCTTATAGGCCCATCTACGGAGGGCCCATTTTAATAAATAATAAAAAAACATTTGATAACGATTTACATGTATTTGTATGCGCCAACTTTAAAAAAATGACGTATTAGAGTTCTTAAATATTCGTCTGAAATGTGAACTACGTCCTTTCGAAAGTGAACATCGGGTCGTATAAGTCTAACAAGGAGAGAAGGTGAAAGACAAACTTGATTTAATATAAAATGAGTCTATAATCTAATAATCTATATAGACCTAAAATGTATTCAATCTTTGAAAACTTTAAAATCTTTACACTTTCAGTCCTTCAAATTACGATAAATACATAATTAATCTCTTATTTTAACTAAACGGTACATGATGCTATATTCTGTCAGGCGCACAACACAATCACGTTGTTTATTAGAAAGCCACGAGATCATTATATTACTATACAGTCTAAAAGATTTTGAAAGTCATCTGTGACTGTAAGCCCGAGAATCGAGGTCATACAATACCCAAAACTATACACATCAAAGTGACATATAAGCTTTCGACCACAAACCACGTTTGGCTCGGCTCACCACAAGACTAAAAGATTTTGAAAAGTCGGGCTTACAATTATATTAAACAGAAAATAGCCCAGCTAGAATAGTAACAAAACAATGCAGCAAAACACTTGCATACAATCCATAAAAACACCCTAAGAAAACCTACACCTTCCACCACTAAACAGACTCCCTTATCAAAAGCAAAGCACAATATTTTTACCCAAAAACCTGCTTATACATTTTGGCAAGGTAAACCCGTCATTTTACTTGATGGTAATGTAGCGATTCGTACCATGTTTAGCCCAGTAGTTTTTAAGGTCGACGGGTGACGACATATCATGGCCTTGTGAAGCAAGCCGACTAATCAATCTCGTGAAAACTGATCCACTCATTTTTCGACCACCCATTCGAGAATGACGTTTGTTCGGCATCTGAGGGAGCGGATATACAGATAAGGTAGTCGTGCAACACGACGACTGCCACCCACCGCTGCCCCATTTGTAGCACTGCCTTGCGACTCCAGTACACGAGCAAATTGGAATCGGCATAGTCGTTTCATCGAAACTGATCTGGTCCATTAGTCCTAGCTCTTGAGCATCCCACTCGGCTTTCGAACCATCTGTCGTAACGTTCCGGTTCAGGTCCTCCCCGACTTTCTTCTGTTTCTTCGTTCTCACAGAACTTGTGCCACCGCGAGCTTTTGTCTCCTTAGTCATCCTTGACTTTTGAACGGGTTCAACAGCAGTTAACGGGAATGCTTCGGTTACATGTAGGTCGCGCATATACGAAGATTGTGTAGCTTGATGTTGGTTTCTTTTAGATCCTCGTTGACCATACGTGTTCATGGTAGATTCTTGGAAACGCAGTGCGGCAATTGCATTATCTCGTTCTCTTATAGCGTCGTTTCTATCCGCAATTGCAGCATCACGCTGCTGGATTGCCATGTCACGTTCCTCTAATGCCACTTTCTTTTCAGAGAGTGCTCGGTCCCGCTCTTCGATAGCGGTATTTCTTTCGGTCACGATTTGCAAGATTTTCTTATTCATCATCATAGCATTTGGATCCTTCACTTGGTATTGAGGCATATTCCACTACAATTTTCACAACCATTAAAACCAACTACGTTACTAACACTAAACTTCGTACAAACGAACGTAATAGCGATCAAGAAAGAAGCTTTTTACCTGAGAAGAAACACCTTTGTAGTAATCTACTCTATGGCGCCCGTTTTCACGATACCCACCGTCGTCCATCCTGATTAGCAAGAGTCGCAGTTGACTGAGCCAATACGTAATGTATTGAAATCTGATTTAATCATTTATGATCATTTTGCCCTGTATCATGAACACCAAAAGCCATTCAAAATCAATCAGATACGGAAGATATGAACTGACGGTGTAAAGCTGTACAAATAAATTACAAAATCATTCTGCTTTCGAGAGGCAACCATCTTTCTCAGTGGAGCTTAACCTAACCTAATTTCAATAATCAAAACAACCATAACATGTATTCTCTAATCTCTACTAATCTTCTATATACGGAGATAATCAAACATGGTAATAATCTTGCTGCTAAACTCAAAACATGAGCCTAACACCCTATTGGACTAATATATTCTAAGTACAGAAATGTAAGATGAGATCCTACAGCACCCAATATCTTTAGTTAGGGACAATGTCACTGAACTTCTTGGACATGCCACGTTAATTGGAAATGACCAAGTTGCATATTCGTTTCAGAGTAAAAGAGTTTCATATCATATGTATTTAGCTGTAAGTAGCATGATTCAAGAATCTTTAAGAAAACACTAGCTCTAGATGCCATCAAGTACCACAAAAGGTAAACACGATGTGTGGCCAGTAGCAGGTTGAAGACATCTCTAAATTCGATTTCATAAGTCATGAACAACACCAACTGGCCTACACCGCCCCTATGAAGCTCGAGGCACTGTTACATTATTCCGCTAATGAGCTTTCCCGAAAGCACAATTGTCATTGAAGTACCATCAATTCCTTGCGTACTGGTTGTCTAGCTATAATTTTGCAGAAGAACAGAAGGCTAAAGCTCAAAAAAACAAAACAGAAAAATAAATAATATAAAATTTAATTTCTGAAGTTCTTGCTAAACTAATGGCAAATCATGTAGTTTAACAGTTTATACAGGTTAAATAATAAGGGGTGAACTATCTTTCACAAATTGTTTTTTACATAACTAAAACGGTGCATAAAAAGCCATGATCATTCGTTTAGTCCAGAACAGGTCAGAAGAAGTCATCGTCCATCACAGGCAGAGAATTTCAATTGTTCATTAAAGACTCTTTACTTAGCAGCTCAACAACCACAGAAACCAATTTCCATACAAACAATGCAACCATGACATCAAAGAAGGAAACGTAATAAAATTTCAACAGAAACTACATTCTCAGCCAAACAATGTCAATGCTTATTACCTAGAGAATGTAGTTTGGTACCACGTCTTACACTAACGCAAATTATCTTGCTACAACAAGGAACTACTACTTGTTGTGCCCCTTTTGTGTAGTAAATTCTTCCTTCAAAAAGGTTGATTCTCCCAACGACCCCATCCGGCCCATGCCAGACCCCGTGCCCATCACCTGAGAGGCTAACAAGCTCATCTATCGACCCGCTCAGATGGTAGCTCAACCAACCAGTCCACGTCCAAACTTATCAAGAAAATTTACTAATAATCGATTTAGTTTGAATGTTAGCGAAAATCAAAGAAGTAAAAGGCTTTATAGGTGATCTGTCAGTGTCAGGCCATATATATACTGTTCAAAATCCTAATAATATGTAATGGCACATATACTACTACTGAATGTGCATATACCTCAATATTAAAATACAACTTCTCCACAAGAAACCACACACAAAGCTTCAAATACAAAATATACGGATATCATAAACCACAAAAAAAAACAAAACATAACAGTATCAATAACAATAACGCCGTACTAGAAAACAAAAATTAGGGCTTTTTAAGAGTTCGAAAAAGTGGGTAATTAGGTTGATGTTACTCAAATAATAATAACAATATTAATAACAAGTGAAACTTGAAAAATCATAAAAGATGACTTACAGATAATGAAGAAGGAGATGACATTTGTATGTATGTATCGCCGCCAGATGAAACCCCTATTTTTTATTTTTTTTAATTAAATCAAATATACACACCAGTTTAGGGGAGAGAGAGAGAGTTCAGAGATTTTGCTCTCACAGTGTTTTAGATTTCATGTCACAACTCACAAGTAGAGTATGAGATGATATCATAATAAAACTTATTTTATTTTTATTTTCTTTTTCTTATTAGTAAAATAAAAAGTACAAGTACGTTGAATTATTTCAAAAATAAATGTTTAATGGTATTTTCATTAATGAATTTCACTAAGAAGGTATAAGAGGCTAACAGCATCTATCTTCTGTTCTTCTACGTCTATCTATGTAATCTCTGTCTAATTTATTAAAAAAAAAAAACATAAAAAAGAATAATGATCGTCGATTGAAATAACATCTTCAATGATTCAACCGTTAATTGTAATAGTTAAATGTTCAGTCTTGTTTGACACGGTATTTTTATAAGATTTAGCTTTTAATTTTAATAGAAAATTTCTATAAAAATAAAAGTTTTATTTATGAATTTATTTACTGATGTAATTCTAGATCAAAAGCATAAGGATTTGGATTATGAATTTATTTACTTATTCTAATGATTATAACCTTTTGCATTCTTTAAACAATCATGTTTTAGGTTGTGGTAAACATGACATATTTTTATTGTTTTGTTTATTTGTATGGAGTACAGCCGCTTATGGCCTTATAGGTGGTGCTTTAAGATATCTGACACATGCCCACATCCGCTTGAAGCTGGCAATTTTGAAGAGAAGGTATCCACTAATATGTATCAATTGCTTCACGTTCATTGGGTTTTATAATTCAATGACCCTAGTACATAACTAAATTTATGCATCATTTGGAGTGCTGACGGGTTAAGTTGTGTTAAACGCCAACTGTACTTATGGTTGCATTGTCTTTTAAATTCAACGAAGTAGCCACAAGTGTGCTAACCTTATCCGAGGAACTTCAATGCCAGCGAAAAGATTTTTCCCATTGCAAACATCATATTAAAATGTTCATCATTATTGTAGTTTGGCTTGAAAAGAAATTCTTAAGGTCTTCGAACAAAACCGAGCCTACATTAAGAAAATACAATCCGCTAATGTTTAAGCCTTTAAGCATAAAGATCTAGACCCCAGAACTTGGCAGGGTTATTGGTTCTGTATTTTCGGTCCTTGTTCTTGATGAGCTCCATATCCTCATTGCTCAACTCAAAGTCGAACACCTTGAAATTTTCTTCGAGTCGCTCTTGTTTTGAGGATTTAGGGATGATGATGGTGTTTCGTTGTATGCCCCACCGGAGAACCACTTGTGCAACGGTTTTCTTGTACTTCTCAGCTAAGCCCTAATCATACAGAAAGATAAAAGTCAACCACTCATACTCTAATTGAAATCTTTGACTTTTGAGGTTAACTATGATTTCTTTGACAACTTAATGTGATTTCCTAGAAATCTTTTGACTATGGGAAAGTTCATAAAATCTATCCAAAACATATTTAACTTCAACGATCAACCCTATGGTAATTATAAGACCAACTGTGGATCCTCTTAATGTTATTTCAAAGTGACACTTGCTAGACCCATGTGGTGTTTTAGTATTCTTTAATTCCAGAAGGCTTTAGAAATCAACCATATGGTTAAGTATTGGGATTTCAAGGTCATACCCATGATTTGTTTAAAACCCTTGACTTCTAAAGTCAACCAGATGATTGCTTTGTGTGAAAATCTTGATATGAAATTAATCACAAATTAAGCCAACTTCTTCTTGCAGTATTTGGTACTAAGATGAACAGAAAAGAAAAGGTTTTTCTTTTAAACCTTAAACGATTTGGAATAGATAAAGGGGAAACTTACTTTCAGTTCTGGATCATCCAAGCAAGAAACCGAACCGAACCACTCTGTATTAGCCACTGAACCTCCGAGTGGGGTGTGAGCCGTAACTGCAATTCCGTGCTTCTGACAGAACTTAACAAGAGACTCGCGTTGGAAGTAAGGATGTGTTTCAATCTGGTTTACAGCAGGCTTTATTTTTGAGTAAGCTAAGCAATCTCTGGTCAAGAATATGTCGTAGTTGCTGTATATTTTCAAACAAAATTAGTCCTATCAAAATGGCCTTACATCTGTTCAATGAAAAACTGACTACCAAATGAGTCATACAGAATCTTGAAATAGTCACCAAACCCATCGATAACCACTTTGTTAGCTACAAAAAATAGTTGGTGCCAAAATTGAATTTGTATCTATTTTTAAGTACAACGTCCCAACTGATATAAAGTTTCAAGGGAGTTTCTACTACTTCTGCACTGAGTGTTGAAAACTTCTTGAAAAAAAGTAAACGTTTGACCTTAAAATTCAAAGTGTACAAGATGATGTTTGAAGTCAGTCCATGATTTCTAATTTGATATTAGTATTGAAATATTTATGAGATCACTGATTAGAAAGTAAAAAGTTTGACTCAAAAGTCGTAATGTACAAGGTGACTTGAAATCCGAAGGAACTAATCAAAAAACCATTCATTTAATCTTAAATCTTAATATTTTCAAAAAGTTAAAATTATGGTCAAGAATCTTCAAGTGTCAATGACCATTTTGAGTTGAAGTTGCAAATATCAGTTTTCGAGTGTGTTTTATACTTTTGTATCTACGGAGAAGGTTTAAAATAACTGACTATTGAACATATGTGAAATCTACTTTGACACCACAAAACTAAACACCCTCTAAAATTTGAAATGAAATCCATATCAACTTAATTTGAAAAGTAGAGGGTTTGAGTCATTTGACCTTAAATGTTAAACTTATATAGATGGTAAAAGCAAATCTACAAGTCTACAACGCAAGAACCTGATCCCGATACTGCGTACCAAGCCCAAGGAGACGGTTTCTTCCATAGCATGCCATGTAGTTTCCAAGGAAATGGTAGTGTCAATGTCCAAAACACCATCTTCATCTAATGCACTTGCAGTTGTACCAATCCCTATAATAAGCAATAAATCAAACGCAGGCCAAAATTTTTTTCATCTCCACCATGTTGGAATATATATATAAACAACACACAATTAATCGTCAAAGAACAACATGGTTAACCTTACCAGTGTGCTTTGTGGCAATAGGGAAGTGAACAAGGAAGAGATCCAAATAGTCTAGTTGAAGCTTTTTCAAGCTAGCTTTACAAGCCTCGATAACATGTCCATGGTCTGAGTTCCATAGCTGAATTCATGAAAACAAATTACAACAACAAATCAGGTTCTCAGTACTAAGCCTACTAAGGGTTTGTTTTGTTTCCTCATTTCATATATACTTATTATATTATAGTATTATACTAAAAAATGAATCAAATATTATACCTAAAAAGTAAATAATACAAAACGGTATCCAACATTATCAACTTTCTCGTTTCAGGTACTCTACTTTTCTTTGTCAATTTAAGCTATTTAAGTTAATTTTACCACCAAAAATGGGAACCTTTTTTATCAATTCGAAAAGTTTAAGTATTTTTGGTGTTAAAAGAAAGACCTTTTTTGAGTCGTGATGCTTCAAAAGGTGAATAAGTCTCTGTTGGTAAAAAAAACTTAGATACCTTAATCAAAAAGAAGCTGAATACTAAAAATGAGATATTTGGAAAAGTTGGATACCTTTTTATGCCATTTATCCATTCTAAAATAATGATCCAAGTTCTTTGAAAAACGTATTTTGAGAGGTTGTGAACGGTATAGTATGCTTTGGGCATTATTTAAACCGTTCAACCTATTTCCTTTGTAGTTTTTAGTTAGACAATTATTAATAAAACATAACTTTTATATAAATTTTTTCAAAATTGTTTCCTCTAATGGTAGAAAATAAATCACAAACCTTTGTAGTAATGAAGAGATCCTCCCTCTTCACCAATCCTGTCTTAAACGCCTCAGCCAGTGCCTCCCCGACTTCCACTTCATTTTGGTAATCAGCTGCAAGAAAGGGTCCAATTAGAACATTGTGCCCAACGTTCCCATAGAAAAAGAGAGATCTTTTGGAGAAATTCACACTTGGGTAAATGCAAATGACAAAACGAGTTTTTATTCAATCTTCTGAAAGTAATAGTAATTTTGAAAGAAGGCGAGTAAACAATGTTTGTTCATTTCCATTCCACTGAAAACTTGAAACGTAAATGTCTGACTACCCCTATATCTAAATGTGCAGTTACAAATTTTGACTTTGGAAGTCAAATGTCGATATATTCAAATACAAAAATGATATAACCTTGAAGATGTTTATATTAAAAACTTTGCTTAAACCTTCCTTTTAAACACCTCCAGAAAACAATTAAGTCAGTTGACAAAAGCTAATTCTTTGCTTTTAATACAATAATATACTTTGCTTTTAATACAATAATATACTCCCTAGTATTCAACATGAATAATTACAAAAGCTTTTCAAGACACTTATACTAAACAATTAGTCAATAACTGTTAGGCAAAGGGATGGAAATATGGAATGCTTAACAGCAGGTCAACTATGCAACCCAAACTAACTAATTTACGTTTCACTACTTGATTCCTGAATTAAAACTGACTTTGAGAACAAAGGAAATACACAACCTCAAAAATGTCGTAGCCCCAAAATTGAAAAATAAGATCTTTTTTATAGAAGTCCTCCAAAATCAACTTATTAGATGTTTAAACCTCCAAACTCCACATGAACAGGTATAGGGAAAATTCAGCATAGATCCAACTCAAACATCAAAAACTCAATGATAGCCGGTACTAAAAACTTAACTGCATCCAATTTTGATTATTTATTAAATATTTTTCTTTTTACCAAAATGAGAGATATCATACAAGCAATTTTTATGATTCAATTCTGATTCACTACACTAACTTTAAAACACACATAAAAAAACACCCCCAAAATACAAAACCTAAAAACCTCATGATCCCAAACCTACTCAAATGCTCAATCAAATTATCACAAAACAAACACACATAAATTATAATCAAGTAATGAAATCAAATAAGACCTCAAATATTCTTACAAACTCTAAGAACTAGCCAAAAGTTTCAAATTCGGAACATGCAAGTCAATAAATTGTCAAAAGTAAGCTATTTTTATATCTCAATTGAACTGCTTAATAAAAGTTTGAAGCATTACGTCGAAAAATTCACAAATTCTTTTATATATGCATCTGTGAATTTGTCGAAATTGCTCAATAAAAATTGGATTAAACACTTACATAAAGATATAAAATTGTGAATTTTCTGTTTGTAAATTTATCAAATTATAATATCAAAACCCTAAAAATAAAAAAATAATACCAGCACAATCTAAATGACGATAACCGATTTTGATAGCATTAATCAACAGATCTTTGATTTCTTTGCCTTCCATACGCCACACACCTAATCCAATTATTGGCATTTTGAATCCACTGTTTAGTGCAATCGCCATTTTTACTTTATTTTGTGAGAGTGGAGAGAATACAGTGTTTGACTGCAGTTGTGTTTCAGTTCAGTGGCTTTTATAGAGATTGTGTGTGACTGATTGTATCTATATTTGATAAATGGTTGCTCAACGATTGATCAAACGGTCCAGATGCTCTGAAAGAAAATGACAATAATTGCTATTAAGATTGAGATCTCGGTGTATATTTTAATCAAGTTTTTTTGGTAGGATGTCAATGATTGAATTACTTTTTTTTAACGACCAATTAAATCAATTTCATTAAAATGGTGTATAACAGTAGAACGTTGAGAATACACCCAAGTCATTACAAGCACCAAAAATGAAAACCAAACAAGAAAATACACCAATTTTACACCAAAATTACATCAATAATCTATCGGAAATTGAAATCACATCACTTTTCCATTGTCATCGATTTATATCTTGAACGATTCTTGATCCAAGAGAAGGATAATGAACGTATTTCTTCTATAATTGAGTTCACGGAACGGTGTTCCAATGATTGAATTACTTTAATTACTATTTCGGTCGTAATTTTATTGTTTATATTTATTTATATTTATTATTATAATTATTTTTTTTACAATATTTTAAAATAATTATTTATTTTTAATTTCGACTCATCACAGAATATTTGAAGAGTAATTCACCGTCATTTGAAGAGTAATTCACCTTCATTCTTTTTCTATATACAATTAATTTAATGATGCAATACAATACGACACTATAAAAATCACATACGGGATGTACGAAGAAAAATAGTAATATCCGACAGGGCCTGTCTAAATTAATTTAAAGTTCGGGGTGAACGAGATTGTAGAAGAGAGTGCTACCTCTATAAAAATGGACCTAATCTAATATATTATACATATAAAATTTGAGGCTCTTTTCAGAACGATCACCTATTCCACCGGCCTTCGGAATCGACTTGTATCCGATATAAGACATTTTTATTACTACAATTTGTAGAGACTGAAAAAAATCTCAACACATAAGGTTTTCAGGTTTTTGTCTTTAAAATAATACTTGTCTTCCCGTGATCCAAAAGGACAGGTGTTCAATATCAAACAAACATAAACACATCCCACAAACAGATCTAGACCTTTTCTCGTTTCCACATTCTCCGATCAAATTCCGATCGATTTCAATCGTTCGTAATTCGATTAACAGCAATATGTCTTCCGGTACAACATTCAGTGGTGATGAAACCGCTCCATTCTTCGGTTTCCTCGGTGCAGCTGCTGCCCTTGTTTTTTCCTGTACGGTCTCAAACCCTAACCCTAATATCATTCACTCTTTCAATCTTTCTCATGAATTAATGAATTTCTCAATTGCTTATGCATGTATTATAGATATCATTTGAATTAACAATCATTACCTTACGTTTCAACAAATTCATATCTTAAAACTACGATCTATATTTATATAAATATTTAATGAGAACGAAATCCTTTAAGACACTGTTAAATCTAGGAACAGTAGGAAAGCTCATTTTTTTGGATTTGAATCATCTAAGTTGGGAGTTTACACTTTTTTATCTCTATTGGTGTTCAATAATACTATGAAGGATCAAAGTCAAGAAATTTACAGGCTTATGAAATCTTCATCCATGTCTGGTGCATCAAAGCCGAATATGAGTATTTGAGATTGGTACGCTTATATGAAAATTTGAATTTGCGCATCTACGTAGGTTTGAGATATAAATGTTGTCTATTTTGTGAATTATTTAAGATTTTGATCCTATTCCTAAAGTTTTGAGCTTCTTACTATTCTACGGAGTTTTTCTTACTTTTTTTTTCTTTTTTTTTTTGAAATTTGTTGATTTACATGATTCTAGATTTCTAGTAAATATAAATTGTTGTGATGATTTGAGATGTTGAATTTGATTCATTGTTTGTTTTTATGTTTGCTTAGAAAATTTATAATTGATGATGTTGATATTGTAGATCTCGAATTAAAATTAGAATTAGGTTATCAATTGATTGATTGATATGTATAGGTATGGGGGCGGCATATGGAACAGCAAAGAGTGGTGTAGGTGTGGCATCAATGGGTGTGATGAGACCTGAGCTTGTGATGAAGTCAATTGTTCCAGTGGTTATGGCTGGTGTGCTTGGTATCTACGGTTTGATTATTGCTGTTATTATCAGTACCGGGATTAACCCCAAGGCGAAACCATACTATCTGTTTGATGGATATGCACATCTTTCCTCTGGTTTAGCTTGTGGTCTTGCTGGTTTGTCAGCAGGAATGGCCATCGGAATTGTTGGTGATGCCGGTGTTAGGTATTGTTCTTGCTTCATACTTGATTTGAATCTCCATTTCAAAATTGTAATTGTGATTGAGTGAGATTGGGTAGTACCAATCCTTAAGTTGTTTATTAGAATATTAATGATAATTCAGGGTCAAAAAACTCACCGTGTTCATCGAAGATGATTCTAGGATTTTGACTGTGGTACATAAAATTTAAGATGACATAGATGAACATCTCATATCACAGTTGCTAATTGAAAGAAATATAGATTTCCTTCATATACTTCCTGGCTATCGTGCGTTGAAGGACTGATTCGATGGTGATTTTAACTTGCAACATTAGAGTAATAGCAGTAACATGGCAACAGAAGGGGTGTGTTAAGGAGTGAGAGGGTATAATTTTGAGAACTTATAAGAACAAATATATTTTTACTTTAAAGGACTGATGCTTCGGTAATTTTCACTTACATGCCAAGCTATAGCAATAATGTAAGCTGTATCTCAAGGTTAGAGAGGGTTCCTTCTTTGAGAACATTATAAATTTGTAACAGCATCTAATTTTAAATGGATTTCTGTTGGAGTAGGCTGTCATGATCAAGCAAAACTAAGATAGACCTAGGTCACACTTATATTGTATGGGCTTAGTTTCTATTATTAGTAAGATACTAAATTAAATTAAGTCATATATTCTTTGCTTTAAGCCTTACATTAAGTCTCATTGATTTTCAAACTGCTAATATGATCAAATGCCATCACTATGTTTTAGAAACCTGGAAAAATAGTAAGAACTTGACATCACGATCCATAAGCTTATTTCGTATTAGCATACTATGTGCTGCTAAAGAAAAAAAGGCACTTGTTATTTCGTTTGGAAAAATAGAAAATTGTAAAATAATAGCGTATGGCATTTCGTCTGTCTAATATGATCTCTTTATTTAACAGAGCCAACGCACAGCAGCCAAAGCTTTTTGTGGGTATGATTCTTATCCTCATCTTTGCTGAAGCTCTGGCCCTATACGGTCTCATCGTCGGTATCATCTTATCTTCCCGTGCTGGACAGTCCAGAGCAGATTAAGGAGATGAATGGACAGTGAACATGGAGTTCTTTCTTTCTCTATCTGTTTGTTGTTTATCCTGATAAATGAAGATCATGTTTTTGCGTTGTTTACATTTCCAGCTATTGAACATCAATTATTGCGGTACGCCAAATATTCTTGAAGTAAATCTTTGTGGTCTCTTTGTCATTAGTGTTTATGATGTTAGTACATAAACCCGTATAAGACCATGTTGTTGGTCGAGACTTCTAAGAACTTGTTAGAAATAAAAATATAGTTTGTAAACATTGTTTTTAATAATTAATTTATGTTTATTGTAATGGGTATAAAACACAACTTTGTTCCCAGAACATGTAACATTTCATAAGCCTTTGAATATAATTCGTATTTTGTGTTTAATAGCAGTTAATACAAGTTACTATTCTTCACGCACTGTTTAATCAAATTTATAACAATTCTCATATAAACTCGATTTAGATCTTTACTATTAGTATTAGAGCGTTGGTATTTGAGCAAAATCTAAGAACTAGCCAAAAGTTTCAAATTCGGAACATGTAAGTCAATAAATTCTCAAAAGTTAGCTATTTTTATATATCTCAATTCAGCTACTTAATAAAAGTTTGAAGCATTACGTCGAAAAATTCACAAATTTTTTATGGATGTATATGTGAATCTGTCAACAATGCTCAATAAAAGTTGGATTAAATACTTACATAAAGATATTAAATTGTGAATTTTCTTTTTGTAAATTTGTCAAATTATAATATAAAAACCCTGAAAATAAAATAATAATACCAGCACAATCTAAATGACGATAACCGATTTCAACATTAATCAGTAGATCTTTGATTTCTTTGCCTTCCATATGCCACACACCTACTCCAATTATTGGCATTTTGAATCCATTATTTAGTGCAATTGTCATTTTTATTTTGTTTTGTGAGAGTAGAGAGGATATTGTGTTTTTGACTGCACTTGTGTTTTAGTGACTTTTATAAAGTCTTTTAGTGACTGACTGTATTTATATTTGATTAACGGTTACTCAACGATTGATAACGGTTCGAATACTTCGAAAGGAAATGAAAATAACTACTTTTGAGATTTAGATCATTTTTAACTTCATATTGAAATCGATCCTTTTTTTTTTATCAATAATGGAATTAGCAATTTAATTACTACAATAGCTCTTCTTAAATTTATTTTTCATATTTAATCTTTAGAATATCTCAAGATAATTATTTGTTTTCAATTTCAGCTATTCAAAAAATATTTATACGAAAATTAATGAATTTTCATTTACAAACAATATGAATATTGTAATTTTTAAAACTATATACAAATGTAATTGACATTTCATTTAAAACGGAGAAAGTAATATTTTAAATTTTTTAAATACCTAATAAGAGTATTTATTCTGCCTAATCTTCAATATCAATATTAGTATTTAATTTATTGTTTTCATGAAAATACAAAAATTTGATTGATAACCTAATTCTAATAGGGGTATCCGATATATAATAAAACATTTCTATTACGATAATTTAGTAAAAGTATGAAAAAACCTGCTTTAATAAATCCAAATATCCAATCGATGATTCAATATTATTATTATTATTATTATTACTCGTCTTTAAAATAAAAATTGTTTTCTCGTGATCCAAAAGGACAGGTGTTCAATATCGAACATACATAAACACATCCCACGAACAGATCTAAACCTCTTCTCGTTTCCACTTTCTCCGATCTGATCCCGATCGATTTCAATCGTTCGTAATTCGATAAACAGCAATATGTCTTCCGGTTCAACATTCAGCGGTGATGAAACCGCCCCTTTCTTCGGTTTCCTCGGTGCAGCTGCTGCCCTTGTTTTTTCCTGTACGGTCTTCAAACCCTAGCCCTAATATCATTCACTCTTTCAATTTTTCTCATTATATAATGAATTTCTCAATTGCTTATGCATGTATTATAGATATCATTTGAATTAACAATCATTGCGTTACGTTTCAACAAATTCATATCTTAAAACTACGATTTATACACATAATAATACATATACATATATATGTATACATATTTAATGAGAACGAAAGATCCTGTAAGAACACTGTTAAATCTAGGAGCGGTAAGAAAGTTAAAAGTTGTCTTTTTTGTGAATTATTTAAGATTTTGATCCTATTTCTAAAGTTTTGAACTTCTTATTATTCTACGGAATGTTTTTCTTTTTCTTTTTCTTTTTGAATTTGTCGAGTAACATGATTCTAGTAAATATAAATTGCTGTGATGTTCTGAGATGTTGAATCTGATTGAATGTTTATTTTTATGTTTGCTTAGAAAATTTATAATTGCTGATGTTGATATTGTAGATCTTGAATTAAAATTAGAATCAGGTTATCAATTGATTGATTGATATGTATAGGTATGGGGGCGGCATATGGAACGGCAAAGAGTGGTGTAGGTGTGGCATCAATGGGTGTGATGAGACCTGAGCTTGTGATGAAGTCGATTGTTCCAGTGGTTATGGCTGGTGTGCTTGGTATCTACGGTTTGATTATTGCTGTTATTATCAGTACCGGGATTAACCCCAAGGCGAAACCATACTATCTGTTTGATGGATATGCACATCTTTCCTCTGGTTTAGCTTGTGGTCTTGCTGGTTTGTCAGCAGGAATGGCCATCGGAATTGTTGGTGATGCCGGTGTTAGGTATTGCTCTTGCTTCGAATCTTCATCTCAAAATCGTAATTGTGATTGAGTCAGATTGGGTAGTACCATTCCTCAAGTTGTTTATTAGAATATTAATGATAATTCAGGGTCAAAAAACTCACCGTGTTCATCGAAGATGATTCTAGGATTTTGACTGTGGTACATAAAATTTAAGATGACATAGATGAACATCTCATATCACAGTTGCTAATTGAAAGAAATATAGATTTCCTTCATATACTTCCTGGCTATTGTGCGTTGAAGGACTGATTCGATGGTGATTTTAACTTGCAACATTTGAGTAATAGCAGTAACATGGCAACAGAAGGGGTGTGTTAAGGAGTGAGAGGGTATAATTTTGAGAACTTATAAGAACAAACACATTTGTACTTTAAAGGACTGACGATTCGGTAATTTTCACTTACATGCCGAGCTATGGCAATAATGTAAGCTGTATCTCAAGGTTAGAGTCAGAGAGGGTTCCTTCTTTGAGAACATTATAAATTTGTAACAGCATCTAATTTTAAATGGATTTCTGTTGGAGTAGGCTGTCATGATCAAGCAAAATTAAGATAGACTGGTCACAATTATATTGTTTGGGCTTAGTTTCTATTATTAGTGAGATACTAAATCAAATTAAGTCATTTATTCTTGGCTTTAAGGCTTAAGCCTTACATTAAGTCTCATTAATTTCCAAACTGCTTATATGATCAAATGCCGTCAGTATGTTGTAGAAACCTGGAAAAATAGTAAGAACGTTTGACATTGCGATCTATAATCTTATTTCGTATTAGCATACGATGTGCTGCTAAAGAAAAAAAGGCACTTGTTATTTCGTTTGGAAAAATAGAAAATTGTAAAATAATAGCGTATGGCATTTCGTCTGTCTAATATGATCTCTTTATTTTACAGAGCCAACGCACAGCAGCCAAAGCTTTTTGTGGGTATGATTCTTATCCTCATCTTTGCTGAAGCGCTGGCCCTATACGGTCTCATCGTTGGTATCATCTTGTCTTCCCGTGCCGGTCAGTCCAGAGCAGATTAAGGAGATGACGGGACAGTGACATGGAGTTCTTTCTTTCTCTATGTGTTTGTTGTTTATCCTGATAAATTGCATTATTTACATTTCCAGCTCTTGAACATCAATTATTGCGGTACACCAAATATTCTTGAAGTAAATCTTGTGGTCTCTTTATCATTAGTGTTTATGATGTTAGTACATAAATCCGAACAAGACCATGCTGTTGGTCGAGGCTTTTAAGACCGGCTACTCAATGCTCAATCAAATTATCACAAAACAAATACACACATAAATCATTAATCAAAATCATAATCAAGTAATGAAATCAAATAAGACCTCAAATATTCTTACAAACTCTTAAAAACTAGCCGAAAGTTTCAAATTAGGAATATGTAAGTCAATGAATTCTCAAAAGTTAGCTATTTTTATATCTCAATTCAACTGCTAAATAAAAGTTTGAAGCATTATGTTGAAAAAGTTCCAATTTTTATGTGGATGCATATGTGAATTTGTCAACATTGCTCGATAGATATTGGATTATGTTATGGATTATGAGCACGAGCCTCTAACGAGTTCGTGCTCTGCGTTTTGGTTTAAAGGTACGCTCTAAATATTTTTGTTAATTGATGGTTTATTTTATAATATATTTGAGCTACATATTATTATTATCTATGTGTTTTAAATTGCATGTATTAGTTAAATTTAATGTGTGTCAATCTCATATGAACCCAACGCTTGTATGCCACATATTTATTCATCTGACTTCGTTGAGATATTGATACTGCGAGTTAAAAAGAGTTCATGAGATATCGGGATCCTAGCTTATTAGCGGCTAGGTATTTAACCATACTTAAGTAATTTATTTAAGTACGTAGCTAATAGAATGGAAAGTTGAACAAGGCCGAATTTGAAAAGAATAGCATATGGTTTATGTTCTTGCATATATTAATAATTATCTATGTATCTATATCTATATCTATGCCTAAGCTAGAAACTAATTTAATACGATTACAAGTTGTTGCGTTACTCGCTGTGAGAATAGAACTTCTATTACTCACTTACACAATTCGTAGTTAGACAATCTTTATCACTAATCGAAATCAAATGACAGTTACAAATTGGTAAACGACTAACTACAGTATGTCACTCTATTTATAGACATATATTTTTCGTAAATATCTCCTTTTATCTAGGAAATAGAATGACATGCGTCGTTGTGAGTTTGACTTCCTTCTAACAAACAAACGGTTAAAATATGTGGTCCCTACAAGATCATGCCTTTTTCTTGTGTTGTATTTCCTCGAATCACAACGAAACATGATGTCATACTTTTCATCATTGAGAACTCCTTGAGTTGCTGATGTACAGTGGACCAGGGACCTCATAAGCACAACGACTTGAACTTGGTCATCTTGTTATTACTTTATTTATGAAGTCGCGGGAGGACAAAGAAGCTTCATCACTCACTGCGAGATAATATGCTCTTGTAGAGTGACTTGACTTGATTTTGTTCCAGTGACCTCCTTTTATTTAACCACAACGATTGCATGTGATTATGAATTGCATAAGTGTATAGTCACAGTTGTAACAGTGAGTAGAGATACCACTCTTGATTACATGGTCCTCTTGGTTCGACTCAAATTTACCACAGTTATACTACTACATGCAATGTACACTGTCCGGTTGTGTGATAGTCTATTTGCGGTATTTCTTGATATTAATTTTATAACTAGATTAAGCATATCAACAAGCATCATTTGAATATAAGTATTTTGAAACTCCTATATTATTGAAACTATTTGGGAGCTTTCAAAGGCGAATGATGTAACATCCTCTCCTGCGGTCTGGTAATTTCTATTATTTTAATCGATTATCTAAATGTTTTAGAAATTATTTAATATTATGTGTTTCATTGTGAAACGTAGATAAATAAGTCCTTTGACTTATTGTGACTAGTGAAATGTTGGTTGTTTTAAATTATTATAGATGACGGTAAAATAAAATAATATTTCTCGCAAATGGTATTTAAGTTCCAGACAAAAGATTTAGGACGGGTATAAAATTATACCATTTATTCATAAGCCGACTTTGCAAGCCGACCTTGTTATCTCATATATATCTCATATCTTCTTCTTGTTTCCATTTTGAAAAGCTTGCAAAATCAAATTCAAAAGAAACCTTAGCCAAACTTTGATTCATGCTTGTGGTTCTGTAAATTCGAATTCATAACATCAGAACTATCATCATCATATCTTAATTGCATCAGATTTATCCATCCTTTTATTTTCAAAAGAAAGAAGAAAAGATGTAAGTTTGATTTTGAGTGTGTAAATCGAATTGAAGCTTGAAATGTTGTTATTAGGTGTTGTTTGATGTTACTTGAAGTATTAGAAACCATAGAATTGAGTTTTCTGAAGTTTTGGTGAGTTTTGATTTGAAAAACTGGTAGCAGCGGCTCAACTCGCAGTTCTCAGTTCGTCATGCGAACTGAGTTGACCTGCGAACTGAGATTCCTGCGAGTTGACTTGCAAATTTTTTGAGACGCGGTTTTGTAAAAATATCACTAACTCGGATTTAGTTGAAAATTGCATGGTCACTTGGAAACGACCTAGTAATCAAGACTATATAATATTGACTAGGCAGTTTTTGGCCATTCGGGGTCATCTAGGGCCCGAAAATGACATTTTTCAGTTTTAAACGTCATTGCGGACTTTTCTAAGTTCATTCCTGATTGAACTTTTGTTTGCCTAGACTTCAAGGATTATCTGATTGGATAAATAGACTATAATGATATTTATGGAATGAACTTCTGACTTGTATATGATTTTCTGTTTCAGATCAACGTAAGACTTAGTGATATAAGAATCCTGAGTGTGGAGACGTCAAAGGTATCGGTGAGTGGATTCAGAACTCATCATTTGATTTAGTTGTAACTATATGGTTACAACAAGTAAACGTAGATGTGTGTTAGACCGTTTAGTCTTGATTATTGATTATTGATCTACGTGATATGTGAACCAATGTGTATTCATGTTATTGAGGTCAACGTGTAGTTGGACTTCTGGTTATTATGTTTTTTACACAGGTTTTGATTCATTTGTTGTGTTTGAAACCTGTGTATGAGTTTAATAACCAGTAGTTATCGGTCTATTCTGTATTGACCATACGGATTGACGGTAAGTGTTCTTGGGGGAATCCCCGGGTATTATGATATCCCCAGAGCCACCGATCCTCATTGAATTATGTGTGTTTACGATTATTTGGTGTAAACATCTAGTTATGCTAAGTTGAATGGAGTGTGATGAATCTATTCACTTAGCTTCGTGCTAACCCCTCATTTTACTTCCTGCAAGATATGTTTTGATTGATTGTGGGTGCAGGAGGTGAATGGTTGATCAGGGAATGTTTGACTGCGCTTAAAGACTCTGATATGGTTTTTGTAATAAACCTTGTTTTGTTAATTTTATAATACCCCGTCTTTTGTAGTTTTAAACAGTTTGAACAGGATGTAAATCGTGAAAATGTGAACTGTTTATGTATAATACTTTAATATATATTAAGGTTATGTATTTTAAATTCATGCTTTCGAGTTTATTAATATTATATTCTTATATAGAATGAGGGGTGTTATAAATGATACCTATTAAAGAAATTGAAATAAACAATTTTGTAAAGACAGAGTTTTATCATGAGTTAAGGACTAAACATCTTCATGATATAATATTTGTGCCCCAAATAAAAGAAGTGCTAATAAGATTTCATAAGCAAATGACATTCAATAAGTATTTTAATAGTTGTATGATTATTTGATTCCTTTCGACCCCTGAAGGATGACAAAAAAATTATTGGTCAAGAAATATAGTATTAGATTATCATTGGGCGTTGAGATTTATAACTAGTCATAGAAGACAATTTGTATCACTTTGTTTAAATTGTTGGCAATATTTCACCTATATCCTTTGTAAAGGCATTTATTGCTTTGCATAAACATAACATAATTGCTCAACCTAAGGAATGATGCATCGACAGTGATGGAACTATAACTTATCTTGCCAAGTTACGTTTTACTCATGACATGTGAAAATGTAAAGAGTGAGGATATTACCGGTCATTTAGTTTGTACAAGTTATGAGATCAAGTGATGTGATCATCAGGGGGAGAAAATACGCGTTACACTCTTTTTCCCTTGACTATGATTTTGTCCCACTAGGTTTTTCTAGCAAAGTTTTTAGCGAGACAACATCCCCAAACGTATTGGAAGAATTATCCGGTAACGTTTTAATGAGACATAATCTTTTATACAATGGACATCCAAAGGGAGTATTATGGATAAATATGGAATGGATGTCCATATCTATTATATTAGTTAAAGGTTCTATTATATTAGGAAACTAATTACTTGTATGTTACTCCATCTTGTATCTATATATGTACCTCCTTGGTGAGATAAATAAGATAATTCTCTATTTTCTTTTCTATATTGTGCTTCTCTATTGTTACGTTTATTAGTTTTACATCAGATTAAACACTTACATATAGATATAAAATTGTGATTTGTCTTTTTGTGGATTTATCAAATTATAATATAAAAACTCTAAAAAAAAGAAAAGAAAAAAATACCAACACAATTTAAATGATGATAACCATTTGATAGCATTAACCAACATAACTTTGATTTCTTTTCCTTCCATACGCCACACACATAATCCAATTATTGGGATTTTGAATCCATTGTTTAGTGCAATCGCGGATCTAGTGTTTTTGACTACAATCGTGTTTTAATGTCTTTTATAGAGTTTTTGTGTGACTGACTGTATCTATATTTGATCAACGGTTGCTCAACGATTAATCAACGGTCCAGATGCTTCGAAAGAAAATGACAATAATTGCTATTGAGATTGAGATCCTTATTAACTGCATATTGAAATCGATCTTTTTTTTTTAAATGTCAATGATTGGATTAGCAATTTACTTACTACAGTACATTGTCTTAATTTTATTTTTCATATTTACCTTTTAAAATATCTTAAAACAATTATCTATTTTCAATTTGATCTATTAGAAAATATTTAAGTTGAAAATCAATGAATCTCTATTGGCAAACAGTACAAATATTTATTTTCTTTAAAACTATATAAAAATGTATTGAAGAATTAAGTTAAACGGAGGAAATATTACTTAAAAATTTTTAACCATCTAGTAGGAGTATATTTTATTCCCGATCTTCAATTCAATATCAATATTACCTATAACCATTTAATTTAATTTTAATTATTTCATGAAAATATAAAATTTTGATTGATAATCTAATTCTAATAGTGGTATCCGATATATAATAAAACATTTTTATTACGATTTTTGTAAAAGTCTGAATACATAAGCTTCTCATAGATCCAATCGATGATTCGATACTATTATTACTTTTAGTACTTGTCTTTAAAATAAGAATTGTCTTCTCGTGATCCAAAAGGATCCCACAGACAGATCTAAACCCCTTCTCGTTTCCACTTTCTCCGATCAAATTCCGATCGATTTCAATCGTTCGTAGTTCGATTAACAGCAATATGTCTTCCGGTTCAGTATTCAGCGGTGATGAAACCGCCCCTTTCTTCGGTTTCCTCGGTGCAGCTGCTGCCCTTGTTTTTTCCTGTACGGTCTTCAAACTCTAATCCTAATATCATTCACTCTTTCAATTTTTCTCTTTAATTAATGAATTTCTCGTTGCTTATGTATGTATTATAGATATCATTTGAATTAACAATCATTACGTTACGTTTCAATAAATTCATATCTTAAAAATACGATTTATACACATAATAATACATATACATATCTATGTATACATATTTAATGAGAACGAAAGATCCTGTAATTAAATCTAGGAGCGGTAAGAAAGCTAAATTTTCACAGGTTTATGAAATCTTCATCCATGTCTGGTGCATCTAAGCCGAATATGTGCATTTAAGATTGGTTGAGTTATATGAAAATTTGAGTTTGCGCATCTACGTATGTTTGAGATATAAAAGTTGTCTTTTTGTGAATTATTTAAGATTTTGATCCTATTTCTAAAAGTTTGTTCTTATTGTTCTAGAGAGTTTTTTTTTTTTTGAATTTGTTGATTAACATGATTCTAGTCGATATAAATTGCTGTGATGATTTAAGATGTTGAATTTGATTGAATGTTTATTTTTATGTTTGCTTAGACAATTTATAATTGCTGATGTTGATATTGATATTGTAAATCTTGAATTAAAAATTAGAATTAGGTTATCAATTGATTGATTTATATGTATAGGTATGGGGGCGGCATATGGAACAGCAAAGAGTGGTGTAGGGGTGGCATCAATGGGTGTGATGAGACCTGAGCTTGTGATGAAGTCGATTGTTCCAGTGGTTATGGCTGGTGTGCTTGGTATCTACGGTTTGATTATTGCTGTTATTATCAGTACCGGGATTAACCCCAAGGCGAAACCATACTATCTGTTTGATGGATATGCACATCTTTCCTCTGGTTTAGCTTGTGGTCTTGCTGGTTTGTCAGCAGGAATGGCCATCGGAATTGTTGGTGATGCCGGTGTTAGGTATTGTTCTTGCTTCGAATCTTCATTTCAAAATCGTAATTGTGATTGAGTCAGATTGGGTAGTACCATTCCTCAAGTTGTATATTAGAATTTTAATAATAATTCAGGGTAAAAAAATTCACCTTGTTCATTGAAGATGTTTCTAGGATTTTGACTGTGGTACATTAAAGTTAAGATGATATAGATGAACATCTCATATGACAGTTACAAATTGGAAGAAATGTAGATTTCCATCATATACTTCCTGGCTATCGTGCTCTGAAGGACTGATTCAATGGTGATTTTAACTTGCACCATTAGAGTAATAGCAGTAACATGGCAACAGAAGGGGTATGTTAAGAAGTGAGAGGGTATAATTTTGAGAACTTATAAGAACAAATATATTTGTACTTTAAAGGACTGATGCTTCTTTAAATTTCACTTACATGCCGAGCTATAGCAATGATGTAAACTGTATCTCAGGGTTAGAGAGGGTTCCTTCTTTAAGAACATTATAAATTTGTAACAGCATCTAATTTAAACGGATTTCTGTTGGAGTAGGCTGTATGATCAAGCAAAATTAAGATAGACTGGTCACACTTATATTGTTTGGGCTAAGTTTCTATTATTACTGAGATACTAAATTAAATTAAGTCATATTATTCTAGGTTTTAAGCCTTACATCAAGTCTCATTGATTTTCAAACTGCTAGTATGATCAAATGCCATCAGTATGTTGTAGAAACCTGGAAATATAGTAAGAACATTTGACATTACGATCCATAAGCTCATTTCGTATTAGCATACGATGTGCTGCTAAAGAAAATAAGGCACTTGTTATTTCGTTTGGAAAAATATAAAATTGTAAAATAATAGCGTATGGCATTTCGTCTGTCTAATATGATCTCTTTATTTAACAGAGCCAACGCACAGCAGCCAAAGCTTTTTGTGGGTATGATTCTTATCCTCATCTTTGCTGAAGCTCTGGCCCTATACGGTCTCATCGTCGGTATCATCTTGTCTTCCCGTGCCGGTCAGTCCAGAGCAGATTAAGGAGATGAGGGGACAGTGACATGGAGTTCTTTCTTTCTCTATCTGTTTGTTGTTTATCCTGATAAATGAAGATTATGTTTTTGCATTAGTTACATTTCCAACTTTTGAACATCAATTATTGCGGTAGACCAAATTTTCTTGAAGTAAATCATTGTGGTCTCTTTATAATTAGTGTTTATGATGTTAGTATATAAATCCGAATAAGACCATGCTGTTGGTCGAGACTTCCGTTACCTTGTGTAATTGTTGCGTCATGCCTGAATTGCCCTTTGCATGATATGGTGGTGCATGAATAAGAGTCCAAGTATCGATTTGCAATGGTTTTGTTTTACCAGTTATGGCCGTTAATAGTTACTGTATTATATACTTCTCCAGTTTTTGTATAATCAAACGTATGTTTCTTATTTAACTAATAGTCAAAGTGGTTTGAAATTTTCTTTTGGGTGAGACAATGACCTGCATATTTCTTTATAGTTTTCCCAGTTTTTTCTTTTTCTTTGAAGTTTTGATGGTTGTTAGACGATAACCGAACGAACAACTACAGTTTCTTTTATTGACTGAATTCAAGTATTGAATCCTGAGTTTACGTAGCAGGATTTCCTTCAACAATTGTATGATAGTTTTCCCCATTTTGTTATCTCAGCTTCGATTTGTGATAATACTTGTATTTCAAGACTTATATATCTTATTACTTCAGAATAGATAAACCTATCCCTGTATAGAACCCGATCACGTGTCCTATCAACGACCCAAATGAGCAGTTGAGCATGAGTACGAGCACAGCTTGCTTTTTGCTGAATATTCACATTATAGCCTTGCAAATGTTTCATACCAATATCAATATGAGTATAACTTGCCCACGATGCATGTTATTCTTGATGGGGAGTTGGAACATGTCGAAAACCGAGTTGGAACATGTCGAAAACCAAATTTGTAGCTGTGGGTCTTGGGATGTGTTAGACAAATATCAACATGAAGTAAAAGACTTGGGACATCGAATTTCTCCAGGTTCCAGAAATTTAGCTCTGATTTGTTAACTTGCGTTGCTCATAAAGTTTGAAATATCTGATCTCGAATTAGAACTATAGCCTTCTCAAATTAAATGTGTCAAGCTTGAATTCTGATCGACTCATCCATGTTCCAAACCATGTGACAAGTTTAACGAAAATAGACACTATGATTCAATAAGTTACTTTCACTTAAAGACAGAGAATTTTACAAATGGGTAGTCTAGTGGTGAAGACTTAAGAATATTATGGAGAAACGTAAATTTAACTCAAAACGTAAGTTTAATTCGATTATGGGTGGTATTTAAGTTGTTTTAACGCAGCCTTCCATATAGTATCTCTGATGTGGGTGTGTGACTGTGTGACTGTGAGGCGATTAACATTGCGGGCTATCGATGTTTTCCATAAATATAAAATACAAATAAGGTCTTATTGAACAGCAAATTAACACAACTAAATCATGGGGACTTGTTCATACTTTCACTAAACATGAGGGGAGTACTTCGCCATTCCTTTTAATCGTCAAGGACCACACTTTAGAACATTCTGGAATAACCACATAACGTTTAACAATCTCTATTAAGATTGGGTTTAACAACCAAAAATAAAAAAATTCAATCCAAAAAATGGCTTCTTGTTCATCTTCTGTATCTCTAATGGCTTCCCAAACGCTAATCATTCAAAAACATACGTTCCTTCATCACAAACCCTCAATTCTATCATTATCCAAATCAAAATCCCCAATTTCTCACTTTTCCATCAGAAACCCTAACAAAACCCTACTTATCAATTCATCATTATCCACCCATTCACCGGCTGTAATCACCAATTCACCGGCGGAACCACTACTCACTGGGGCAACAAAGACAATCACAACACTATTCGCAATCGCCGTTACCGTTTCCAAACTATTTGCTCACAAACTTAGTAATTTTGCCATAAATTCAAACATTCGGCAAAACGTGATTTCAACAGCCGGACCGTTGTTTTTTGCGACGATGAGTGGCCGGCCGGCGAGGTTGCATACGCCGTTGACGGTTGTGGCTGCCGGAATGGCGAAATGGTTAGATATATATAGTGGTGTATTGTTGGTTAGGGTGTTGTTGAGTTGGTTTCCGAATATTCCATGGGATAGACAACCGTTATCGGCTATTCGTGATTTGTGTGATCCGTATTTGAATTTGTTTAGGAATATTATTCCGCCGGTTTTTGATACTTTGGATGTTAGTCCGTTGTTGGCTTTTGCAGTGTTGGGTTTTTTAGCTGGCATTCTGAAGAATAGCAGGATGGGGTACTGAAGAAAGGTATAAACTTGATATCTTTATTGAAATTTGTATATATATAATTGCATTGTTGTTTGTTTAGGTTGTTCTTGGTTTATATAGATTGTAATACAAAGAGCATTCATAGGTTTGATATGTATTGAATCATTAATGAATTGGTGTTTGGATGCAAGTTTAAACCTGTGATTGCTATTAGTTGGGTAGATTTAGCTGAAATAGTTGGTGTAGAACGTTTGCAAGAAAAGCTGATAATTGTTTTGATTTTCAGATTAGTTAGAGTCAAAGTGATCAAATTTGGAGAAAATGGTCATATGTAAGAGAATCAGTTATACCGAAAATGTGAAATTCTTAATAATGTGGGACTTCACATTTGACTATCGGAGTATCTAACAACTTTTACATCTGATTCTCATTATTCAAGCTGCTGTAATCACATTGAAAATGCATATTTAAACATTACACAGGTATAAGACTATAAACACTTCACATATATGTTGAGTGGAATCAAACATGGATAGACTCGTTGCTAAAAAAATTTCTCTTAAGATGCAAGTGGTATCCTGTGATAGATACTTCTTGTTTACTGAAGGGAAGCATCTTTACCCGAAAACTAAGACATGTAGACAAAATATAATGGCAAGCTGCCATGTATACCCAGTTTAGAAACACACATCCACACACCTCTTAACCCCTACCTTGGATGAAAAATGTCGCTCTTACTAAAGAGTGGAAAAATGCTCTCACAGAGAGCAATATGGCGTGGTCATATGAAAAGTGGTTTAGAAGCAGAAGTGCTACGAAGCTAATGTGAAGAATATGAATTGCTAGATTGATATGTTGTTCACATGTAGGTACAACTAAGTTTCTTCTTATATAGACTTCACGAATTAGACCATTGTTCCTTTCCCATTGTATAGGTGGTGGCAAAGTGGGCGTTAGGGCAGGTTGGGTAATCTGTCAAATTGGTTAGTTTTTTTAGCATTGGTCCAATGGGTAGTGTTGGAGGCTGTATGAATTGTAAATACACTCGTGTCAGCTTTTAACCAGTTTAAACGTTTGGGATAAAGCATAACCCAAGTTGATGCTTTAATGAATAAGTGGGCTGAAATTGGCACCTTTATCATGCATCATATATACAACAAGTTTTCTGATGATATAACTTAGGCAACCAAACGTATGCGGCTCTGCGTTATTATATTTGAAAATTGAAAGTTCTTTGTATACATATATCGTCTGTGGACATTTCTTACTAAGTTATTGAAAATAAACTGTAGAAAAGATTAGTTTTATGAGGTTCTTGATGCTTACACAACAAGCTTATGTCCGTTTCTTGATTTCTTATGTTTATTTTCTCAGTTACAGAACATATCTGCGAATTTATGGATACAGGTGGGTTTGACGGGCTATTCAAGGTTGGTCTCTTGGTCTTACAATTTTGCATTTCTTTTTATGTTCGTTAGCAAGTAGTATTATAATGTAATACCATTGAAGGTACACTATATAGCATTAGCAACTCTATGACTAATTTGGTCTCTGCTAGACGATCGCTTTTATATCACAGGAAAATTTAGAACGATTTTTATTAGTGCATGACATTTCCATGCTTGTGCAAGTTCTCATTCAAGTTTGTTTCTTGAATTTCAAATGTGACATTGATATTGGTTTGTAAATAGGGGTGATAAAATGAGTGGGTTGGAACTGGTTAGAACAGTATGAACGAGTTGAAAGGGTGTGGGTTGACTTACAGTTTGCCCCGTAAAAAATGTTGAATTTGAGAACCAATAATGATGTTTTTATAGATTAATTTAAAAGGTTGTATGCATCATTGAGCCATTTGGCTGCGTTTGCACCCTCTTTTGGGGATTTGAGCCATTTAACTCGATTTACTGTTTGCGCTGGTTGCATTGGTTAGGTTTCCAATGAATGTTGTACGAGTTGTTTGGGTAAGTGTTGTGAATAGTTTAATGGGTTAATTGTTTCGTTATGTATCGAACTTTACACTTTTTACTATTGTATGTAACCGTCTTTCAAAAGTACTATTGTATGTATCGAACTTGTGATTTTTGTATATTGTATGTAATATTTCCTTTTTTGGCCATTACAAAAAAGGAAAGTTTCCTTTTTTGTCAATGCTAAAAATGGCAAGTCAACATACAATATACAAAAATCACAAGTTTGATACATACAATAACACTTTTGAAAGGTGGTTACATACAATAGTAAAAAAAGTAAAGTTCAATACATAACGAAACAATTAACCCTAGTTTAATATATCAAATCATTTGCATATCTAGATGTAAAGTTGCAAGTACAGTTTATCGATTCTGATTTTTAAGTGAAAATTAGATGTGACCTGATCACAATGAAGAATATTATTTTGTCGACATCAAAAGTTGAACATTTGAAGTTACCGAAGCGTGACGGAATGACAAACTATTTTCTGTTCGTATGCAAGAAGTGTCGAGATATAGTGTTAATCGCTTAAAGTTAATTGACCTTTTTATCTTCCATAACCTATTAAATTGTCAACTTTTGTCCATTCTAGACTATTATTTTACTTGAAAATTTAATTAATTGCTTCATATGTTGGAAATGTCCAATTTGGTTAGAAATTTTTGCATGCGGATGTTTGATATTTACAGCATACGTATATATGGTTCGAAAGGTACAAAAATTTAATGAGCTTATGAGAGATATGGATGTAAATCTGTTTAGAGAGGACGAAATAAAAAATATGCGGTAGTTATAGGCAATTAAGTTAAAAAAATATTAACATCCAAGAGTGACAGACATTCTTTCTACCCTCTTTAAAAAACTTACTTGTCTATTTATCCGTAAAGATTAAAGTGTACCTGCCATTTAAATTGTTAACAAGGAAGGCGTGTTTAAATAAAGGGTATTTATGTAAATGTAATTTATATAAATTTTAGAATTTTTTGAAAAATATTTCAACTATCTTATTATTTTAGAGTTTTTTTGTTTAAAGCTTCTAGTAAGCTTCTATGTTTTTATGTACCAAACAAGATTTCTAGTTTGAGCTTTTAAAAAATAAGAATTTAAGTTCTTATAAATATTCATAAACTTGTCATCTGAATCCACCATATATATGTAAAACCATGAAAAGTAGAAATTACAAGAAACATGATACACGATTCTCCCTCCTTTGCATATATATGTTGCATTTTCATTTCAACTATTAAGTACTAATATAATACCACGTTATTTAGTGTAGTATAATATTTCTTTGTAAATAATAACTCAATGATATTTGTATGATTATTCGTGATAACAAGTTGATAGTGATAATTTGTTTGTGCGTAGAGAGATACAAGTGGCAAAAGTGAGAAAATGTGAAATCGATAAAGTTGTAAAATGGAAATTATACAAGCTAAATATAAAATATTTAATTTAATTTTATAACTTACTAAAAATAAGTTATATGAAATACAGGGAGTATATAATTGTAGATAACTTATGGAAATGAGTTAGTCTAGATTGATGTATTCAACTACTTTTCAATATGGGTAATATAGTAATTTTAAGTTTTAAAAGTATTTTAAGACTTTAAAATTTTATAAGTTCTAATAGATGAAGATGAATGTGATCAAGAACACGATCATTATTATAGGGAAACGATGGGTACTATCTTTTAGATATTTTTTTCTTAAAAATATGAAATAAAAGTGTACACATGAAAAATTAGAGAATAAGTTATCTAAAATATAAAGAGTTATTAAAAAGCAGATTGATAAACACCACATAAATTTCGTATTATTAAGGCACATATAGTACCCCCAATTATTATTATTCATTTTCAAAATCTTAGAATATCGGCTATTGTATATTTTTCTCTTCATATTTAAGGGCAACATAAGAAACATGAGCGCTTGAAATTACTAGAAACGTGATTTTATGTTTTTGTTTTCTTTAAACATAGCAATTTATCTTTTCTAGTTAACTATTTTAAGGTTCTAACTACATCATTCTAATTTTAGTGTTGAATAACGAGATAAATGTGATCGGATCACATGTAAGGTCATGTAGTTTGTGTATAAAAAATGTGATCACTTTTACGTGTTATGGATATAAGCATGATATAATTGGTAACAATATAATGATATGCATGTGACCAGAATTTAAGGTAAAAGATATGAATAGATGTATAAACATATTTGTAACAGTCTAATGATATGCACGTGACCGAAATTTAAGGTAAAAGATATGTGTAGATATATGAACATAACGGTTTTTCTTTTAATTGTTTAAATATAGTAGTTTTGTCTTTCTAGTGATCTATCTTTAATTGCATTTTACTATTTTTAGTATTGATTAGTAAGAAAAATGTGATAGAATCACATGTAAAGTTATACTTTTTTATATATACAAAACAATGCGAGTACTTTTATGTGCCAGGGAGATAAGTATGACAGAATTGCAACAATGTAGTACTATTCATGTGACCATGTATTAAAAGTAAAATGTTTGGGTAGACATGTGTGTGCATGTATATAAATACTGCAAGATCTTACATTAAGCAAATATCAATCTATCTATATTGTATTAGAGTGGTTGATAACTAAAGAATATCCATCATGTCGTCCACGATAATAAGAACTCTTTGTTTGCTTCTTTTATTTGCATCTCAAAATCATTATATGATTCAAGCATCACGAGTTCTAACGATGGATCAAGTTAATGAGCTAGCACCACCTCGTGGCTCACCAATCGATCGGATTAATGAGCCAGCATCATCGCATAGTTCACCAATCGATCGGATTAATGAGCCAGCACCATCGCATGGTTCACCAATCAATCAAGTTAATGAGCCAACCCATAAAGGGCCGTCACCCGGTGATGAACGCAAGTTATATAGGCCAACCCATGAAGGACCATCACCAGGTGATGGACACAAGCTATATAGGCAAACACATGAAGGACCATCACCAGGTGCCAGACACAAGCTCTATAGGCAAACTCATGAAGGACCATCACCCGGTGCCGGACACAAGTTATATAAGCCAACTAGAGGAGAACCATCAGGTGATAGACACCAATTATATTGACCATCATCTGGTGATAAGAGTCGTATACAACTTACCTCCTTATAACTAGTGAAACGTACATTAAAAGATGAAAATGTAAGTTATGGTTGTATTAGGAAATTCCTTGTTAAGTGATACTTCAACGATTCTTAATCTCTATCGAGTGCTATATGTTTTTTCAATTTTCTTAACGAGGAATGACAATATTATATCGTTATTTGATCATCAAACAAAATAAACACACATAAACAGGCTAAACGTATATACAACGTAATTCTATATCTTAAAAACAATATCATGATTATTTATCAAACAAGTATATACCATTATGGGTATTAATCATAACATCATCTCCCCATTCAACATAGATCTGTTCTAGAGTCAAATAATTAAAAATCTCTTTTGAAACAAAATCTGAGTTTTCCCTTACCGATTATCACCACTTTATACTTCAAACACCTACGCACGCGCGCGCGCGCGGGGGGGGGGGGGGGGGGAAATCTTGAGACAAAAACGGGTCGGGGCTCCTAGTTCATGTTACAACATAAAATATGTGAACGCTAGAATTGACTACAAATGTGACCGGTGATTTGTTCTGTTTAAATAAAACAATTTATTTTTTCTAGTTAACTATTTTAAGTTTGTGAATGCATTATACTAATTGTAGTGTTTGAATAGTAACAAAATTGTGATCGGATCACATGTTAGATCATATGGTTTTGTGTATATAAGCATGATATAATTTGTAACGGTGTAGTGATATTCATGTGACTGTGAATTTAAAGGTAAAAGGTTTGTGTGGAAATGGGTGTGAATGTATCCAACGTTAAGCAAGTATCAATCTCTTTATATTGTATTAGAGTGGTTAATAGCTAAAAAGTATCCATCATGTGGTCCAAGATAATTAGGACTCTTTGTTTGCTTTCTTATTTGTATCACAAAATCATTATTTGACTTAAGCATCAAGAGTTCTAGCTATGGATCAAGTTAATGAGTCAGCATCACCTTGTAGTTCACCAATCGATCACCTTAATGAGCCAGTACTACCTCGTGGTTCACCAATCGATCGCGTGAATGAGCCAGCACCACCTCGTGGTTCACCAATCGACCACATTAATCAGCCAGCACCACCTCGCGGTTCACCATTTGATCGCGTTAATGAGCCAGCACCACCTCATGGTTCATCGATAGTCACTCGTGTTAATGAGTCAGCACCACCTCGTGGTTCATCAATCGAAAGCGTTAATGAGCCAGCACCACCTCATGGTTCATTGATAATCACTCACGTTAATGAGCCAGCACCACCTCGTGGTTGATCAATCAAACCGTTTTAATGAGCCAGCACCACCTTGTGATTTTACCAACCGATCGCGTTAATGAGCCAACTCATGAAAGGCCATCACTTGGTGTTGGACACAAGCTATATAAGCCAACCCATGAAGGATCGTCACTGGGTGCTGGACACAAGCTAAGTCGTGGCGTTGGTATGTCTTACTTATTTCTTACCGATTTTCTCTATTTAGATGATGGAAAATCTGCTTTTAAAAGGAGACACTGTGCGCCTAAAGAATGTGACTTCCGAAGGGTACATATGTTAAGTTGCAACCTCATACATCAGACTTTTTGAATATTTCCAACCCAAAAGCAATGTAAGTCCACAAGTCAGTCCATTGTCTGATATGTATGCATATCAGTTTACAACGGTATATTTTTATTTATGTTTTGCAACGTAACCTAATACTATTTCGCTCTCACCATGCAGCTTAGAGACAACTCTGAGGAACTTTTCTTGTTTAACAACAGGAGATAGCATTATGGTGGCATATAACAACAAGAAATACTATATAGATATCATTGAATCAAAGCCTTCCAGTGCAATAACCATCATTGAAACTGACTGTGAGGTAGACTTCGCTCCTCCTCTTGATTACATAGAACCAGACAGGCCTGCGTCAGTCCCTTCAAGCAAGGCACCCGCTGAAGGTAAGGAACTGGCTTGTATACTTTATGCTATAAACATTCATATTGACAGTCGTACTTTTTTTGTCGCACTTTAATCTCATACAGCCGTACTTTATTTGGCACCTTCAAGGCATAGCTGTTTGCTTATGTAATCATTTGATTTGTTTCTCTTGATGCAGATCAAGCAGCTCTACCTGAGGAACCAAAGTTTAACCCGTTTACGGGATCAGGGAGAAGGTTGGATGGTAAACCTTTGAAGTATCTGCCCCCATCAGTTTCCTCGGATTCTGGATCCAAAGGAAAACAACCTGCAGTTTCTGGTGGCAGTGGACAATCATCTACTGGGTCTACTTCACAAAGCGGCTCTCGCCAATCTCAGGGGAAACTCGTGTTCGGTTCTATTGCCAACCGTAGTGCACCCCCTCAAAAGCAAAAGGTATTTATCAGATGAAATTGCATAGATTAGTATGTGGGGCTGGTTGCATAATGGGGTCTGAATGGGTGTTGTTTTGGTCCAGGTCTTTGGATTTACTCTGAACACTTGATATCAAGAAAGTGCAATTTTTTGATGAATACTTAGCATGTCAAAGATGATTACAGAAGTTATATGATTTCAGTTTTAATGTGAATAAAATGTTTAAAAATACACTTTATGTGACTATCAACCCATTTTCTTTTAGGTAATTTTTTTCTTACCCATCATTTGACCCATTAGAGACAAAACCTTACCCCGAATCAACCAATTCCTAAATTTGTTTGAGACTCAAAATTTTCACATATAGTTTTGGTAGTGTAACTATGATTGCACCTTATTTCTTTGTTGCGAATATGTATCTTCTAAGCATGACAGTGGATGTAAATTTCTTGTCAGTACTACTAAAGTAGAAACACATGTGGTTTAACTTGATTATACCATTTCAGATGATGCTTAAACTAATAACCATATTTCTTTGTTTGCAGGAAGTTGCTAAAGAGACGAAACAGGAGCAATCCCCAAAGGAAGAACCAAAGTTCTGAGCCTTCACAGGGAAAAAATACTCACTAAAGGGTTAACCGTCAACTGTGTTTATCAACATCCATTAAATCTTTTGATGGATTTAACTTGTAACACAACTTAGCTTTTTACTTAAAAGTTAGTTATTAGTCAAGTTCACTGCTTAAAGTCTGATGTCTTAGGTCGTCACTTTTAGGGTTGGTGTATGTTTTTACATTTAACACCTATCTTGCTCACACAAGCAATCTGACATCATGTCACCGCACAACAATTTAGCTAACATGAGCTACCATTATATCATGTTACTGGACAACAGTTCTATACGATGTCATTGTTCTTTGACCAAATAACATAAACACCTTGAATGTCGGAATTGTATCATTTCACAACTCAACGGTTTCTAGTTAATAGACTTCTGTGTGATTCAGTACGACATTCCACGTTCTTTTTTTCTCTAATCGCAACATTTGGGGACATTATTACTAGAAAGAGTAGTTCAATAAGCAATTAACTAACAAAGCCTTGGTGATAAAAGGTATGATTCAAGGCAACATCTTTATGCTTTCATTGAAACAAGGGTAAAGTTTCATGATCCATGTAAATACATCAAAGAAATAATCCCGACGATATATACAGAGATGCCTGGGCTATATATTGTTCTGTATTTTTGCTGAAATTCTTTTTTTAACTTTTCAGGGTTTCTTACAATTCTGTATAACAAAAAATGTGGTAATGATCTATTCTCAAACTACAACCTTTTGGGCTAAAATGGCTTTCAATGCTTCTTTGATGTACGGATATTTGTACAAAAATCCCAACTCTTTGGCTCTAACAGGAACCACCCTCTGTCCTTCCAAAACCTGTCAAAATCACATTTGGAGACATTTCATAGTGAATGGTAAGATCATCATTATAGGGATATGTTACTACTCCAAACCAAGGCATATGAATGCAATGGAATGCTTACCACTGTAGCACCTTCTCCTAGGACGGCTTTGAGGGCTAAGTCGGGTACTGGTAACCATGAGGGCCGGCCCAAGACGGACCCCAAGTGTTCACACATTTCAGATAGGCGAACAGGGTTGGGTGCAGTTCCATTGATAACTCCTGATATCATATGAAAGAATTTAATGACATCGCAAATCCAAAAGACACCCGTATTCTCGATGATAGAAAAAGCTAATGAAGAGCAGATATTGATTAAACTAGCAAAAGAGTTCACCTTTATAAGATGGATTTAGTAATGCTTCATATAACAGATTCACCAAGTCATCAATATGAATCCAAGAAAACCTACGACAATGTAACAAAAACTACAGAGTATTAGAATTGCATGAAGCATAGCTTATATCAAAGCAAGTTATACAATCCCACATCTCAAGAAAACTTTGAAATCAGATCCAAACACACTTTCATGGAAATTTCCATCCATTTGCTTGCAAATGGGCTGAGTTGGGCTATGCTTTACATCTAACGGGTCAGATGGATAAAATACGAAAGCCTGTTAAAAAGGAAACATGCAATATTTAGAGTTAAATACAATACCATTGTCTTCCAGAGCCTAATGGTCCTCCAGCAAACATCATGAAGATGGGAATCATTTTAGCTGCAAAGTTGCAGGAATAAGTGTCAAAAATCTCATGATGCATATCTTTATGACATGCTCAGACGCTTGTTTATCCTCTTTTTCTTTTTCTTGAATTGGAATGTTTATTCATAAGGACATTCTTTTTGGGCTAATTCAGAAGAAGTTTTCAGTGTGTATAGTGGAGTTGTGAACATTTTTGAAGTAAGCACAAAAAGCATACAACGGTAACACTAAATGTAAACAAACCTAAAGCCCCGCCATCTTTCCCAAGAACCACACCAATACGAATTAGTGCAAGTCTAACATCCTTATCAACTCCAAGGGCTGTTCCTTCCCATTCTCTGCAGACCTGATGACACGATATATGTAGTAAGTACATAGGAAAGCAACAGGTATTTGTAAAATTCATTAAGATCCAATTTAAAAGCTTCATTAGTTCACCTCAGCAAGATAATCATTTCCAGAAGGGCTTTGTTCATCAAACACTTGAGTTTCACTAGTACCTGAGTCAAAAGAAGATTAATCTAATGATGAATACAATGTCATACGGAAGCCAAATGTATGCAATTGCAACACTAATCACCCTTATTTTCTTTTTTTACCTATCTTTATAATTCACTAGAGTTGGCAAAATGGGTTCGGGTCAAAACGCGTTTTCTTTATGAGTCAAGGGGTCGTGCTGGGTTAACCTGAAACCCTTTTGTGTACACTTTCGAAGTATACAAATGATAAATGTATTAGGTATTAATACCGAAATAATATAAACAAATTAAATGATTTAGCTTGCTCTAATAAAGAGAGTTAGAAGGTTGAAAACATTTGAAAAACTTGCAGCTCAAATGACCCCTTTCAATTATAGCTATGTTTTAGATTGTGCCCATTTAACCCGCTGGAGTTAAAACATAACCCAAATCAACCCATTTTCAAGTAAATGGAATAAAATTTCACACACCCCGCTGACCCTTTGGCAAAAGCAGTAACTTCATAATGTTCATGTTTTATAAGCCTCTAGTATAATCAAGAATACAGCAGTCAACAAAGCATTCAAAGGCAAAGTTTATTCCCAGCTTGAGGTTATAGTTGGATCATACTGTAAAAGTATACAAACTACTTTACAAGATAAAATACAAGGAGGATGGCCTATGAGGCACTTACCGTAATAGCCCACTGCCGTTCCACTAACCAAAACTGTTGGTCTTGCATCACTTGGGGAGTTATTTATCAAATCAACAACCTTCATGGTCAGTGAAACAGGCACGTCAACAGTATGCTTTTATGTAATACATAATGCTTTTCTTTTCTTTATAACATTTCCCTCAAATTTTCATTTAGTGGGCCCCCTTTTATCATAGGATCCAATTTCACAGCATTCTCCCCATATCAAAATGATGGGACTCGCATATTGAAAATGTTAAAAAATCAAATCAAACAAGTCATAATCTCATATATTTTGCAACAGGACCTTTATGCGAGTAAAATTTTAAGTTATTGCTTTTCATTTTCTGTGGAGTTCATTTATGTAACCCAAAGCATAACCTTTGAGGTGACTCTGATCCTGCTTTGCTTGATCTCTTTCTTGATCTGCAGTACCAAAAGGCTTATTAATTGATGAAAGTAAGCAAATATGACAGTTATGTCAACTTACTATATTCCAATATATTGCTGTGTAAAAGTATTACGCTGGTTACAAACCTCAGGGGACCATCTTGTACTAATAGGTAACCCAGCCAAGTTTACAACACCATTTGACCCTTCGATGCAATTTTTCCACTGGGGCTCCTCGGCAATTACAATGCCTGGAAAGTCCTTGGCTACAACCGATAAAAGGGACATTAGTTTTTTTTTTAATTAAGCAATTCTGTTTCGAGGAATGAACAAGAAACAATTTGTTAATATGTTCTTAATAATATCAAAATTTTGAAGATGGAAGACTCAAATGGGACAAAACATTAATACTTTAGATAAAAACACTACTGTATTTATATTGCAGCGTCAGCAGGTTGAGTTAAGCACATTAACTCAGGTTAAAATAATTGAACTCTATAAAAGCTTTAGCATTTTCGTATATTACGTACAGCTCAAGTAATCATTACCTTCTTACCCGGAAAAATAGACTGCGCTTTAGATCTTGATCGCGTCAAAACACAGATGCTATGGTTATCTGCAATCCAAAGTTCATTAAAATTCAGTTAGATACAAATATATTATGGCAGAATGTAAAGATGAATATAATTTCTGATATATATAACCACACATGCTGAACCATGCAACATGTATACCCTGAAGTCATAAAATGCATAATACAGGTTTACATGGTTATAAAAGTCATTTCAAAATCCAAAAATATTTTGAACCCACTATATAATGGAATTTATCTTATTTGCATTTTCTTTAGAATTTAGAAGAAGTGTTATTCTGTTGCTAAATTCACCTATTCACTTCCAAACTCTAGCGGGATTACTAATGCTTAATACATTGTCATAGTATTTTGGGAACTCTCATATATGGAGTTGAAGTTCAAAACCATTTAAACAGTTGAAACAAATTCACTAGAGTGCACTTCAGTTCCCGGGACTCATAAAGCTTTTACATTTGTAATAGAAACTATAACAAAATAACCTTAAACCTTTCAATAACTGTTTCAATCTCAGATCTTTAACATCTCCATACGAACAAAAGCCGATGGTTAAGCTGGTAGATAGATAATAATATTTGTACCTTCATAAAGCCTTTGCACCAATTTAGTCCCTATAAAACCTGTTGCTCCTGTTATAGATACTGTCATCTGGTTACCCTGCAACAAATCCCAACAAAATACAATTTTGAGTACCAGAACAAAGGACTATTTTCTATATAACTATAGCTTCTTTTTTCTTTCTACATAATCAGGGTTCTATAGGGCCACACTCTCGACTAAAAGGTATATAGCTTTTCCCAAATGGACCCCGTACGGAGTTTCTCCTTGACTTTTAATGTGTCAAACCAAATTGATGTGTCAAGCTACATTTTGACTTTTTATGTGTCGAACCAATTTTTTTCCCAAAATTTAACAAGATATAAATTATCTCACCAAGTTAAACACCAATTCACATACTCCACACAAAAAGTCCTTGTGAAGTTCGAATAGCTATAATAAAGTCTTAACTGCTATATGAAAAGATACATTTAACTAAAAGCATACAAATTCGATGCAAATGAATGATATCGATAGATAAAATTCATTCATTTACCTTAGGAGATTGAGCAGAGCCATTAACATCTGTTTTAACACACCAAACCCTAACTCTTCTGAATTCACAGACCTAAGAAAATAGCAACCATAACATATCAATTACAACAAACGTAAAATATATAAAATCCTTCGAATTGGCATTTTGCCCAACTTCCCCAAATTTCTCTTTTCGGCTGCTCAACTTTTTTCATCAATTTATTGTACTATATAATTTTTTTTCCAACCGTCAAAAAGGGACCTTTTTTGTTTATCAAATTAAAAATTCAAGATATCTAAGTTTCTTTCGCTGTAGTTTTTTTGGTGTCTTGATACTCAAAAAGTAATTAAAAAAATTATATTCCCTTTCTGATACACAAAATCTAGTCCCACAACCGTCAAAGAAACATTTACTCTTCTGTGTTTTGAAATTTTGATGCTTCGAAAGATTAAATTAAAAATTGTTTTTGATGGTAAAAAAGAATATTTAAAAAAAAAAAATCAACAGATTGAATACCTGAAATCAAGAAACTTGATTAAATTGGGGTACTATTTGTGCCATTTACCGAATATATATCTAGTACAAACAAATTAACCCTAACATATGAATTACAAAATCCATGAATATATGTAACTAGTACCGAAGTAGGTTGATGAGAAGAGTGGAGAAAATGAGAAATTGAGGTTCTTGAAGTTAAAACAGAAGCTCCACAGACCTCCATTGTTTACACCACAAGACCTACAATGTGTGTGTAGGGTTGAGTGTGTGAAAAGGGGTGGTGATTAGGGAGGACAACAATGGTGAAAGGAGTCATCGTGTATGTATTTCAGCCACACCCCACTCAAAATATGCAATTTTTTCATATCTTCTTGTTACTTTGTGGTACCCACAGACATAGTGACCAGTTTAGTTTTATAAAGGATTAATTACTTAAGAATGTTATTAACGTACTTACATCTAATAAGATTGACTTTTATTGTTTTATACGATTTAAGAGCTACTACTAGTATCAAATAAAGAATTACTCTTCTGTTTTTTTTTTTCTATATTATTATTTTTATTTGTTTAAAAAAATTGTATTTTTATAAAATAATAATTAAAATCTTTTGAATTTCTAATTATATTTTCATTTATTACTTTCAATAATTAACTTTTTTTAAATATAAGAGAGTATATGACATTTTAAAATAAATAAAAATGACCTATATAGTCAGATTTGACCATTAATATCTTGTTAGAGAGAAAATTTATAAAAAATCTAAAAATAATTAGAGATCTCACTCTGTCGCATCAGTTTATAGCGAAATTTTACATAAAAAGACTCTATTTCGATGTAATTCAAAAACACCATTCAAAACATAAGGAAAACTTGCTCAAGTTAAAAAGAAAAAAAAGCGTTGAATTTGCTCAAATTAAAAAAAGCCATATGATTCGCTGTTCATTTTTAAAAATATGGAAATTCGCTCTAATTCGCTCCATTTCAAACAAATAGCCTACAATTGGCTCTAATTAATAAAAAGCCTCTAATTTGCACTAAATAAAAAGTATTGCCTCTAATACGCTCTAATTCAGATGGTAGAACGAATTGTGCATATTAAATTCAATTAGATAACAAGAAGTGTCTAAATGAGCAAGATATTTAAAAAAAATGTTCAGACATTTCAACTTTGTCTTCGTAGAAAATTCCCTCAAAATTTAATGATAGACAGTTAAATACTCTATGTTCATGATCGTGGTTTATGTGAAATTCATGAGGAGAAAGACAAAAGTGACATGGTGTACTCTATATTCATTTACTTTGGGTTGTGTTGTGTACACCGATTTCTTTTTACAATCATATAAACTTGTTGGAAATTGTGCTTTACATCACCAAACCATTCTTATCCTACGGCATAAACTGACGACAATCTCTATGTTTATACTCTTTTTGTTTACACCCCTTAACTAATGTTACTTCTCATCTTTAGGCTTTTAACCCCACTTATTTTTTTTATAAAGTTGCATTGCTACATTTTATTAACTAAGTTTGAAAAGTTAATTTTACATTTAAAAAAAGTTATTGAAGTTTTCTTTTTAATGGAATCAAAGATCTTTTTTATAAAAAATTTTAAAAATATCGTGTCTTTGCCATTTTTTTTAAGTAGTGTGGTAGATTTTTTAAGACAAAAGTTTAAAAAAAAAAAATTTGAGCAAAAGTAAGAAAAATGATGTGGCTATTAAAAGTTTATAATATTTTTTTCATTAAAGATACTCTTAATTAAGTCAATAAATTTGATGCATACATTAAAGATAAATTTCATTCGATGCATATATTGAGGATGAATCACATTTGATGTATTATATATTTTAAAAATTATTTATTTGCATCTAATTTAAGCATTGTTTAATGCATTGTTTAATGCATACTTTAAAGAACAGAGATGCCCTAATAATGGATGTGCAATTGTTTTGTTGCTGGCCTGAAGATTTTGGTCCGTGGCGTCACTTCCATCGTCATAGTTGGTGAACCGATGGCGATGGATGCATGTCTTTGATTCAGGAATTTCTCTTATTAACAAAAAAACAATGGTATTATAAAAGCAGATAATTATAAATACCAGTAATAAGTATCAAATAAATAAAATTTGCATAATTTAAATTAACGTGGTTAAACCTAGGGATATATAGGTACCTTCCGAGAAAGCCTAAAAAAGATATTATAAGAAAAGTCTTTGTCGATTGCTAAACCGGCCGTGAGAATGATAATCGAGGGAGACGACTTAAAATTCAAAGTCTCCGTTACCATAACAAATAAATTAATGTATTACTAATAAAAACGGTGACAAACATGGCATCTCGTCTTTGGATAATCTTTATCTTTATCTTTATATATAATTAAAAGAGGATACAATGGAGGAATCTGGACCCTTCATTGTCCTCCTTCATCTGTGATCTAACGATTTACATAATTCGTATAATTACACTATTAACTCTTAAATATTTGATGTATTTCAAATTCAAATTTGTAGCATTGGAGATGACTAAATCATATCTCAAATTACGTTATTATCATTCCACCAATTATGCATGAATCGTTTCCATGATATAGTTAACTACATATACATATTTGATGCCTACATTTATGGAGATGGAGATATTCTCATTTTTATCTCATTGATCGAGTATTATCGATGTTTAATCACAAACTATAATTTTCAAAGATGCTAATCGTATCAAACGAGTTTTGTGAACGTGAATATTTGATCTTCTCAAATGTTTTGCCGATTCTCTTCAATTTTTATGGAAGAACATAACGGCAAAAGTATCCAATGGTCGATTCGGAGGTAATAAAACCACTCCACAATCACTCTCTAATTTTTTTTCGAGTCTGATATTCATGACGAAATTGATGTTTGTAAGTGTATCGATCTTAGATTTGCCTATTGTTTATATGTATCTGCATATGGTATATATATGATTGTTGATGATTGGATATTTAACATATTATTATTTGAGTTCATAAGCAAGAGATGTAACTCCATTGGAGTTAGTAATGAATTAATGATGTTGGATATTATGATGAAGATAATTTTCGAATGCAAGGTTATAGTTATTCTTAATTTTAATATAAATTACAATTATTTCAGTTTGAAGGCTTAAAATTTTGTTGACTTGCTTGGTTATTGTTTGGGAGGGAAACAACCACGTATTAGTATATCAATATATACCATAGGTTCTTTGCATGATGTATTACATGGGAAGTACAAGTTCATTTTAAAAAAAAAATTATATCCAATCTATTTTACATTCACGGTCTCAATTTTTAGATGAATTGGCATGGATATCTGTATTATGATTTGTAGGGAGAAAGGTTGTGCTGGGTGATAATAATTATGTTCATAATTTTTATTTCAATCGTCTTATGCTTCCACTTCTTCATGGCTCTTTTTATTCCACGTTGTAATTTCAGACATTTAGAACAAGGTTCGATCTAATATCTGATTGATGTATAATTGATCCTCTCCAATCCCATACCAGGTATAAGTTTTTAAATATCAATTTACCCGTTTGATTCATTTTCACATAAACATGTGGAACTTGCCCCATCTATTTTACACCTAACATGGAAGATGTAGTCTCTTTTTGAAAGCATACAAGTCGAATTTGTTGATAAATGGTTGCCCAAGGTCTATTTTGGTTAATGTATCTGATTTTGATTTAGATGTTACCTGATGATAGGCAGCGTAAAAAGCGACATGATGGATGGGTTAGACAGGTTATCTAATGTGTCAAAGCATATATATGAATTACCATGTAAGGATTATTTTTCATAAATAAATAAATATATCCATTTGATATATTTACGTCACTTCGTCTTCTTATGAAGATATTTAACATTAGAGATGCCAATATTTAAGATACTACCGATTATTGTAAATCATTATACTCATACTCATATTACTTAGATTAAATATGTAGCGTAACGGGTCTATAACAAGCCAATTATTATAAATTTTTATGTCTACTCCTGCATAGTCACGAGACACTAAACTAGTTAGTATTAAAACTGTATGACAGGAAACTATAATCAAAATACTTTTAACGGTATATATATCAATGATCTATTGAGTAAAGTGTAATGTTTGTAAGTTCAAATATCAATTAATTGATATGTAGATGTAGATATATATATAAAAAAAAGATGTATATATAAAAAGCTAAGTAAGGAAAAGTAAAAAGTTTATAGGTATGGATTAAACATAAGCATTACGTATAATTTAAATGAGATGAGATGTTTCTTGATAGTAATTAACTAGTTACAAAATAAAGGTGAGTTTTATGGAATAAAGTCCATATGAAACGGTGGAATACATACTATATATGGTGAGAGTGTATTAAGCTCTAAAAAGTCGTATACATTACTAACGTTCTAACTTCTAGAAGCGTTATCAATATTATTCCTGGTTGTATATAGACTATACATTAGTATATGGTAGCTGTTATTTCTCTCTTGGTTTATATTATTTCTCTCTTTTTGTCATGCCTAAACAGGTTAACAAGAAGCTTGAATCCATGCGCGCGAAGTTCTTTTGGGGTTGCAATTCTGATGAGAGAAAACTTTCTTGAATTTCTTGGAATTCGATTCTAGCATCAAAAGAAAATGGTGGATTGGGTATTGGAAGCCTATCATCTCTAAATATTGCGCTTATGCAAAAGTGGAGATGGAGATTCTTTAACTTCCCGAATTCTCTGTGGTCCAACGTTATCTCGGCCATTGTTATCTCGGCCATTCATAATCAGTGTCATCAAAATGGGACAGGTTTTTTCAACTCTCTTTCCGGAAATGGTATTTGGGCTTCTATTGTTGTTTCTATAAATAAAATGCATGAGAGTAATCTTATTCGACACTCGTGCATGAAGAGATGTATTCAAAGCGGTCGAGATACAAGTTTTTGGAAAGATTTATGGGTTGGAGACTACCCTCTTGCTCATGTTTTCCCTCGTCTGTTTAGGATCGACTCTAATCCGGACTGTAAAATCAGAGATAGATGGGATGAAGATTGGGTATGGAATTGGGTGCGGCCCGTCGATAATAGCTCCCTAACTTGTCAGTTAAATATCCTCTTGGCTATTATTGGGAATCGTACGTTTAATGACCAAGACGATTTCTGGAAATGGAATTTTCTGGGAGCCCCTTCATTCACGGTTCATCAAGTTCGTAGCCACATTAATTTGATCACTCTTCCCTCTTCGCATCTAGATACTCGATGGTGTACCTTTATCCCGAAAAAGGTGAATATTTTAGTGTGGCGCATTCTTCGGGATCGTATTCCTTGCCGATGGAATTTGAGTGCTAAAGGTTTGGTTATCACGTCTATCCTTTGTCCAATTTGTAACATCTCTCCTGAGACAACCGGTCACATTTTTGGTTCTTATTCATTTGCTTCAGACATATGGGTGCGGATTTTTGTTTGGTTGGATATTCCTCCAATCGATATCTCCGGTATCAACCAGCTCTTCTCGGATATTGATTCTAAGCGGATCACTTTTCATCACAAGCAGATTATCTATGCTATCATTGGCGTGGCTTTATGGCTTATTTGGAGATTCAGGAACTATTGCATCTTCGGTGGCGTTAAAATGAGAAAGGCGGACGTTTGGGACAACATTGTCGATTTTTCTTATTTATGGTACTCGTCTAGAAATAGGAAATGTAATGTTTCTCGGACCAATTGGGTCTGGAATCCTTTACTTCCTTAACTTTGTTTGCGTTGTGCTAGCTTCTTGCTAGTGTTTTTTCTATATATATATATATATATATCTCTTGCTGTTAAAAAAAAAAAGTATATGGTAGCTGTTCTTTCATACCAGTATTTTCCATGACCATGTCCAAACTTCTCCACACACTTTTCTTTTCTCTGATCATCACCTCTTTTTTCTTCTACATTGCCATGGCTTTTGAATATAACAATTCAAGTTACTCAAATTGCCCTTCATACAGTTGCAGTAACCTCGCTATCAGCTACCCCTTTTATAACTTGGGTGGTCAATCCACCACCCAGTTTTGCGGTTATCAAGGCTTCGGAATCAACTGCTCCATCATCGATGGATCAGAACATCCCATCATTTATATCGGCCAGGATCCTTACTTAGTCTGAAATATTTCCTACAAAAACACGAGTATCGTTTTCGTAGACTTCGATGTTTCCTCAGTTGTCACGGGTCCTGTCCCCAGTTCCTGTCCCAGAGTGCAACATGGTATCGATATAGATACTTTGTCTTTAACTTTTTCAACGTTCAATTTAAATCTAAGTTTTCATTTCAACTGCAGTGGATTCCCTACCTTTGCAACTGAAATACCGTGTTTAAGTTATGGAGAAAATATGTCGTCGTTTGTTAATATTGTGAGTTTACATAAGGAGATATTTGATTGGGATGTGTATTCATGTGAGGATCAAGTGGTAACGACTGTGTTCCGTGATCAGATCAGCGGCAACGGTCTCTCTCTCCCGAGGGATTTTGGTAGAGCGTTGAGCAGGGGATTCGAGCTAGGCTGGGGGAGATTGGATGATGGAGATTGCGATAAGTGTCAAGACTCCTATGGCCGATGTGGTCAGCAAAATACGACTGGGTTCCTGTGTTTTTGCCCCGATGGTACAACTAGCAAGGATCACTGCAAAGGTACTTCGTCGCGACTTTTGTTAATAAGGACAAACCTACAATACATCACCGATGTTTTAGTTACAGTTATACATATGATACGATTTCTACTTGGTATTGCAGGTAAGAAACCAGATTGGAAACTAAAAACACGTAAGTTTCATTTCTGTTAACACATATCAAATTTGAGTTATTGTGAATATTAAAGAATGTTCTCGAACTGTTTTTACACAACCAGTTACTCAATAAGCTTTTCCCATATCACAGTTATAGGAAGTCTTTCTGGTGCACTATCGATCGTGTTGATTATTATAATATGTTGTCTTATGAAATCCTCACCAAGCAACTGCCTACACTCGTTTAAGCCTAAAACCGAGGAATACAAAAGTGTTGAGGCATTTATCACTCAATATGGATCCTTAAGCACGAAAAGGTACAAGTATGTTGATAATCAAGAAAAGGAAAGCTATCAGATAAGGAGGTTTTGGAACCGTGTTTAAAGGAAAGCTACAGATGGTCGTCTTGTAGCAATAAAAGTATTGAACTCATCAAAAGCAAGTGGACAAGAATTCATAAACGAAGTTGCTAGCATTGGTAGAACTTCTCATGTTAATATCGTTACTCTCTTAGGATTTTGTTTCGACTATAGAAAAAGAGCTCTTATTTACGAGTTCATGCCAAATGGATCATTAGAAAAGTTTATACATAGTGATCATGTTCCTTTGAAAGCAAGTGAACATATAGGAGTAGAAAAGTTGTACCATATAGCACTTGGAATAGCACAAGGCCTTGATTACTTGCATCGTGGCTGCAACACCCGTATTTTGCATCTCGACATTAAGCCACATAACATCCTACTTGATGAAGATTTTTGTCCAAAAATCGCGGATTTTGGGCTTGCAAAATTATATTCGAGAAAGGAAAGTATTGTTTCTATGCTCGAGGCTAGAGGCACCATTGGGTATATTGCTCCTGAAGTTATTAATAGAAACTTTGGAGGAGTGTCACATAAATCGGATGTATACAGTTATGGAATGCTTATACTAGAAATGGTTGGAGGACGAAAAAATGTTGATGCAGGTGTTGGTTCTGGACGAACTAGTGAGATATATTTTCCTTATTGGATTTACAGTCGTCTTGAGAAGGAAGGTTATCTATTAGATGATATATCGACTGCTGAAGAAAATGATTATGCAAGAAAGATGACAATAGTTGGTTTGTGGTGCATACAAACTGATCCAACACAAAGACCGTCGATTGGTCAAGTTATCGAAATGTTAGAGGGAAGTATGGAAGCATTGGAAGTTCCACCAAAACCGTTCTTTTCATCTCCTTTGCAATCACGAGCTACCACATTTAGCACATCACAAGATGAACCAGAGATCAATGTTGTTGAAGATTGATATTAGCACAGACAAGATGAACCCGTTGTGACCCGGCTGCCTAGACCGACCCCGCCCATTCTGCCACCTCTAATTGATATGAGTTGTGGAATTTTCTTGTTTTGGCTTGCATGAATTTACATATTTAAAGAACATATCCTTCATATTCCTGTAACACTTTGGTCCAAGTTTAGTCTATACGTAGAATACTAATAGCACTTATCAGTGTGAGGTTATTAGCCATTTAGAGCCATTTCATTTTCGAAATTCACCATTTAACCGTTAAATCTACCAGTTCTTATTTGATGGTAACTTGTTTCCCTAATATATATATCTTCAATTCATCAAAAACTACAACTCAAAATCAATACATTCGGATCTGTGTACTTCTGTACTTATAAACCTGTTTCTCTTCTACCCTTAAAAAGGACAAAGGACCCATTTTACCCAAAAGGCAAATTAAAGAAGTCTAAGTCAAACATTAAGCAGACACAAGTAAACTCAAATTCATGTAAGCCTGAAACGAGTCAAACCCACTTCGTCTATCATTCATTTTTAAATGAGTACTGAAACACACACTGGTTATAAATGACAAATTTTACCAAACCCAAAAGTCAAAGTGAAAAAGACTAACATAGATGGTTACAAGAATTGTATTTCACTAAAAACAGCAAACCCAAATCAGTAAAATTTCAAATTCTTGTTTGTACCACAAACTGGAAACAATCCAAATACAATTTCATCCTACTACTTATATAAGCATGCATACTAAACAAGTATTGGTTATATCCTTACTTTTGTCAATCTGTTCATCGGAAGTCAACTATAAAAACCTTTGACTTCAACTAAGTGACGACATGCTGTGTTTCCAACCCAAAGAACCCAACGATCTCCTGACCATTTTTGGTGGACTGAAACTTAGCCCAAACATCTCCTTCAGAGCCTGACCCTGCTCTGAGAATCTAATCAGCTTAGCAACTATCGAAGCACTATCATGCACATGATTTGGATCCTCGCTGTTGCTCCATAGACGATTGATCAACTGCAGCCTTCTTCGTTTTGAGTTTGGATCAATGCCCCAATTTTTGTAAAGTTTCTTCTTTTCTTCTTCGGAGAACCTTTTGTTCACCAGCCTGCTCAACATTGCTTTCTCCCTTCTAAGAGCTTTGATGCTGTTCATCAGAAACAAACATAATTGAGTGTGTTTGCATGTGAGTTTTTAACGTTATTGCAACTTGAAATCGTCTCGATCAGTTTTAAGTGTTTGGCAAAATCTAGTTTGATTTTCCAAATACATAGGGTCAAAATAATCAGATTTGATTAAGCATATAAGAAGTTTATCGGAAGTATAAATAATATCCCAAATAGCGAAATAACATAGGTTCGCAAGATATGCTAAAAGATTAAGATTTAAAAAAGGTGTAAAAAATCAACATTTTGCAGAAAAACAGTACACATATTTGTAAAAGAAATCAACGTTTCTCAAGAAAGAAATCAAAATAGACAAAAAATGTTAAAACTTTTTCAATAAAAATGGTCAAAAAGGCTAATTCTGAAGAGAGAAAAAAAAAAAAAAAAAAAAAAAGAAGGTACTTTTATAATGCTTTTGTGAAATTTAGTGTTAGTCTGTCTAAAAAAGAAAAGACTTTTGCATGTGGTTTAGTTAGATGACTTCTTAAAAATTGGTGAAAAGTCAATTCAAATCCTAACTCATAAAAAACAAAAACAATAACAACAAACAATAGAAAAGACTAGAAAATTAATCATTACCTTGATGCTGAAGTTAGAGTATGTCCATCTTGAATTGCTGGATTACCCTTTGAAAATGTTTCTTTGAGAAAAGAAAGCCTCCTAACCTCAACCTCCATGTAAATAGAATCCATTGGATCACCTCTAAATAGCAAGAAAAAATACGTCCGATGAATCAAAGAAACATTGCATGCTTCCCAAAGTTCAAGAATCGATTTTCGCTGCCTTGCAAATTGTTGAGGCCAATCTGCAGGAGGTGAATCTGTAATCGAATCTACTCCTATACTTTTGACGTTTTTCCCCAAGCCATCACCCTCTGCTCCGGAGCCATGAACCTATAGCATCCACAAAACAATCAACATTAAAAAATTGGACAAATTGCAATTGAAAGCAACTTACTTTATGCTCATTTCTTACTCATACATACTTTAAAAAACCAAAATCTTTATTTTTTGGAATTAAACGAAGCTTTTAAGTTTTAATTTAGTTATGAATATGTAACGCATACTTACTTTAGAAGTTTGTTTCTTCACGTTGATACTCGGTTAATTTTTAAACAATTTTAAAATGCATCAATGCAGCAACAAACATCAACAATGAGACATAAATATCATTATGGGGTTATAGCTTAGTACTATTATTTGTAATAAACTATATGTTTGCCGTCTAAAAGAATAATACACCCCCAGTTCACCATGAGCTCCTCTATTTTTAAATAGTCAACAATCAGAAAGTCAAAAGTCAAACCTGGTCATACTGAAGTTTGGCCATTTTCTTCAACCCTGCAACAAATGTATCCACACTAGGTATATCTTCCTCTCCCAATGTTTTGTTCTTCGTGTCATCCAACATCGTGCTTCCGAGTGATGACTGTGAATCACTTCTCAACAGCGTCCCACTTGCAGCACGGCCGTATTCTGACGGGGGAAGGTCCCACATCTTCCGGTGCATGCCGCCGCCACCAACACCACCAACTTCCGGTCTTCCAAGAAAACTAGTCTCGAAATCATTAGGTGGGGTGTTCTCAAAATTTGGTGGCCATGAACTAGTCATTAGATTTGCTCTACAACTCCTGCTTCTAGTGAGCTTAAAATTCGATATCTGCGATTGTACTTCTTGTTCTTCATCGGCATACGGTGGTGTAGCCAAAGAATCTAACGTGTTCCGCAAATCTTGGAAATTCTGCTCTAATGACCCGATATTAATCCTAGTTCTTGAGCGGTTTGTTTCACTCGGACCCGACACTGATTCTGTTTCACCGGGTGATTCTGAAGCCATGTGATCATTAGTGGATTCATCAGCTTCTACGCATCTGACAACTTTGCAGATGTCGTTGGACTCTTCTTGGTGGCGACTGGTGCCTGATAGCTTTATGGTTGATGATTCATACGCCGAATATTCATCTTCACGTGTGTTTCCTTCTTGATCATTTCTGACAGCTAGTAATAATTCATTAATTCGAGATTGAGCAAGGTCTCTTTGCTTGATAAGATCTCGTACTTCTTTCTCCAACTGCAATTAGAAGAAAGATTGTTAGATTGTTAAAAAAGTCGCATAAAAAAGTGTAATTGGTTTTTTCTTTATAACATTAAACTAAAATCAAGGTTAGAAATGGAATTGGGCGTCTCGTGCATTTGGGTAATTTTCTTTTCCGAATATACTCGATCAAAAAAATTTAATATGTCAAATGTTATTACAAAGGAAATACGATGAGCATAAGAATTAAAAATGTTGATTAATGGTTTAAGGTTGATTCGACTTGCAAAAAGTCAACAATACCTTTTCAATCTGCTGATCTTTCTTCCTAAGGAGTGCTGAATAATCTGTGGGTGCAGGTGCTCTTAGCTCATTTTCCAATCTAGCCAATTCTTTTTGTAAATGCTTTACCAAGGCCTTATCAGACATAACCACATTAACTTGTGCATTTGTTGTCACTTCCTTTGCACAGCTAGCAAATAAAAGAGTATTTTTAGATTGCTCAACATGCTCTCGAGCTGGACTTAAGGTACAAATAATTGCAGTTCGTGCATTTCCTCCCAAGCAAGGTTGCAATATGCGTGTCAGCTTTGAGTCACGGTAATTCACATGCCCATGTTTGCCCTTGCTGTATTTCATCATCAACGTTCAGAATCGATTACTTGATTAGCAAGAATAATAATCATGTTGACTAAAATTAATGGTCCCAATTTTATTTCTTGCTATGTTTTGACCTTTACTATCTGACGGGTCATTTCAATGCCAAATGCCTAAATACAATCTGAATCATTCTTACCTGAAAATAACAATACTATTTACTATTCTTTAATCATATTTGGCAGACTATCTATAAGAATATATATATATATATAGAAGTGTTGCGGGTCAACCCAACCCGTTTCTACTAGTACAAAATTTTACAGGTTTGACCTGTTACCCAACCCTAATGAAAATGCACACATCTACATTACAATGTCTAGTGATGACAAGGTGGTCTTTTGCCGAAAATTAAGAATCCACTTCAACAAAGTTAAAATAAAGACATGCTATGGACCCACGTCGATACCACCAATTTAACTGTAACTTGTAATTCTCCAAAGAAACATTGCAAATCATAGGAATATTGGGGATCTCAAAAACAATATTGTTGCAATTTTAGGGAAAAAGAAACCAAATAGTCAAACCTTAGCTTCCGAATAACAGTGGATAGTGTCAATAAGCTACGATTTATGTGGCAACCTTCTTTGAGTCTTTGCCCGACAGATAATGCCTGAGCTGCACGCTCACTTCCAGCAAGATCAACAAAGTTCTGCAGGTGATGATTTAATTAGATTTTGAATTATGATCCCGTACAAAATATCACTATTTCTCTATGCCATTTTTCTTGTTAAACGGTCTAAACAGAAGGGCGGCATTCATACCACGCTAGCTGTAAGTTTTGTTGACTTATCCTTCCCTATGAACTCACGAGCCGAACTCTCAATCGTCTGCAAACACAAATTTGTTTATGGGGTAAAGTTTGGAATACAACATGCTATACATGTAGACACTGACACACATATACATACAAATCTATACATGGATATACTTATATCTATATACACATATGTATATCTGTACATATAGATTACAAGAATAGACAGAACCAAGGAGGGGCTAGTAGGTCTAGTAAGTGTGGTTATGCTCGTTTAGTTTTTGTACTTTGTATAGACTATAGACTTTCAAAACCTTCAGAACTAAATCATAAACTAAAAACTTCAAATCCACTACAAAGAAAATTTTTGCATCCACTTCAGAATATATACACACATATATACAGAAAGGACCAAATAGAACACTTCTAATACAGAAACTGTAAATATAGGTCTTTTTCTAATTTGAATAATACAAGTCAACAAATCTAATTGTTTTATACTATTATATCCCTATTAACAACATTTTAAAGGATTAAATTTAATAAAACCACAACTTTTGACTCGTGATGTGCATCTATGATTTTCCAACTTACATGAAATTCTGCATTCACGCATCTATGCATCTGTATACTTGAGATATAAAGATATCTAAATTTGTCAATTTACGTCCTTGCCGTTCTTATTTTGATAGTGTTCTCACAATAAACATTATGCTCTACATATACTCTTTCGTCCATTAATATTGTCCACGTCACTATTTTGGTTTGTCACAAATTAATTGTCCACTCTTACAAAAACATACAATTATTATTCACTCATCTATCTATATACAATTATTAAGAAATTTTTATAAATAACTTTTAAGACTCAACATTTATATTTAAAATTGTGTATTTCCAACAATTCAATACATTTAAGAATTAATTTACTTTCTTCATCATTAGATCTCATTTATCAAAATCTTTAGAAGAGTCAAACGGGCATATTACCAATAGCGATTTACATTGATGGTTAAATAATCGGAAAAGTATATAATTTGACACAATACTATCACAATTCACCACTTTTGGTATATTTTGTTTTACACTGCATTGCACGGGTATTTTGCTAGTTTACCTAATATATCCTTAATTAATTACCATAATTACAGTTTTCAAATCAACCATGTCTTAATTAAATGCAAGGGGAAAAACAACGTTTTATTACATAAAGACTTCATTAATTACACATATCTTAAATTGTGATTATTTGTTGGTGGACAATATAAGTAAGACGAAGGGATTATGTATATGTGTCTCTATGTGTGTGTATATAATATATATATACATCTTGTGTGTGTGTTGTATAGTTAGATAATGATACATAGATGTATATACATACATCCACATACATGTTCATGTGCGTGTGTAGCACGAAACTAGTATAGACAGTAAATGTAGAGGGAGTAGCATACCAGCCTAAGTATCTGATGTGATCTCGAACTTGTTTCATTGAGGTTAGTCTCTCCCACTTTTCTTTGAGCTGTGAGCAAAAACAGCAATGACCAATTGACCATACAATGCATTATTTTATTTATTTTTATACTAAAGAGTAATTGTTTAATTGGTAAATAATGTTAATAAGTATGTGAAAAAAGATAATTATCGTGCAAAAATACACGGTACCTTCGCAAACGGATAAAAGTTGTTTGAGATGGTTCCAATCCCTTAAAGTTTCCTCAGTTAATCGCTCTATAATCGTCCCTTTCTGAATAAAAAATACAAATAAAATCAAGTACATGGTGTATACATTGCTACATTACATACTTCAATGCACATGAATTTACCTCCGGATCATCCAAAACCCTAAGTGGAATATTTTCTGTGCTTAAGAGGTCTCTTATGGCTTCATTATAGATTTCTATAGCTGAAAATTTTAAAGCAAATGCCCTTTCTTCATGCTATAGATACAAAACATAAATCGTTACTTCAAGAGACTTTCACCAACAATTTTATATGAATATTAAAGTGCAAATTATTGAGATTTGGAAATAGAAACGAAATTGAGATAAATAAAGTTTCATACTTTTTGCATATAGTCATATATATCCGCCACGGTGTACTCTGTTATTCCAGTCATTGTGTATGTTTTCCCACTACTAGTTTGCCCATATGCAAAAATGCTTGCTAAATACAGGGGAGAATTCATTAGTCATACTCATAGTCAAAGTCTTCTACTTGTCAAGGTCAAAGTCATCCACTAGTCGATTGAACTTACAATTGATGCCGCTAACCACTGAAAGTGCAATCCCTTTAGCTCCTTCATCATAGACTTGCCTAGTTGTTGCATCACCGCTAAATACCCTGTCTGTTCCCAAACAAAGAATTCACTTGATGATTCGATTCAAAATCTAATAACCATCATATTGCAAGATTTGCAAGATCACAATCCAATTATATTCAAACTTAAATTATGTCAGAGGACATTACGAGTTTTACTTAAAACCCTAAAAGAAGATCATAATATAAAACCGTCTATCAATAGATTAACTTCCACTGTATGACATGATTCGAAGTATCAGATAGCATCAGAACTTGAAGACTGATACATATAATATATATATATATTATTCAGCTGAAAGAAAAAGAAAAAATAATTGATATCTGATCCAGCTCTCGAAGACAGCCATGATTCTACTCATAAGATCACAAACTATTAGATCAAATGGCGTTTTGAACTTACCAAATCCCCTAATAAGATCCAAACTTTTACAAGAATTTTTGAATAAATCGACTGAAAAATATCAGAAACTAGTAAATCAAATTGGCATTTCATTTTTAACCCAATCCCCTAAAAGATCCAAACTTTCACACAACAATCAGAACACAGAAAAAAAAAAATAACCCATCATATCAAAATGGCAGTCCAGTTTTTTCTAATTCCCTTAGAAAGTCAATCATAATATTACAATAATTTTGGAATAAATTAACAGAACAAATCGAAAATTTTCACTTACCAAATGCATAAGCAGTAGGAAACATGGATCTTTCCTGCAGAGTATTCCTAAATAAAATTGTTGTATCATTGATACATTCCCAATCTGAGACATCATTTTTTGAAATTTCTCTATCATTCAAAGGCCTTAATCTCACCAACACAAGTATCTTCTCTTCTCTTCCATTACCACCACCTTCCATCTTTTCCCAATTCATCAACTCTTCCCCACCAATTGCTCCCATTTCTCTCAAAACCCACCAAAATTTTAACCTAATATTAAATATCCATGTCCCCTTTTTTTTCCTATAAACCCCACAAAACTAACATTCAACCACTTTTTCTTTCCTAAGCCCTAATTTATGCAAGTGACAGTTAAGATGTTATAAACAAAGTGACTGTTTCAGCTTTATCCAAAAGGGAGAAAGCACCAAATACTTAGTCCCACATGTCATTACACCATTCATCTGCATACACAATTAAAAAATTAGTTTTCTTAGGATAAAAATAAAAATTAATAAAATAAAAAGGGGGTTTTGAAAGATTTAATCATGGGTTTGTTGGGTGATTAAGAACTTTGCTTAATCTTTATTCTCAATCTTAAAACTAAAACTTCAAATCTAAAAATACCATTTCTTATTTAAAACCACACAACAGAGATCTTTGCTTATGAGTTATAAGGACCCTACAATACTTGAAAACTAAGTAACTGTTTTTTTCTTTTTATTTAATGCAAAATCTTAAAAGAAAGCAGGTGAAAGCTTGGAATTTTCAGAAATGGTGGGTCCCATTTAGAAATTTGAAATACACCAAAAAAAGATAAACTCTACCTTATTTGATCTTTTCTGGTGGTTTAAGCTTCTGTTCTTCAAACTAAACTATCCTTTATTAAATACCCACCAAAGATAAAAGCTAAATTAACACTCTTCTCCAAGAAAAAAAAATGTAGTCAAAGCAGATAACTAAAATGCTTAGATCAACCATTAAATTCGGTAACTCCCCATAAATTTATTTGGGTTCAACTTTACTAACATTAATTTAGAAAAACCCCACGATCTCCGTGATTTTATAAAAACAAACCATACTATGCATTTACCTTCTTAGCAGCAACCGCCCACACACAGTCAAGGACACACTTCTCTTCAAAAAGAAGCTTAATCTTTAAACAGATCATGAATTTATCATCTGGATTTTCTCAGGAAAATAATTTTATTTTATTCAGTTAAGAATTTACTTGGTCTACGTCTTTTTCCAGAGCTTAAAACTAAAACATAAGAGTTAGGTACACCTTTTATTGCATGAAGTACTTACATTTATGAAGTGAATTTTCTGGATTTGAAAAATATTTATCTGGAAATAGTAATTTTCCTTGCTTAACGTCTACTTTTTTGTTGGGATTTATATATTTTATTCATTAAATTTGAGGTCACGTGACTTGCAGAATTTCGGTGAATTTAATAATGGGTGTGTGCAGTACACCGTTAGACTCCGAGGCACGAGAATTCTCCACTGATTAGTACTGATGGGGTCCACGTACAACTCTTTAATGCATAAACCCAAACTCGGTCTTTCAATTATGGTATCATTTGCATCGGCGCTTGCACCACATGCAGTAGCAGTGGTACATGTATTCTTCTATTCTCTTTTTTTTAGCCGTGAAGTAAATTGTTGTCGAACTATTTTTGCATTCTTAAAACATAAATGCAGGGTCTCTCGAGGACGGGTAATCGTCTTAGAACTCACTTTGTAAAGGGTATCAAATTTTATATGTGTATTATATTAGACCAAATTCATTTTTACATAAGTATTGTATTCTTTTATAATCTTGTCCCAGATTTCAAATTCGCTTGAACCGGCCCTGCATACAAGTCTTTTTAATTCAGTAAATGTATTTATTTTTATTAAAAAGTTTAATCAAGTGTCCAACTTTAGGTATTTGTATAGCGTATAGTAACTTGGTAACAAATTAAAGGTCAAAGTATAAAATAAAACTTATAAATCATGTTTATAGTTGGAATAGAAGGTCCACCGAACTTACCAAATGTTTGTTCAACTATGCTAGTTAGACTATCTAATCATTCTAATCATACAATTAAAAGATACAAAATATTGTTTTTAAGGTTAGGGTCAAAACTATGATATAGCTTTCGATTTCTTTGTGAATATAAAAAACACTACAAAACATATAAAAATGCAATGTCAACTGATGTCATTCTTTTGAATTTGTGATTATTAATAAAATGTCAAATTTGTATCTCATCTCATTTCATATATAAAACCAATAAAAAACTTTTATGATATTTGTTATTCATTTTAATGGGAAATATTCCGTGTAGTGATGCTTATGTGATATTAATAATATACATTTAAAAACTTAAAGGATCAAATATGATATTTTTGTTTAAATCTTACATATTGTTGCAACTATTAAATAAATGCTAACAAAATGTTCGTACATTTCAGCGGGTAAAAATATTATTTTGCTTTTAAATATAAAACGATTATTTAGATGAAATATGTAGATATCTATTACTTAAAGTTATAGATATTTAATTAGTTTATTTACTCGCGATTACGCGGGATAATAAATATAATTCTTATTCCAAAAAAAAAAAAAAATCGTCGAAAGTATATCATGTGAGATGTATAATCGGAGAAAAAGAACGCTGATTTTTATGGTGTAATTTTTATAAATTTTTGACTAACCGTTTTTATAATATTTAATTTTAAAAAATGTGAAAGAAAGTCTGTAAGTTTTATATAAATTTTGATGTAAATGAGGATATTTTAGTCTTTTTAAAAGTGTATAGTGACCAGTGAGGGATGGGAAACTCCCCTTTCACATCCATTACAAGATAACAAGATAAGTAAAACTGATTGAATTTATCTTATAACACTATATTACATTTTTTTTGTTGCACATAACTTAACTTATGTGCATCAAAGTCAAAGTAAACTAAATATGTTTTATTTTTAACTCTAACTTTCCTATATCTAGGACATTAATATCTCAAAATAGTTTTGTTGCACGAAAGTATTTGTGTAGTTTGTTGCGCAAAATATTTTCCTATTTTATACTCGTCGTATGTTGACATATAGATCAATTCTAGTGTAAATTTCGTTTACTAATAATAATTGTTATATAACACTGATCAATTATAATTTTGTTCGAGTGTGCTTTTGATAAAATACGAATATTTTGCTCGAATTGCAACATTTTCTTGAAATGCTCCATCGCTATATGAAATCATATTTTCTAGATATTTAAAAGTTTATGCAACCCTAATCGTGTTACCTTCGAAGATACAATAGGTTCTTGTATTGTAAGAGTTTGATCTAAAATATCTTAGTTATCATCTCATCAATATCTCATCAATTTAACCGACTGTTTAGCCTCAATTTTGCCATATATCAGCTTTGATGTCCATCTATACCTCTTAAACATCCCCATATACTATCCTCACTTGAGTTGTCCATCAGGTTGAAAAGCAAAAACAACGTTAATTGGTGTCTTTTAAGTTCTCTATTTAAGCGCTATAGTTTTTTGTGTTTGAGAGTATAGATCAAATAAGAACATTTAAAAAATAATAACGGTAAGAACGCTTCAAATTTACACTTATACTCGACAAAATCATTGGATTCACATTTGTATATCTCAAATATGCAAAGAAAAATGAATGCACATTTCTAAAAATGTATAAAATTTGAGAAAAACGATTGATGCACAATTCTACATTTTTCATCTAAATTTGTTCATCGATCGTTTTTTCGATTTTTATGCATTTATAAAATTGTGCATCTATTTTTCTCCACATATTTGAGATGTATGAATGTGAATCTATTGATTTATAGAATACATTTATGGATATGAAGCGTTCTTACCCGTTCTTATTTTTAATGTGTTCTTATTGGAACTCTACCCTTGTGTTTGAATCTAGTATAAATAAATAAGAAAATATTTGTTAGTACGGTAATAACCAACTATTTCACAAGATATGCTTAATCAAAACTCATAGTACAAGTTATTTTTATATAAACAAACGAGTATGAAACATGTCATGACTCATGATACTCATCATTGCAATGTAAAAGGAAAAAGGAACAAAAGAGGAAAAGTATGACAAAGAAAAATAATAATAATAATAATAATAATAATAATAATAATAATAAAAGAAAGTAGTGCTCACACACTAAGGGTGTATTTGTCTGAGTCATTTTAGGTATAGGGTTTGGGTTTGGTAACGATAAACATTGTTCGGTTTGAAGAACTACGTTTAAAAATTGAGAATGATGCCAAAAAAGATTAAGTTTCTAAAAACAGACCAAGGTGGTGGATTTATTTGTGAGAAAATTACTCAAATAACCCATTCAAACTATTTATTTCGAAAATAGACTTTGTCAGAAAGTATTATCAAAAATAGACATTAAAATCGCCGAAATTATAAAACCCATCCGGCGATCACGGCGATTTAGTATAATCCATTGTCTAATTGTTGAAATTCGAGAATTCAACAAAATCGCCGGAATCGCCGGATCAAAATCGCCGAAATGCAATGGTGTTCAGGGACACGTGTCGATTTTTAATTAAACAAAGCAAATCACCGGAATCGCCGGACCTAAATCGCCGAAATGCAATGGTGTTCAGAGACACGTGTCGATTTTTGATTGGACAAAGTAAATCGCCGGAATCGCCGGGTCTAAATCGCCGAAATGCAATTGTCTTTTGATTAAGTGTTCAGGGACACGTGTCGACTTCTTATTGGACAAAGTAAATCGCCGGGATCGCCGGACTATTTTGAATTTCGGCGATTACGTTTCCCGATAAAAACCTACTTTATTTGACTTGTTTGGCCACCTATTGGGAGAGACACGTGGCAATATATTATTGGTCGTTAGCTATCGCCTAGATCGCCGGGTTGTATTTATCATTTCGACGATTTAAATGTCTATTATTGAAATAAATACTTTGAATGGGTTATTTGAGTAATTTTCTCTTTATTTGTTGGCTTGACATTCAATCAAGTCAACTCTTCTATCTCTTACTAACTTTCTTAATACTTTGTTTCCTATTTTCTTTTTTCTTCAATAAAATAATAATTAAATTAAATTTTAAAATTTATATTTTATAAATAACAATGTATCTTCTTTCTTTAGTTTCTTTCAAACCTCTTTAATATTTTTTAAACCTAATCCCAAGTACAAAACAAACACATCCTCTATGGTCCTAAGGTTCATTGACAATAGGTCAATAGTTAACGCGTGTATGACTACATAAACAATTGCTTTATATTTCTCATTATCTGCCCTTTGATGAAATATACGAGGTAGAACCTACAACTATACTAGCATATATACGTCAAATGTTGACTTTAAGAATTGTCAACTTATTGACCTTAAAATAAATTAAAATTAGTTTATTACAATCATTATGCAACTTAAAATATATATATATATATATATGACTAATAATGATACTAAACTTATAAGTACACCATTGGTAAGATATAGCTCTATACATTTCATACCTAAGTCAATGTCTCAAATTTTGTTTGTTACTTTTGTTGATTATAAAATACACCTTATTAACAATTAGCTATTAAATTAATATTAATATTAATAGTATAAATGTATATGGGTGTGCGTGTGTTAAAACTTAAAAGTGGTCCAAGGTAAAAGTAAAATTGTAAGAAGTGATAATTACATATGTAAGACTTTAATTATAAGAAATGATGGACATTGCAAGTGCAATGCAACCTCACATGATGAAACTCAACCAATTATCTTTATGTTAGTTGTTCGATCTCAATGATACCTATTTATAGACGATAGTAGTTCAAACTATTTAAGCTCGTATAATATATATATATATATATGTGTGCGTATAATATATATATATGTGTGTGTGTCCTTTTTATGTCATTAATATTGTATCTATACATACATTAAAACTTTGCGTCTACATATTAAAAATCGTCATTATATGTTTGGTTATAAGATAGACAATTGTAGCTCGATATAATTAAGTCAGGTACAAGACATTAAAACTTTGCGTCTTCATGTTAGCCACTTTCAAGATTACATTAAAAGATTAAAGTAAATATTAGTAAGTAAAAAAACAGTTCAACTAACATCATATAAGATACATATCATTCGATTAAAAAGAAAAGTTTAATGTCTATATATGAAAATTTTGAAATGTAAAAACTATTAAAAAAAAAAAAAACAATTAATGTAAATATGATTGGTCAACAATAGTATCTTATGTCGATCGAAGGTCAGAATCATAATTAAAAAAAAAATCAATAGTATCTTACTCTTTGTATATTATTTATGTTATATATATATATATATTTTTTCCCTATAACTACATTATATTATAACTATTTACGTATTTTCAAGATGACATTTTCAGATTTATGCTACGTGTTTTTCAAATTAAAATCATATTATTTATATCTATACTATTATATGAAGTAACTTGCATCAACCTTTTAAAAGCTCGTCAAACTCTTAAGTTCTTAAAACTTTAACTTTAAACTCGATATTATAAACAAACAATCTACACAAAACATATTCATTAGAAGGCACTTTTAAAACACGTATACACAAACACTATTATATATTACTCTTTTATATCATTATCACTATCGTTGTTTCTCACTTTTTTCGTCTCATCGCAAGTAGTGTTTTTCAAATATGTCCCAAGGAGTCGGGTAATGTTTCACATTCCGTGTTTGTACTCTGTATTCCATGGATAGATATAGATGGGTGGTCCTTGAGGTGACAACATAAATAACGAAATTTCCACTAAAGATATTTGTAATGTACAAAGACTGAGATATTTAACTTGAGCCATATATGTATATATATACACCGACTATTATGCTATAAATCAAATGCGAATAAAGTTTTGCATATGTGAATAATGATCATGTTACTTTTAAGTAAGTAAACTCATACTTCTTATTTGTTCACGCGACTTAAAGTAGATAAATGTCGGACTTTCTTACGGTTCTTTTGTTTTCACTCTAGTGTTTTTTTTCTTGGCGACTTGAAATTGAAATTTCTTGTAATACAATCATAATATTGAAATTTTGATGAATATGTCACAAAGTTGAACTTAAGCGAGTAATATCTTACGTGTTGTGTTTGTGTGTGTTGTAATGGTTTGTGGGGTCTATATTTATTGTTCGTATAAATGCTTAACTTTAAATAATAATAATACCCCATCGTTATTGCATTTTAACTATATAACGACGGTGTAACAAACTTGTTTGTACGATTACTTTCACGGTTTCACATCATAAATTCACAAGATAATAAAAATTAAAATAAATAATTATCTTAATTCCAAAATAGAAATTATCATCAAAAAGCAAACCATACCCAAAGAAAAAGTATTTTAATTACTTCAAATGGAGCATCAAGAGTGATTGGCGTTTTATCGCTGTTTTTCGTTGAGAACAATATCGGATATAAAGGATGGAGTTTACTCAAACAGAGTCGTCTGTTCGAAAGCATGTTGAGCAAACATTTGGTGTCCTTCAAGATCGTGAGCATATACTATAATAATGGGTAAGAGCTTTGAGCGTAAACGTTATAAAATGAATCATGTATACTTACATCATATTGCATAACATGATTACCGAAGACAATAGTTTTAATATTGCCGAAAATGAAGAGTACTATGTCTCTGTTAGAAACTTACAAGATACTTGGATCAAGAGGTATAACACATATAGAAGAAAAACTAAATAATTTTATAATGAAGACATACACGAGGGACTTCGATCCATTCAAGTATAATGAAATAATTATGTATTTTTTAAAGACTTTTAATATTGATTTTTATTTCAATAAATTATTTTTTTATTTAATTTATTTGGTTATCAGTTTCAATTTATTAAACTATTTAAATTTCTAAAAAAATATAAAAATTAAAATACATAATACTTTTTTTACTCCTCTACTTTTTCAATAATATATTTCTTTCGAAAAAATATCTCCATAACACATTATATTCGGTGTCAATATTCTTGATGTTGTTATATGAGATGAAACAAATATAATTTGGATTATCTAATACGGAGTAACTAGTAAGTAATAAGGGCAGAGAAAACTAGAAATTGCAGCTGCAATATAACACAGGCTAAGAAACAGAGTCCAATTGGTTGACCAGGCCCATACCCATTTGCCTAACAGGTTCACAGCAGAGTCCAAACTTTATGTCCATCTATAGCCGGCCGATACATGATGTTTTTTTTATTTTATTATTATTATTATTTTCTTTTATCAAGAATTCTAAACGGGCCAAAATAAAACATAAATACCCCAAATCAAAGTTTAGTATAATTTAATCATAACTTTTTTTCCTTAAATACTTAAACATCCCGCCCCAAATATATACATTATTTCACAAGTATTTATATTTGTCTCATTTTCAGACTAGAACCTCCAATCTCGTGGTTAAATAGTCACCTCGATATTATTAGACAAATAACCATTTTATCACATTCAATGGATTAAAAATGGTTAGAAACAGTAATATTTCAAAATAATGTTTTACTGTATGTATTAAAAAACAGACATTTTAGATGGTTTCAAGAAATACAGTTTAGGCAATCTTTCATCCATTTCATGTGTCCGTTTCCTTTGAGACATTTCTTTTTCAGCAATTTTACATTTTATATTTCCAACTTGCTGAAGGTATAATATCATACATGTCGTTTTCTTTTTTATAAATGGGTCAAAATTAGCATCTTTTAACAGATATAGTAAGAAAGAGACAGAGAGAGGGGGAGACATATATATGACTATATATGTACGTGTATAGTGACTATATAATGTGTTCTATGGCAAGGAAAATTCAGCTTCCAAAGAGTTGTTCATGGATCAAAAGTACTACATAAATATTGAAGATAGAAACACATTAAAAAACAAGTGTTACAATCAATAAGAATGCATAAAATCTATCTTTTTTCAAGGTACGAACACTCTGTATTTGTATCACCTCCCCACATACAATTTTTGCATAAATTGATGGAATGTTATAAATTATATAGGGGATGCAAGGTATGTTGTATCCATACTATCTGACTATGTGTTGCTCATCGATTATCATGTAAATAAATATATATATATATATATATTTTACATAGTTTACCTTTCAAGTTTTCTATATGTACATAATTTACTCATATTTTAATCAACAAAATATGTTCTCAAGTGCACTTTTGATTTGCCCAACTATATAAAACTAGTTTTAGTTTTTTTTTAAACACATATTCTACTGGTTCATCGTATTATTAAACGATCAAAAACACTGAATTAAAATGTTATATTTGTTAAAGTGCCAACTTAGTAACTTACACCATAGAAAACATGTGAGAACCGTATCAAATACGATATCGAGGAGTAAACACGCGAAAAATAAAACATGTGAGAACCATATCAATTACGATATAGAGGAGTAAACACGCGAAAGATTTGATTACAACTGTGATGACATATACACGCGAAAATTTGACTACAATATGATGAAATAAGCACTCGAATATGATCTACCTTTTTTATTAAATTTTAAGTTGAAGGGTTAATATCATAAACAATAATAGTGAAGGGAGTAGTTATGCAATAGAGGAGATGTGGGTAAGAAAGAATTGTGGTCCAAGAAGATTATGAAACTGATGGTTAACAATGGACTGATAGTCACTATCATTCCCCACCTTTAAAATTAGTGGCTCATGTACACTGCACAAGATCCTTGACTTTTTTCATCTTTCATATATCTTACCATATTCTCTTTGGTATTTCTAGTTCTTACCTTTATATTTTTAAAAATTTATCATTTCAATTTCAAACATTTAATAATCAATATATAGTTTCAATATCCTTAATTTTAACATACACAACATCAAGTATTACATCAAGAGTATAATTAAAGTACAATATTATTACAAGTGAATGCTATACAATTATCCGTGTAAACATTATCACACATTTAAAGTGGATGAAATATATATAAGACATTGGTGTGACTAGGGCATATTCACTATTCGAATAGTCAAATTGAACAACTCGGATCGAATTGAATCGTTTAGATTGTGTTATTTCTAGTATTCTAGGTATTATATGGATTTGGTGTGACACAAACCGATAATCTGGTAGCACCGTTTTACATTGTTCGTGGTATTATTGACAATTTTTTTTGCTTTCGTTTTATATCATAAGGAAATCACCAATAGCTTTTGGGCGTAAGAGATATGTAAGTAATTCATCGGTTAACAAATTGTGATTTAATGATGTAATTAGAGATATAATTGTATAAAGTTATATCTAAATTGGATTGAATTGGATGATGGTGTAATGTTTAAAAAAAAGAATCAAGATGTAAATGAGGTGTCCAAACGTTTCTCTCTTGTTTGGTGGTGTGGGACCTTGTCCTAGATAACCAAGTACTACTATTAATCTATTATTACTATTTTTCTATATTTGGAAAATCTCTTTAACCCAATCCAAAGATTCATCGTTCCTTCTACACACATGACTCCACACTTCATTACCACCACCAATTTATTTCTACTTTTTTGAATTTCTTATATTAATCTCTTTTGACCCCCTTAATATAAGTCCAAAATTTTCCCCCTAAATAATTATTTTGCCATCATCATTCTCCCAAGTTAAAGACCTTGTCTTCCAACAATACCTATTATTATTATTATTATTATTATTATTAACAATTGTTTTAGAATACTAATAAATTGACTAACGTGTTGGATATATAGTTTCATGGTATGAGTTGAATGGATTGTGTGTGAGGTGTACCAACTTATTACGTATTGCTATTATGTGGTGTACCTTCAAATGATCTTATATAGATGTATTAAACTTTTAAAATTAAAAGTTACCGATTTTTGTATATAAATAAGTAAGTTCATAATCAAAACTATAATAAATCTGTACTAAAATCACACTCAATTACTCAATTACTTTGAAATATGTGCGGGCTCGCACTTGTTACTTACATATTATACAGTTGTAATGGGTATGGAGATCCCAACTTATTCACATGTATAAATTTAGGCCAACTTCGTACAATTTCTTATCAAGGCGTAGGTAAAACTGTAAAAGTATAGAATTAAGTGACTCCAATAAAAATCAAATGAGTTAAGTGGGAAATTGATGCGTAAAATAATTTAGAGATTAAATAGCGAAAATGGTAAGTATTTGTTGGTTTATACTTCTATATATCCACAATAAAATTCCATTTATGTGCTTTTTATTAATAATTAGAACTAAATTTAACACTTTATTGAAATGAAAAATCAGCTTTTTTTCCTATTGAAATGAAAATTCCATTTCTGTGCTTTTTATTAATAATTGAACTTAAACACAAAATCGGACAATTTTGAATGTTTACCTAATTTTCCCAGGCAACTAGAACTTGCAACGACTAGATTAAGAAACTAGTACTTATCATCTTATCATGATTCTCTTTGAACCTATACAATCAAACGACAATAGCAAATGGACATTAATAACCGAACACCCTGAATTATCATCTATGTACAATTTATCGTTAATCTATTCTATTCTGGTCTAAATTTTAACATATCTTAATTACACAACCCTACGAGTCTTATTGAGTCAATAGTTTTGGTACAAGTTCACTCTAACTATCGCAAAATTAAAAATTAAGAATATACATACACTACATCATTTTTATCATTATTTTCCCGGTTAGATACAAAATTATCTAAAATATGGATAACATCATAAATTGACTCGATTTAAATCAAATCAAACCTAAAATATCATATATATCCATATAAATCTTGATTAATATTGATTTGTTAATGATATTTCTTAAGAATATTATTAACAAATCCATACATAAATAATATATTATTGTATTTCAACCAATATTAAAAGCATCTACAATGATAAAAACTTTTAAAAAGTTATTTATATGACACATCGAATAACTTTATAAAATAATTATTCTTCCATGATAATAATAATAAAAATTTTCAAAAGAAGGAATTAAAATGTAATTTAATTAGTAAAATAGAAGAAAATATTTTTTTTTTCCAATAAAGGAAAGTTTTTGAAAGTTATTTTGAACTACTTCCTTTTTTTAAATAAAAAACAACCATTCGTTAGAGATGCTTTAAGAGGAGACATAAAAATCTGTCTCGATATGTGTTTTGTCGCATGTTAAATTTGAGTGATAATCTAAAAACTGTAAGTTATAAATTAATTATTTTTAAATAAATTATATTTCGTAATACATTTTTATAAAAACCCCACTATATTTATGTAACGGATCTTACTCTGGATAAAAGATACTTTGGATATAATTAGATAAACAACTTTTATAGAACATATTCTAATAAAAAATAAATATAATTAATAAATATAAATAATCGACTTTAAAAAGCTTCTTCCAACCCCCCCTCTCTCTCTCTCCCTTCTTCTCTCTCAATTTCTTTCATCATTCTTCTGAAGTCTCTCACCGTCTCTATAATCATATCAAATCTTAACATCAAATATTCATTCATCTAATCTAATAAATCATATACGGAGTATTATTTAATAAGCAAAATGAGATAGTATTCAGAACTTAAGTAAATTAATTTGAAAAATAAAAAGAAGAAGGGTTGTGTTATAATTATAATTATGCGAACATTATGTGATGTTTGTGAAAGTGCTGCTGCCATCCTTTTTTGTGCCGCGGATGAAGCTGCTCTTTGCCGTGCTTGCGATGAAAAGGTTTTTATTTTTTCACTTTCTTTATTATTTTAATTATAGTCTTATAATTATTTATATATTGTTGTTGTGGATCTAATGTTTGATCCTCAATTTGTTAAATAAGATTGTTTTATATTCAGGTTAATTTTGTTTAAATAGTTAGTATTAGTTAATTTAATGTAGTTGGTAAAATGGTATAACTTTTTATATATTGCAAGATGGAAAATAATAAGAATGATGGTAGAATATTAGCTCATTGCAGTAACTTTAATTATTAGGTTGTGATGTAAAAATTATAATTAGGGGGTGTTTGGCTTAACTTATTTGTTCCGGGCCTATTTGTTTACTTAAATATGAAAAGTCTATAACTTTATGAGTTTGAGCTTATAAACTTCAATAAACTATATTAGCTCAAGTTGATAAGGCTTACGCGTAAGCCGTTAAATATGAGCTTAGTGGCCTTTTAAAATTTTAGTAAGCCGCTAAGCTCATAAAATAAGCTAATCCAAACATCCCTTTAAATGCTTATCAACTTATTGTGGTTTTTAGGTAGTTAACTAAACCCAAATGATATTATGAAAACTGCTTATCTGCTTATTTTAGAAGAAATACGCACTTTGAAATATGAAGGTTGGTGCCGGCTTATTTATTTCTTTTTAAGGAGTTTGCTAACCAAACTTCGGTGTTGTAACATAAATCATCATTTCGTGTATAGTATTTTTCCTTTGTGAGAACACTTAAGGCTAGAAGGATCTTGCAAATTTGCGACTCGAAGTTTGTAGAATTGTTTGATGAAGTTCGGCATTTAGTTAATAGCTAAGTTTGGATTAATTGAACTTAATTTAACTTATATGCAGATAAACATCAGTAAGCTGAAAGAATTTATACACCGTTATAATGTTATACTCATATCTTACTTTTTCTTGATTTTGAAATGTAGTGTTTTATAAGTTAGGTTAATTCTTTTGTCTTGGTTGGTTGGTTTGTTTGATGTCTCTTGAATTGCATGTGTTTGGGTTGCTTTTTTGAATGATTTTCTTTATGGGAATATGCAACAGCCACATCTTTATATTTCGTCTCTTTATTATGCGGGTCCACATTTTTAAGCACAATTTTGGCATCCAGATGTGTGAATTAGGACCATGCTTTTATTTGGCTAGTCATCATTTTAATTATTTTGTTATCTTTCCCAAATCGGTACATGTTATTCATTTAATTATACTATATAATATAATTAGTCTCGTATGGTTATGTTATGGAATGCATTTACATTTTGTATATGAACGTAGATGGCAAAAGATAGTGTAATTAGAAAATTACATTTTCTTATTAGTATGAAGAAAGTGAGAATTATACCATTAAATCTAGTAGTTAAATGATTGACCCATAAAAAGATTGCCTTTAAAGTGATTTCCCGTTGATATATATGTTTAATATGTTGGGCAGGTACATATGTGTAATAAGCTTGCTAGTCGGCATGTACGAGTAGGGCTTGCTGATCCTAGCGACGTACCACGTTGTGATATATGTGAAAATGCACCAGGTATTCTCGTTGTACATTTCCGTAAATACCCATAATTACTTTCCTTTGTCTATTCAGATACGTGAAAGGTGGCAATTTTGACCCATTTCTCAACCGGTCAATTCGAGTTATGTCAAATCTCTAATGACTCAAAAGCGTTAAACAAATATTTTGGGCTGGAAGTCTTCCAAAATGTATTTTATATGCATAAAAACTCTTAAATATTGTATTCAAAAAGTTAGGGTATCTCAATCAGGTACCCAACTTCTTTAAATGAGGGTAAATGGCCCATAAAGATGCCCAACTTTACCACATATCTCAATCGGGTACCCAACTTCTTTTTGATCAATTTAGGGTATCTAAGCTTTTTTTTTTCTTTACTTTTTACCATTAACAAGTGGTTGTTATTTTTTTTGCCTTTAGAAGCATCACTGCACAAAAAAACCCTTTTTACAAAAATGTAAGTACCTTAAATTTTCTGGGTATTAACAAAAGGTCCCTTGATTGTGAAGATCTTAGTTATCTTAAATTGATCAAAACAAAGTTGAGTATTCAAAATAAGAAGTTTGATAAACTTGACTACCTTATTGTGCTATTAATTCTTAAAAACACTTCAAATTGTTTTGACAACAAGTGTTTTTGATTGACCCATTCTGATAAGGAGGTGATTTGTACACAACAAAGCTCTTGGAAAATATAAATCACCTTCAGTAGGAAAAACAGTGTAGCTGTGTACACACAAAATATGTGTACAGTCACCTCCAGTTTTGACCGGTTTCTGGACCTGCAATCTCTACCAGATAGTAACATGAATGATGTTGTGATTTTACATTGTGCCTATCTATGTGTAGCTTTCTTCTACTGTGGAATAGATGGAAGTTCTCTATGCTTACAATGTGACATGATTGTTCATGTCGGTGGTAAACGAACACATGAAAGATTTCTGCTACTAAGGCAACGAGTCGAGGTTTCTGGTTTTGTACCATTTTTCCTTTGCTTGAAATTGTGGGTGTATACCATTCAAAAAGTTAAAACATTGACTTACCCTATGAGATTCTTTTGTAGTTTCCAGGGGATAGAAATGGCCGTGAAGAAGAATTAGGGTCGCAACCGGTTGATCCAGGTGAAGTAAGGCGGGAACCAATAAATCAGCCTAAGGTTACAACAAGAGATAATCAGCATCATCGGCTGTCTGCCATAGGAATGCTCGAAAATAATAATGATGGCGCTGGCAGGATGGAAAATAAGTTGTTTGATCTAAATGCTAGGCCTCAACGGATGCATGGACAGACTTCAAACAACCAGGTACTATTTGTGCTTGCATTTTCTTTCTTTTTTCCTTGGTTTCTTAAAAGATATGTTCCATTCTAGAAGCAATCTAGCTTTTACATTTTCGATGCTAAAATTATGTTTTTGTCAGATTTGATTATTATGATGTTATATGTGTTGGATATGGGTTGAGATGGAAAGATGGGCGGGTTTGGGTAGTTGTGTAACAGGTTGAAACAGGTCATTTTCTAGTGTGGGTTGAAATGTGCGACACTAACACTTTTTGTCCATTTTTCTACTATTCTTAAAATTAATTCGTTAATCATGATTACAAAAATAATATTAATGATATAATAATACTTTATTTTTCGAAGAAGGTTTAGAGCATAGGAGTTTGTAATTTTTAGTAATAGACGTATGGGCAACGTATAAACGAACACAGCCCATATTGACCGATTAATAGGTTAGTGGGTCAAATTTACCACGTTTATATACGGAGCTTGATTTGGATTGTGAGCCAGCTGACATATTTCTGGGTTCAAGTTTTTCCAAAAGCTCATAACTACACTGGGGAAGTGTTGCAAAAGCAATTTTATGATTATCTCTTTTTTTTGTTACTTTTTATTTTCTGTTATTCATTTACAGTTTTGTTTTCTTTGTATAATACCCTATCAATGTATTACCATATCCAAGCAACTATATTTGTCATTTATCATGTAAATGTAGTATTGGTTTTGGCATCTACCAATGTATATTTGTCATTTATGATCCTAACAATCAGTGTCTAACCTGGAAAGTTTGTTCTCATTTCATTTTCAAGGAACAAGGCATGGATATTAGTGGTGGTACTAATAATGAGTGTGCTAGTGTGGTTCCTGTTGGATCCTTTAAAAGGGAACCTGAGAAGTAACTGAGGTATAAACGGTATTAGCCAGTATTGAAACTTTTGCAACTTTTATGGGACGATGGGAGTGGTATATTTACGAAACTGGAGCTACTCTTGTGGCACTCCAATTAGTAGTATATTCCTTTATATATACAAATATAAATTTTCTCAGTGAATTTATACATATATATTTGTACAGTCTTTTTCTTGCTTCTTGTAGAGAAACAGCTTTCGTAACTGATAACTACTGACTCCCTTTTAGAGGGCGGGAAAGTGGTCAGGTTCGGTAACATGTCAAAACGGGTAATTTTTTGGTACTGGGTGAAACGGGTGGGTTGAGTTGACCCGGAATACTTTGGGCGACTTTCGACCTGTTTGACGTGTTTCGTTTAAGGTAACTTATTATTATGTTAATATATTGCTATTACCATTTGAGCCGTTTCTCTATAAGAGATAAAACATAAACGGGCTTGACTCATCCAAAGCTAAATGGGTTGAAATGACCACCTTCGCTTCAGACTTTCAACTACTACTTGTTCCAAAAGTTAGCAATCTCTGATGTTATTTCTTCTACTTGTGCAGTAACAAAATGGTCTTGGGGATTATCACAGCAGTGCTGCTTTGTTAACCTTGTAACGAGAGGGACTTGACTGTTTTGAAGGCAAACTGCTTACCATTTGATGTGGTCGTCGCCCTCACTTTCAATTGCAGCAAATGTTAATTTGATGATAGAGTTCCTTACTGTGAAGGAAAATCCAAGATTGTTAGGAGACGAACCCTGAATCTGTAACTGTTTATAGACACAATCTCTTTGAATCTCATGCAATTTTAGATTTTAATGCATTTCTTGTTGTGACCTTAACCTTACATGTCCTTAACTTGTAAACTTCTATTTAGAGATAATAGTATTCACGGAAGGCTTAACAAATATACTTTATAGACTATGTTATGGTTGCTAGATCATGGAGTTATTCAGTGTTTCTGATAGTAGAATGGGCAGGTAGGGTAACGAGTAACTTTTTAGTTCCGGCCAAAACACGAAGACTTTGTTTAATTTGTAAATAACCAATGCGTTAAATACACCTATAAATAATCCTTTTCTTAACAACATAATTTAATAGGTTTTCTGCATTTAGATACATTTTGGTCGACTTTAATTATGTTTAACTTGCCTGTTTTATGTCTCGTTTCTTTTTAGTTTACATGCCTTTAAATGTTTGATTCGTTAGAGATCGATTTGCATATTGATGAGCCAAAATTCGTCTCTAATCATTATGATTTTAAGTTGTAATATTTTTTCGAGTGTTGTACCCAACTATTTGTTCAATTTTGATCGATTAGCAAAATTCAAATCCTAAAACACAATTCAAACAACTTAATGTACATATTAAACAGTTAACAAGTTCATATTTCATATTTACTAAAAGCTCAATTTAGTATTTACATCTTCACATCACCATGCACATCCGTACACCATATAAGCTTTTTAAAAGTTATAAATGTCGTGGGAAAAGTTCAAATAAGAATGAATATTTTTAGAATGAAAAAATTAATCTCAACAATTCATTTTCATCAAGATAATAAAACTTTAATTTTTCTCACATTTTTAAAAATTAAATATCTCGCTAATCAAAAAATTATAAAAATTGTACTATAAAGATCAATTTTTTTCTCTACGAATTTTTTTATTCTGATTTTTGGTGGATTTTGAAAACGACTATTATACGTGATATTTAGCCGTTATGTAAAAGTTGCGGGTATCACATGCGATAGTCATTTTCAAGACTCATAAAAAAATGAAAAAAAAGTTCATCGAAAGTATATCACGTGATGTGTCTAATCGAAAAGGAAAAAACGTTGATTTTTATAATATAATTCTTTTACTAGTCGTTTAGAACATATTTACTTTTAAAGAATGTGGGGACGAGGTTTAACCCGAAGCGTTCTTATTGGTTTTTTCATTTTCATTAAAAATTTTATACTCATTTGAACTCAACCCTAAATATTGTTAACTGATTTAACGATGTAAAAATAATTATTCATTTTCTACCACCCATATAATATAATTAGATGAATGAAAACATAACATTAATTCACTGCAACGAATTGCGAGCTGCCTTGTTAACAAAAAACTTACGTGCTCAACATAATTGTAACTGATCAGAAAAATAGAATTTTCTTTCTTTAAGGACAAAAAATGCGAATTTAGAAATAGTTATAGGGGTTAATATTATAGGTCGCTTATTGCCATTCCTCTTCGCGAACCACATGACATTCGATATAACTGATTTATTTGTAACAAAAAATAAAAATAAAAATTAGGGTTAGGGTTTTACGATATTTTAGATATGGAAGTTGAAGAAGAAACCACCACAAACCACCACGAAGATTCAATGGCATCACAAACAACAGCCGTAATCAATCAAAGCGCTATTACTGCTAGTAATAATACTGATATACAATCTGAAAACGAACTAACAAATTTAACATCTGCATCGAATAAATCGGACGATTCGGAACCAGTTATTGAAGCGGCGGTGGTGGTGGAGGAAACTGTGGCTGAAGAGACTGTTGTTCGTTCTCCGAATTCGGAGTCGGTTGCTTCGTTGAGCGGTGGCATTGACGTATCTAGTGATGACGTGGCTGCGGTGGTCTGTGGTGGTAGTGAGAATGTTAATGATGACGTGGCAGAGGAGGAGTGCGGTGGTGGTAGTGAGTTGATTTCTACGGTCAATGCTGACAGAGGTGAGGAAGATGATGCTGCGATTGACTGCAAAAACGATATTGATGTCGGTGAAATATCGGTGATTGAGAAAGATAAGAATGATGATGATGAGAAGGAAACAGTGGAACGAGAGGAGGACGTTGAGGTTATAACTGATGGTAATGGTCACAATTTAGAAAATGTTGAAGGGATGGTAGGTATTGATGTTAAGAATGAGAGTGGGGACAACATGATTGAAGATATTGATAATGATGGTGATAAGGAGACAATGGAACGGGATGAAGACACCACAGTTTTGAAAGGCGGTGATGCTGAAAATGTTGAAGAAATGGTAGGTTTTGATGTTAGGAATGATAGTGGGGATGTTAAGGTAGAAAATATTGATAATGATGGTGATGAGAAGGCAACGGTGGAAGAAACCGTGGTTTTGAAAGACGGTGATGTTGAAGATATGGTAGGTTCTGATGTTAAGACTGATAGTGAGGATGCTAAGGTAGAAAATATTGATAATGCTGGTGGTGAAAATCCTGAAGCAATGACTGAAGAATGCATCGTAGAAGAAGTTGTGAAGGAAGAAGAAATGGTTGCAAATGAGGAGATAACGAATGAGAAAGAATCATTGGATACAGAATTGGAGGCTGAGAAATCATTAGATGTTGAAATGGAGACTGAGAAAACGTTAGACGTTGAAATGCAGGCTGTGAAATCGGTAGATGCTGATATGGAGACCGAGGAAGAAGAAAACTTAGGAGATGAAGAGAAAGTTCAAGAAGAAGAAGAAGAGGAAGAAGAAGAAGAGTTGGAGTCGGAACCGGAATTGCCGGAATCATCTAAGAAAGGTAATAGTGGAGGAAAACGGAAAAGAGGGAAGATTACAAAAGCTGCCTCAAAGGTGTCTACTGTACCTAGGAAGACAATTGAAGAGGATGTTTGCTTCATTTGCTTTGATGGTGGAGACCTTGTGTTATGTGATCGGCGGTGAGTGTCTTAATTGATGATATGTTTGGTTTATAGCGTTTGAATTGTTGTGGATTTGTATCTGCAGGAATTGCCCAAAAGCTTATCATCCTTCTTGTGTTAATCGGGATGAAGCCTTTTTTCAATCTAAGGGTCGTTGGAATTGTGGTGAGTGGGTTCTCTATCCTGCAGTATATCTAGCTTTATTGTAGGAATCATGGTTCTCTTATGCTCATACTTGTGCTATAGCTTATTATATTTAATATGTGGTTTGATAAGCAGCTTAGTTAGGTGTTACCTGAATATATCCAAGTTTTCAAGGTTTGGGTAATGGGTAATTATATTAACTAAACAAAGATGCAGAAAAAAAATGGTACCTTTTTGTTTTGTTGAGTTTTGGGTAATGTATCTTATGAACCAATGTATCATATTCATTTCTCAATTTCTTTTGGGCAATGTTTCTTTGATTTGCTCCATCAAGAGAGCTTTCTCATCGTTCATATCCTATTTTGAGTTTTTTTATGTGTTACAGCTATTGCTCGAGTCACTAACTTATTGTTTGTGTACTATTTTCGTAAATAATTTGACTGAGCATTTAATTATCTTTACCTTGGATTTCAGGTTGGCATTTATGTAGTATCTGTGAGAAAAAAGCAGAGTACATGTGCTATACTTGCACATATTCTTTGTGCAAGGCTTGCACCAAAACCTCTGTAATATTATGTGTTAGAGAGAAAGAGAAGAAAGGCTTATGTGAGGCTTGCATGAAAACTGTGATGTTAATTGAAAATCAGGAAGATCAGGTATGTTAGATATTAAGTATCTTTTTCTGTGTATTTAATTGTTGAATTTAACTTATCAAGGAGAATGTGCAAGTCTTCTGTTAACCAATAGAGCTTTCTTAATCTTGCTTAGAGGGAATTCTGATGCTCACTGGAATAGTGTTGTTGCGATTATTTTGGTCCATAACTGCATACTAATACTTTAGGTTATTAAAGACAAACATGAAAGCAAGTAGCATTTGATAGTTTGCTGTAATGTTTTTACTCGTTAGTTTATCAATGCCATCTCATAGTGTATATCTTTGTTAAATACAGGTGGATCCGCTCTTGTAGTTTTATGCCCTAGATGTAGTTCTCCACCATTTTCATTTTATCAAATAAGTTTGGATTTAGTTTACTGTTTGAAATACAAGAAGATTTAAAAGTTTTTGTGGGTTTTTGATTGCGGGGGTAATGAATATACGTCCCTTGGTTCTTCTATTTCTGCTTCGGTTTTGCAGGTTTCATGTTGTTGGTCCAATTTTTGTAGGGAAATGTAAACTTTGATGACAAAAATAGCTGGGAGCATCTTTTCAAGGATTATTGGATAGAAATGAAAGCAAAGCACAATTTGTCTTTGGATGAACTTGCCCAAGCTAAGAACCCTTGGAAGGGATCTGGAAAACAAGAATCTTCAAATGCACATTCTGATGTTAAAGATGACGGGGGTTCCGGTCCAGACATTCCTCCTGAGAACATAAAAGCTAGAAAGAGCAAACGAAATGCAAAGAAGCAAAAGTATGCTGCTAAGGAAGACACGGTGGACTTTGATTTGCCGGATAATGCTGAATGGGTATCAAAAGATCTTTTGGAATTCGTGATGCACATGAGAAATGGTGATAGTTCTGTCATAACTCAGCATGAAGTACAGGATCTCTTGCTTGAATACATTAAAAGAAACAAACTTCGTGATCCTAATCGTAAGAGTCAAATCATTTGTGATGCTAGACTTGAAAACCTTTTTGGTAAACCACGTGTGGCGCATATTGAAATGTTAAAGCTTCTTGAATCTCACTTTCTTATGAAAGATGATTCTCAGATAGACGATGTTCAGGGGGCGGTCGTTGATACCGAAGTTAGCCCGGTTGATGACAAGGACAGGAAACGTAGAGGGCGCAAAAAAGGTGATAAACGAGCACCGCAATCCAACCGTGAGGATTATGCTGCAATCGATATCCACAACATAAACTTGATTTATCTGCGGCGAAAGTTGGTGGAGGACTTGCTTGATGATATGGAAAGCTTTCATGAAAAAATTGTCGGAATTTTTGTTAGAATTAGAATCTCTGGAGCTAATCAGAAGCAGGACATATACAGGCTGGTGCAAGTTATAGGTATCTTGTTATGTACTCTGTGTTTATGGTCTTTGGCTTGGTTCCCTCTTTACCCAATTCCAACTTACAAATGGTGGAACATCAAGAAAGTCCAATATGAATTGTTTTGGTATCCATCATAATCATGTTAACAGAGATTATGGTTTTAAGCTTGTTAACTGACTTTTGTGTGTAGGTACTAGTGAAGCGGCGCAATATACACTTGGCAAAAGGAAGACATGCACAATGCTTGAAATCTTAAATCTTGACAAAACTGAAACTATATCCATTGATAGCATTTCGAATCAGGAGTTTATGGAGGTGATTAAATCTAAACCATTGTCGAATTCTATCTTTTTTATTCTCCTTTTGTCCTTTCCTGCTGCATCTTCTCATAGTTATATCAAAATATGAATGGATTACTACTTCTCAAGTAATGGCTGGTATCAAGCTTCTAATCTAATGGCAATAAACAAGTGAAAATTTTAACATGCTCACAACCACCTCCCCAGATATTTCTCTTCAACGAGTTGGAGCATGGTATGGGAAATTTTTTGTATCTTCGTTGGATTCTCTGAATCATGACCTTGACATGAATCTTGGATAAGTTGAAATGTCACTACAAAATTCTTCACGTGGATATTATTTGGCTCATGTTGGTTCACTATTTGTTGCTAGACTAGGTTGCACAAGATCAGAGCCACTGTTATGTCAATCTAAGGCTTATGTTTATCTTGTTCTTATGGTCGTGTTATGTTGACATGAATATTGAAGATGTTGAACTATGTGTTTTTGCTATGGTAGGATGAATGCAAGCGTCTGCGGCAGAGTATAAAGTGTGGCCTTATACCTAGATTGACTGTGGTATGTTCTACACCAGTATCTAGACGAGTTAATCTAAAGAACACAATCATTTTGTTAACATTAATTGTTGCGTGTAGGGAGACATTCTGGACAAAGCCATGGAACTTCAGGCGGCAAGAGTTAATGATGTAAGTGATTTACAGTTGGCTTGCCTTGCTCTTGAACCATGTATGTGATAGAGCTGCTTATGAAGTTTATATGTTGCCAAATGTTTGAGAAGTATAACTTATAATACTAATATATTGTACAAGAATCGTCACTTTTGGTGGTCCTACATAAAATTGCTATGAGATAGTCAAACAATTATTAAACTCTCTGCTATATGGTCCTCTATATTAGTTTCCTTGTCTCTATTTTTCTAATTACTATTTGTATTTTGTATATAGATGAACTGATTTATATAAATGTTTTGTTTTAACCTTTTCTATAGAGCCAATAAAATAGGCAGGGTAGATAATGGGTTGAATTGGAAGATGTCAGGGCACCAGTAAATTGCTACGCTTTTCTAGAATGGGCTGAAATGGGTCATGTCAAATGAACTTGTTAGGGTTGGCCTGTAACCTTTTATTGTCCATTTTGAATTACTTTTAACCAATATATTAAACTCTATTATAAAGCTATATGAAAAAGGATTTAAAAGTGGGTATTTTAGTCACATTCTATGTTCATGTCATTTTGTTTGAAAACCCCTTATTATCTTATGTTGTCATGGGTGAAGTGGGAGTTTAAACGTGGCGGAAAGTGGTGGGGTGGGATGGGTTACTACCTAAGTGTATTCTAATATATTTATAACTTGCTACTAAATCTAAACGTGTCAACATGATAATAAGCGAAATGTGTTCATTGGGCACCTTGACCAATGGTTGGAATATACTTTCTAGGTTTTCAACCATTTCACTCTTTAGTTTATATTTCTTAACCTGTTATAGCCCAAACTTCCAAAAGATAATTCTTTAATGGGTAAAACTTGTTTTCAAGGGCTAATTTTTGGTATCTCTATCACTGTTGATGGTGCAGTGGCTTGAAACAGAGGTTGTGCGGCTTAGTCATCTTCGTGATCGAGCAAGTGATTTAGGGCGTAAGAAAGAATATCCTTTGGTGTTACAAATTTTCTTGTATATACTTCTGGGCTAGTTTCAAGGTGTTTTGAAATGTCAGAATTCAGAACAACCTGTTCGTTTACATTCATTTTGATCACTCACAAGTAGTCCAATACAATCATAGGTGAATGGTTGTTTTTGTGACAGTACTATAGCAGGGTATTTAACTGAAAATTAAAATATTACTTTTGATGAAAAATCTTTCAATGTTGGAGTGACCTTACTCCCAAGTTAGACAGTTAGGACTGTCTTTTCAGTTTCTTAATTGGTACTCTTTTTTGTTAGTTGTTAGAGGCTTCTATCCGTTGGTTTAAGTATCAGTGATCCTTGACTTGCGTTACGCTCAGAGAATGTGTACAGAAATTAAGTGTCTTAAAGACTCCCGAGGAGCGTGCCCGGAGGCTAGAAGAATATCCATTAATACATGACGATCCTACTATGGATCCAGAATATGGGTCAGAAGATGATAGCGATACGGATGATAAGAAACGAGGTTTTCTCTTGTTCATTTTTCAAGTTCTAATATATAGTTACTACATCTGTTAATCCTTTGAGTAACTATCAATCCATTACCCATTTGATCTCTCATCTGACCCATTTGAGATAGAGCACACCCCAATACACAACTTCTAGGCTCTAGCTAGAAGTTGGATATCTAACAACTGATCGTGTTTTTTTATACAGAGTTATACACGAGATCTGACAGTTTCAGATTCAACAATAGAGGAAGGGATCAGTTTTCTCCAAGAGGAGATTACGCTTCCAATTCCAGAGAATCTTGGAGTGGTACCCCTAGAAGTACTTCAGGCAAAACTTATGAATTTAGCCGGAACTTGTCAAATAAAAGTTTTTCCACCAAGACAGAAGATGCAACTACTTCAAGTTTCGAGATGCATACTGAAAATGTACGGGATCAAGGACGGGACACATTTGTGCAACACCCAATCAAATTAGAGAAGCTAACTGTTGCTTCACCAAGAGAAAGAGAAACCACCGTTTCAGCAGTATCCACTCCTAAAATAAATGAAGCAGAGAAAATGTGGCACTATAAAGATCCATCTGAAAAAATTCAAGGGCCATTTTCAATGGTGCAGCTGCGTAAGTGGAGCAAAAATGGGTACTTCCCCATTGATTTAAAAATATGGCGAAAAAGTGACAAAGAAGATGATGGTATTCTTTTAAGCGATGCTTTGGAGGGTAAGTTTACGGTTGTTGAATCGAGAACAGTTAGTCAAGATGGACGAAATTTGACCTGCGATCATCAGATTTCTAGTATAAATCCAGTTCCTGATAGCAGGCATGATTTTGCAAATCTTTCTTCTCCTACACCAAACCAAGCTGCCGTAGGCTGGACTGGGGGACAAACGGCCCAACATACGGGCCCTAGTTCATACCCTAGTGGAAATGATGGGCTGCAATCACCAACACCAAATAGTGTCCATTTGGTTGCATGTGGAAACAAAGATGGTAATTCTGCAGGATCTGGTGGTGTTCCGATTTTCCAACCTCATGATTCTTCTACTACCGTCCCTGTTTCAGTTGCACCACAGAATGTCGACCCGGGTAGTCAAAATTCCGTCCAATCTTCTCATTTAGGTCAACAGGTTGGACAAACCGACAATAGTATGCTGCCTCAGATGGTTCAGTCCATAGTTGGTCAAATTCCTCAGGGTTGGAGTAGTGGTCCTCCACAGAATTTACAACCGAACCCGTCTATGAATATGGCTGGACTACAAGCGTTACCCTATAACCAATGGAGCGGTGTTCCAAACATGATTCAGAATCCTAATCCTGCTGGAAACTTTATGCCGACACCCCAAGAATCATGGGGACAGTTTCCGTTTCCTGTCAACCAACCTAATATGCAGCAGCAGCAGCAGCAGCTTCCACAACCAAATGTAAATTGGGGCGCGATGGCTGCAAATCCGAACCTGGGATGGGTCGGCCCAAACCCTGGAAATCTAATGAGTTGGGGGCCCATGATTCAAGGCCCACAAGTAACTGGGGGCATCGATCCCACTTGGGTTATGCAAGCTGGGAATGTTCAAGCAGGTTGGGTTCCTCAGCCACAAGTTCAAGGGGTTGTGCCCACTCAAAGTTGGGTTTCTACTCCAATGCATGGGCCTGTAGTCGGTGTAAATGGGAACCCTACTTGGGTTGGACCTGGACCTCCTGCAAATCAAGTAACTTCAAATGCTGGTTGGGTTGCACCACCTGTAAACCAAGGACCTGCCAATATGAATGCTGGGTGGGTTGGTGGACCTGGGAATCAAGGTATGCCTATTGCAAACCAGGGTTGGGTTCCACCAACTGGAAATCAAGGAGTACCACCACAAGCCCCACAAGCCCCACAAGCCCCACAAGCCCCTCAAGCTCCTCCAGTGTCACAACCACCACAAGCATCACAACCACCACCACCTGGAACCACCAACCAAAATTGGGGTTCCCGCAATCATGGAGGCAAATGGGGTGGAAACGAAAATAGAGGTAATTTTTCAGCTCAAAGGAGGAATAGAGGAGGTTCTGGTTTCCGTGGTAATAGAAGGAACTTCAGTGATACGCAAGAATCGTTTCGTAAAGATGGTGGGTCGTTTCGTGGAGACTCTGGTAGATCTTCTGACTAGTAGAATCAGTGAATTACAATTTCCTGCATCAACTGGATATTCCAGAGTTTTGTTTAGGGCAGTTGACAGCAGATTAACTCTGTGTACAGCAATATCTGGGTTAGACTTTACTTTTGGGATTGTATTGATAGCTATAGAACTTGTGCAGCTTATGTGGCTTACGTCCTCATGTCACTTGCCACAAGTGTTTATTTTGGTTACACCAGTTGTTTTAGTTTGCTTCTTATACAGGTACTCTGTAGGAAGCCATAGTTTTCAACTTTATAGCTTTTTTGGACATACAAAGTCGGCGGTTCATTGTCACTTGTGTATATCTGGTAATGCTTACTCGCATTGAGTATTTAAATTGGGTTTGTTAGTCTTCTAATTTGTTTTGTTTGATGGGGGTATGTCACACTACTTGCAATAGTGAGACTGCTCGTTAGAGGTATGTATGCAAAGTTTTAAACTTAGGTTGAATTAAGAATCATTAGAGTCTAAACTGATTTTTGTTGCAAAAAAGTTGATAACCGGCAACACAGACTGGCCCACAATCGGCTGCCCATCGATAATGTGGGGGGCATACCTGACTCACTTAGCGGTTGTGGCTATGGAGTGACAGGGCTTGAACAGCTGACCTTGTGCTTTTTGTGACAAAGATGCCCCTACCCATTACCAACTGAGCTACGCGCTTGGTTTAAGAATGACAAGGGGACCCCATAATCTTATGTATATTAATCTCCTACAAAAATCTGAAAAAAGCCCCTTTCTGGACATCTGCAGATCTTGCTGTACGATTCACAAATTTGTGTTTGAAAGTTAGGCATGCTTTTTTTTTTTTTTTTTTTTCTTTTTTTTTTTTTGTGCCCTTGAGTACTACATCCAACAGAACTTTTATAACCACCAACAAACAAACACAAGATTGTTACCTATGAAAATCACTGAATATGGTGATAGATGATTAGACAAAAATTGATCTGTTAGCTAAAATATAAACCTGATTAGCCTTTGTTTCATAGCTGAAAAATAAAATGGTTTTGCATATTATATGTCGGTTCAGTTGAATTACTGTTGGGTCCTGCTTGAAACTGAACAATGGTTAAGTCATATTTGGTCGAACTAATTGAAGTACCAGCGGATGTGTAACTTCTTGTTGATTAAGCTTCCTAGCGAATTAAAACGACTATGGAGACTGAAATTACTATATTCATCATAGACTACAATGGCTAAGTTTTTCCTATTTTTAGCTGATACGTAAAACTGTATTAACAGAGACTATGCTAAGACATAAAGTCATAGTGCGCCAAGTTGAGACGCCAGATCAGTAAACTTGTCTATGCTACATGGAATTGTGAGGCCACCCATTGGATGATCGAATTCTTCCTCTGACTGACGCAACAACTCTTGGAATGAAGGTTGGCTTAACAATGATACACGGACCACAAACTCCTTTCTTTCTTGTTCTCCCACATAAACTGAAACACATCCTTTCGGTATATCCATAGATGTTGATGTGGTGGTTGTTCCATTTGACAATGATCTTCGTAGAATTTGTTTTGTTTGAATAATACGAGGCATACGAATAGCCATTCTTTTATAGATCGATTAAAGAGGAAAAGAAGCTTGAAGGATACCGATCTTCTTACAGAAAGATGTTTTTGAGTCTGGATATGGAGTTGTGTTGGTACTTTGCCTAATATATATATATATATATATATACAAGGAAATGATCTACAGGGAAGCTTCAAAATTTGGGGAAGGAGAGAATCAAATCTTAACCTTTGATTTTTTTATTAAAAAACGTTTTTAACATTTTTTAGGCAAAGTACCTACACATGGTTGAGATTTGTTTCCCTACTTCCCTAATTTTTTTCCTTCCATCTTGATCCCTACCCTATATATATATATATATATATAAGGAAAGGATCCACATGGAATTTTCAAATCTTGGAGAAGGAGAGAAGCAAATCTTAGCCCTTATTTTTTCATAAAAAAACGTTTTTAAAATTCATTTGTGATCAATGTTAAATTTTGAGTAACATTCATCACATATGAATGTTAACAACATTCATCTACGATGAAATCAATGATTGAGATTTGCTTCTTTCATTTTCTAATTTTTTTGCTTACCTCTTGATCTCCACCATATATATATATAGGGTTATCGAATCCTTAATTAGATCACACAATTTGATAAAAAAAAAGAAATTAATTAATTAAAAATAATGTCACTGTCACAGCCTATATAAATGCAAGTTCATGTGGTGGTGTCTTCCAACTTGCAAGAAAGAACGATGTTACATTAAATTTACATACTTACATGAAAAGAAACATTAAATCAAAGAAAACATTATAACATTAATCTTCACTATGATACATAATTTGAACAGGCATAGAAGGTTACTTGTATGTCCAGAATTTAGAAGATTTTACGCGTCAAAGAATAGTACCAACATCACGGTCCCATATACATTAATGTTAATGTCGTTGCTTCCTAACAAAAGGATAATCCCAACTATAATGGCTGGAGTGGTCTTATGATGTATTATTATGTGTATATGGATAACACTTAATTGGACTAATAAGCAAGCCATTCTATAGGTATCAGCACATGGTTTTGTATTAAATATGTTTTAGCCAAAACTTTTCATTAGTTTGTAATGGGACAACATGCTTTACAAATTACTTAGCTAAAACTTAATGCTTTAACTACCCATCTACAATTCATACATGCTTCGTTCATCTACAATGTTCACAATTTTCTGCATTATCAATGTAGGCTAGACGGCACCTTAGAAGACCGATGATCGATCCTTGTGTGAATGGACGAGTGGAAAAACTTTCATTCACTTGGGCCTGATCTTTAAGAAAAAATATTCATGATAGATTAGGCAAGCTGAGTTTCGTACTTAGGGACATTAGTTATGCAGTTATGCTAGCTGAATCTCGAGTTTCATCGTAAAAATGATATGCAAAATGAAACTTAACATTACTGTGATTATTCTATAGTATGTTTGTTACTGCCTTAGATAAATGAACAAATTTCCTTACTTTCACATCAGTGCTTTTTATGAATATAATGAGCAACTTATTCAGGCATATGTGCAGCATTCCCAACTTATTTTTGGTAGGCAAGAATTTTAATATATGTAAGGGTATATTAGTAATTTCAAGTAGGTTTTTCAAATACTAATAGTAATATTAGGGGTAGATTAGTAGATTCACTTTTAAAAAAAATATCACAAATGTATTATATATTAGTCTAGATATAAAAAGAAATCATTTAGGTAACATTTTTACTGGCTGCATCTAAATTCCTAGCTCTTAAAAATATGTATTTAAGCCCGAACACAAACACCCTCGTGTTTCCCATACAGATTGTGGAAAAGTTACCGTTGGGTGCTTGGATTAGCTCATTTATATGAGCTTAAACTTATTTAAATAAGTAGCTTATAATTTATTTGTAATATTATATATTTAAGAGCTTAGCGTCTCCAGTTGTGAAATTTTTATATTATTTTTTATAATTTTTGTGTAAGAAGATTTTATATAGAGCTAAAAAAACCCCTACTTCAATAGTTAATAGGCTTTTTATGGTTTAAAGTCGAGTAAAAACCATATAAATATTGAGAGTCAGAAATGAAATCCTTCCGTAAACAAGGGTGAGTTTGAAAATTTAACTAGTAGTAGGCGTTTAAATTTAAAGTTGAAAATTAAAGCTTATTTCTTTACAAGTTTTTGACAAAAGTAGCTAAAGACTACGTATGTGAATTGACATAAAACAATATAATAAATAATTATAAAAGGGGTCCTTATATAATTTCTCCTTTCACAAGCTTCAAGTTTAGAACCTTTTTTTTTTTTTTTTTCATAAGCTTCTATAATTTTGTCAATCAAACAACAATAAAAGTTTGAACTTACAAAAAAAAAAAGATTAAAATCCAATAAGCTATTATAAGCTATTATAAGCTCACATGTTAAACACACCATTTAATTTATAAAGTAAATTAACTAAATTGACATTGACATTATTTTAAAAAAGATAAAATAAAAGGCAAATAATGGAATATGTCATGTAAAAGGAAATAAGTTTGTGGCTTATAAAATCATATTAAATTTAAACCCATAAACTTATTTCAAGTGGTCTTACTATTCGCGTAATGTTAAGTACTCACTACAGGTTTTCATATTGTTATTTCAGTTGTTCTAAATAAGTATCCATTTTAATTGATGTTATAACTAATTAGAAGAGTTTTTAGTGAGTAGATATGTTAATTGATTAGTAATGAGTGTAATTAGTGAACATTTTTAAAACGGTATATTTAGTCAAAATAAACAATATAACCGGGTGAAGAGAAGAGAGTATCTAAATTAACCCTGGACGTAGGCTATTTACGTTATGCGAATTCTATCAGAAAACCCTAAAATCGACTCCAACGTAATCCCCCACAAATCAGACCGGCATCTTTACATTACAACGATGAATGATCAATTAAGTTAACCTTTTAATTACAATCCCAACCAATTTGTAACTTGTATATGTTTATTTCTTGCATATTATGAATTTCGCAAACTTCATGATCTGCGAATCTACGTAATCTTTGGTTTCAATTGTGTAACTTTAGTGTTGTATATTCTGCGAATCTACGTAATCTTTGGTTTCAAGTTTGTAACTTTAGTGTTGTATATTCTGCGAAACTTCCTTTATCTACAGAATGTTATACGACTCAGCCAATTTTTCCTGCGAATTTGTCCTTTTTTATGCAGTTTTCTTGTGAAATTGACCTTATTCGCATTATTCGTATGTGGCATATACTAATTTTTCGTTCAAAGTGTCAAAATTATAAAGGGGGATACCAATGCGAAAATAGTAGAAGGTGAAATTAGTTTGTCACGCATGCCTTTATATAAACGTCACAATAAAAGAATAAATTGAACTTGAAGTAGTTTTCAAGTTGATTTCATACATTAATTGACTAGTAATTCAATTTACAAACTACAAAAGGTCCTAGTGGTTAGTTGTTTACAAATACATGATAGCAAAAATTTGTTTATAGAAGTCATAATGCGCCCAAACGAGAAGCAAGAGCAGTGAATATATCTTCACTACACGGAATCGTGAGGCCACCCATTGGATGGTTGTACCCAAACTCTTCCTCTGACTGATGTAATAATTCTTGAAACATAGGTTGGCTTAATAGTGTTAAAGGAACCACAAATCGCTTTTTTTCTTGTTCCCCAACATATACTGCAAAATAGCCTTTTGGGATGTCTATAGATGCTGTGCTGCTTCCATTTGAGAATGATCGTCTGAGAATTTTCTTTGCTTGAATAATCCGAGGCATACGAATGGCCATTTTTTGACTTCAAAGGCTGATGAAGAGAGAAAATTTTTAAGTATTTGTTCTTGGAAAAATAAGATGTTGTAGAAGATTTTTAATGAAGTTGTGGTTGTGTTGTGCATATTGAATGGTTTATATATAGGTCTACCGAGGCTTCTATTGTAAAAAGCAAACTCACATGGTTCTGACCAACTTGCAAGAAAGAACAGAGATTGAAAGCTACAGCCATAAAATTATATATGCTAGTGTGGACTATAATCTTTACTCAAAAAATAAAAATGATAGATGTGAAATTGTATGGCCAGAGTTGTAAACACAATAAGTAGTGAATAATTAAGAGTACCTAATCACATGTTGTTGTCTTGATGTTTGAGGTATATGTAGGACATTGTGGCTTTCCACCTACAGGCCCAGCCATCAGGTGGGCTGGCCCGTACTGGCCCCCAACTAGTTATTTAGATTTTTAGCTCATTGCCTACATGCATTAAGGATTTACTCCTGTCAATTAATCTGCTACGGATCACATATTTGATCACACATACACTTTGAATGTTGAAGCAAAGCACAATGTTAAACCATGTTTGCTTCTTAAAAAATATTTCTAATTCTTCTTACTTATTTTGTATCGATACTCGATAGAGAATTTATGTGCTTATGTTCTAACTATCTTTATTACTAGCTTAATTAATTATTAAGTTACAATACAAACTGATGCTTATGGTCTGACTCACTCAGACATTGTAACATAAAATCTTGGCTTCCGCCCCTGTTTCCGCCTAAGAACCAATATAAGTTTGTATTCTTAGTGGCCACTAAGGTAAAACTTGACGGACGTGTTATCCTAATGTACATGTAGATTATAATTTCCTTGTATTAGCAATAGCTGAGTTCTTATAATACAATTAGATAATAGATGGTTCTATCATTATGGGCACAATACACACTGCTGAACTTTTGAGGTTTTCGAAAATCAAATCCGAAGGGAATGTTGTGCCACTGAGAGTAGTGATTGACAAAAAATAGAAGCAGAATTAGTAGCTTGTTGCGTATATATCAATGAAACCATTGAAAATTAATGCTTCCTTTGTAAAGCTTACAGAGCTACATATAATGAATAACATCAATAGTTACATGGGCATGTAGAACTTCTGCACTGGTTTCTTTACATTATTTATTCTACTACCATCAAGTTTGTGAGTGATGAAAAGTTCCCATTTTGAAAAAGTAAAAAGTTCAATACTTATTCCCCAAGTTAACAGTTTTTTAACTCGATTTCAATTGACATCTTGTTTATAAAGAAGCTACACTGACTTCCAGTTAAGAAATTCTGTATTTGCCAGAAAGAGTAGAAGGTGATTTAAGTTTGTCATTCATGTCTAGGCAGTAAGCACATAATAATAGATAGAACAGAGTGAAACTTAAAATAGTTCTTAATTAATTCAAATTAAGTTTATACAACTGGAACAAGTCTCTATTTACAAACTGTAATAGGTCCTGGAGGTTAGTTGCTAACAAAACTGTGATAACATAGACGGCATAGGTAACTCATAGCGCGCCGAAACCAGAAGCAAGATCGGTGAATATGTTTTCACTGCACGGAATCGTGAGGCCACCCATCGGATGGTTGCACCTGAACTCTTCCTCTGCCTGGTGTAGTAATTCTTGAAACATAGGTTGGCTCTAGTGATACAGGTACCACAAACCGTGTCTTTTCTTGTTCTCCAACAGACAGCAAAATAGCCTTTTGGGATGTCTATAGATGTTGTTGCGGTGCTTCCATTTGAGAATGATCGTCTGAAAATTTTCTTTGCTTGAATTATCTGAGGAATATGAATGGCTATTTTTTGACATGAAAAGGATGACGAAGGGCAAAAATTTCAAAGTCTTTCTTCTTGGTGAGATTTAGAGGCTGTAGAGGATGTTTAATGAGTTGTGGTTGCGTTGTGTATATTGAATAGTTTATATAGAAGTTGCATTAAGGATTAGTAATAGATAGTGACATATGGTTTATAAGAGCTCTAAATCCAACATCTTTGAACTAAATGACAGATGGGGATACTATTTGCAGACCATAGAATGTGGTTGTGTCTTGCAACTGGCATGAAAGAATGATGTTACATGTCAACAACCATATAAATCTAAGACATTATGGCCCTTAATTAAATCATCAATAGGACATCTAATAGGAATAGACATGGGTGATTATTTGTATGGTAAAGGTTTATAGGAAATTAAGTGATGAGGAATAGTACCAACATCATGGTCCCTGTTACTTTAATGGGAATGTGACTATGCTTCCCAACAAACATGAATTCTTGGCTAAAATAGCTGGAGATGTCTTACAACTTATGATGTTTAATGATGTATTGTAGATAAAGATGTTAAAACTAGGCTAGTCAGCAAATCATTAATATCCATGAAAAAATTATGACTCTCGAGGTGTTTCTTCTTAACGAATGATGTCATGGAATATTAAGGGGAAGTTCATAAAAAGGTAAGAAAATATTCAAAAATTCCTGATGTAGGTAACCAGATTTCGTCTCTCATTTAGAAATTATTGAAAGTTTATTTTCATTACTTTTTCTTCCGGTTGCATGTTAATTTTTTTATTCGGTAAAACTGAATCTCCATCATTTTGGTTGATAATCCAGTTGCATCTTACCTTTTTGTTGATAAACTTGAATCTCCAACACTTTTGATATGAGAAACAATTTTAATTTGGTAATTAATTTTATATACCTTTTAATAATTAATTATTCTTTAAAGAACCAGGTAGCATAATAGTAGATTCTTGCATTTATTTCCATGAATCCGTCAAATATAAGTTCTTCCTTACTAAAATAACATAAGCTAGGTTTCTTTCAATGAGTAACACCATTAATCACCTTGGCCATGTAGAACTTCTGCAATGATTTCATAACATTATTTAAGATGTACTACTATCATACACTTCATTGATAATAGAAGTCCTGACTTGTGAGTAAAACTTTCTTATTCACAAGCTAATAGCTTTATAACTCAATTTCAGTACACATCTTTCTTTCAAATGGTGAGCTCCATAGGCTTCAGGATGCATTGTATATTGACATTAGACGCTTATAATGGCCTTACAAGTTTTTGTGGTCGGTAACCACTTAAAAATAACGAACATAAGAGAAGAACTTACTAGTTAATTGAGAAATATTTGTTGATAAAAGTAACGGCCTTTGCCTGTGTAGTCTTTTATGAGTTCATTCTAAGTGATACACGATAACTAAGGACTAAGATTCTTATATCAGTCTGGAGATACTTCAGTTTATGAGAGTAGTAGAAGGTGAAACAAGTTGTTCATTCATAAGGATTTGCATAAGGCTAAATGGAATACAACGAAATTGAAAATTGAAATAGCTCTTAACTCAAAGTTCATAGAACTTGAATAAGTATCTATATTTACAAACTTTAAAAGTTCCTAGTGGTTAGTTGTTAACAAAATTGTGATGGTAAAGACAGACTGCTGCATATAACTCATAATGCACCCGAACGAGAAGCAATATCAGTGAACATGTCTTCACTACATGGAATTGTGAGTCCACCCATTGGATGGTTGTACCTGAACTCTTCCTCTGACTGATGTAGCAGTTCTTGAAACATAGGTTGTCTTAATAGTGATACAGGTACCACAAGTCTCTTCTTCTCTTGCTCCCCAACATAAACAGCAAAATGGCCTTTTGGGATGTCCGTAGATGGTGATGTGTTGCTTCCATTTGAGAATGATCTTCTGAGAATTTTCTTGGCTTGAATAATCCGAGGCATATGGATGGCCATTTTTCGACTTGAAAGGCTGATGAAGGGAGATAAATCTCAAAGTATTAGTCTTGGTGAAAATAAGATGTTGTAGAGGATGTTTAAGAATGTGGTTGTGTTGTTCATATTGCATGGTTTATGACTTTATATAGAAGGTGCATTAGGTATTAGATAATAGATAGTGACATATGGTTGAAAAGGCAAACTCACATGGTTTTGTCTTACAACTTGCTTTATCAATAATAAAAATACAAATAGTTATTTATTAATTTGAATATATGGCCCGGTTTCAATTTGTACACAACACCATGGTCCCTCATCAGGCTTATCCAACAAAAAAGTCCTTGTATCATATCATATCATACTATCGGGTTAAGATATCATTTTTCACAATTCTATTTGATAATATAAACTCAAGTTTAGTCATGTTTTGATGCAAATCCGTCTCAAATATATATTGTTCGTCTAAGATGATGCTTCTTTTTTCCAACCCTAAATCGATGAAAATCTGTGAGTAATGACTGAGTTTCTAGTAGCGATATGAAAAGGGAATTTAACGACTGATGTTGATGGAAGACACATAAAGCAATGTCACGTGGTGTTCCCAAACAACTTTCAAGAAAGAACTAGATTAAGTGCCCATAAAAGGATAGGTATATGTTAGGACTGTTTATCACTCAAACAAAAGATATTACAAAGTCATCACAATTCAAACAAAAAATATGACAAAGTCATCACAATTCAAAGAACACAAAGATGATATTTTTCCATGTATATGTATGTAATAGATTAATCACAGAGATACAAACGTGGGGGAGACGATCATAAGTTATGAGATCGTAGTTCTACACAAAGTAAATACACCTGTAAAAGTCTTGGGATCTCTTTATTTATAGATACCCTTAAGACTTACATTAAGAAACTTATTCCTATTAGAAAACTAAATCTTCTATTTTTTTAAAGTCGATCTCTATATCTTTAACTTTATCTGCAAGTCTTCTAGAATTATCAAGAAGTCTTGATATTATCCTATAGCCGACCTTGAACGTTTCCTTCAACACCGATCTTCTACTCAGACTGAGACTCAGAACTTAGATTATTAAACATAACAAACTAGTCTAATTTCAGTTTTACTATTTGTCTCATTAAATCTATAACGTGGAAAAATTTGAGTACATAATTTTCCTAACAATATGATTATGGACAAGAATATTCACTCAACATAAGAAAAAGATAGATGTGAAGTTGTATGGCCAGAACTCTAAACATAATAAGTTGTGAAGATGAGTACGGATCAATAATCACATGGTGTTGTCTTAATTAATGTTTGAAGCATCGATTGACATCGTGCCTTTTCACCTAATAAGTAATAAAACCAATATAAATATTAAGCTTGTATTTTGAGTGGCTTAAACCTATTAACGTGTTTCACATATCGATCAACAAGCTATTTTCTCTATCAAGAGCTAGCTAGCTAAAACTTGGACTACATCCATGGTACCTATTGTACATTTAGATTTCAATTTCTTTGCATTAGCACAAACCTAAGTTTGTATGGTAGGATTAGATAAGATTTGTTTCTATCAGTATGGACAAAATATACACTCTAGCTACTGAACTCTCGGTTTGATATTGAAAATAAATGGTTTTGTGCCATTGAGATTAATTAGCAATTAATTCAAAAAATTAGATTTCACAATAGCAGCTTCTTGCATTATTTTCAATGAAGAATCAGTCAAATATAGTTCTTCTTTTGTAAAAGCTTAAATATCAGGCTTCTTTCAGTGAAAAAAACATACATAAGTAGGACTTGTGTAACTTTTGCTATGATTTCATTTTGTTATCTAATCTGCTACAGGCCTACCATCATATTTTTCAGCAAAAGAAGTTCCAATTATTGAGTAAAAAGGTTTCATATGCACCAGCGAATAGTTTACTAATTACTCGATTTAATTTCCTTTTCAGTTGATTTTCGACGATTATCATTGGCTTACAATAAGTACGGAATAGCATCCATAGTTTGAAGTAAACAGAAATATTTCTCTGCTGCACAAACTGCAGTGAAGTTCTTGTATGGCAACCATTTTTCAGTTTGTTCTTTCTGAAGCTTTAAGTAATTGCTATTATTATTCTTGCAACATGTTTTTCGAAACACTAAGGAAAATGTCATTGACGCATCTATATATAGTGATATATTGAAAAGTGTGGTAAAATTGGTGTTTTACTAACACATTTTAAGAAACTAATTTTGTCACAAAAACTCTATGCCCACACTTTTTATGTCAACTTATATAGGTATTTTAAATTCATTGTATCCATTTAGTAGTTTTTAGGTGACCCAAGAAAACTAACGTATAAGATACCTGTATCAGTCCAAGGACACACTTGAAAGTTACGAAGCTATATGTATTTGACAATATAATAGAAGGTGAAATAAGTTTGTCATTCATGCATGTCTAAGCGCATGACGCTACATAGAATACAGTGAAATAGAAATAGTCGATAATTCAAATTCTATATATTCAACTAGGACAAGCTAGTATCTATATTTACAAACATTAAGAGTTCCCAGTGGTTAGTTAACAAAATTGTAATAGCAAAGAAAGACTACTGCATACAACTCATAGTGCATCCAAATGAGAAGCAAGATCAGTGAATATGTCTTCGCTACATGGAATTGTGATGCCACCCATTGGATGGTTGTACCCGAACTCTTCCTCTGCCTGATGTAGTAATTCTTGAAACATAGGTTGGCTTAATAGTGTTAAAGGTACCACAAATCGCGTCTTCTCTTGTTCCCCAACATAAACAGAAAAATACCCTTTTGGGATGTCCATACATGTTGCGTTGCTTCCGTTTGAGAATGATCGTCTGAGAATTTTCTTTGCTTGAATAATTCTAGGCATGCGAATGGCCATTTTATGACTTGAAAAGGTTGACCGAAGGGTGGAAAATGTCGAATTAATTGCTATCGATGAAAATAAGATGTAGAGAGGATTTCTGTGGAAGTTGTGGATGTGTTGGGCATATTGAATGGTTTATATAGAAGGTGCATTAGTCACTAGTTCTTAGATAGTGATCTATGGTAGAAAAGGCAAGATCACATGTATTTTCTTATAGAAAGATGTGGAGGTTTTGTAAGGGATTGTCTTGGTGCTTTGCTTTTAGTATGCTTTTTATATATAAAGATTTAGTGAAGCATTAGTCAAATATGTGAGATATACAGAAGGACTAAATGACACTTGTTGACAGTACTATTAACAGACCACAGAGATACAAGATCACGTGGTTTGTTTTCCAACTTGCAAGAATCAAAGATGCTAAATATGTCAACATCCATGTAAAACATCAAATAGAAACGGATACATAACAGAAAAGGGATCATTTGAATGGATAGAATTTAGAAGAAATTAAGCAGTATAGAATAGTAGTGACATCATGGGCCCAGATACATTAATAAAAGTGTGGCTATGCTTCCTAACAAATAGAAAATCCAAATTATAATAGCTGGATTTTTCGTATAACGTACTTATGATTTCCAATGATCAACGATCAATGTATGATGCATATGCTAATTGGACTTACGAGCAAGCCACTCTACAGCTAGACATGATCACATGGTTATTTCGATATGTTTTAGCCTATAGTTTTCATATATAGTGGGACAATATGATTTAAAACTGTTACATCTCAAAATCCAAAGAATCAAAGTTAAGGAAGTTAAAAGTTGATTTTGGAAGAAAGAGTAAAACAAGTAGTCAAACTGTGCATTACTGTGAAATATGTAAGATGGACCAATGTTGCCAAATTTTGGAAGTTAAGACTGAATGTATATTAGGACTTATAAATTCAGATAGAACCATTATCTTGAACAAGGAATAGTCAATTGATATGGGTCAAAGAACTAAATGGGTCACAGATGCCATATGGGTCAAAAGACCTAAATGTGGATGAAGATGACTATAAGTGTTGTTGAAGGTTAAGAATCATTAAATGACACTAAAGAAAATTACATTAATAAGTTGTAACGAGTTTGGGATAAGTTGGGAAGCAATTATATGAAACAAGTCAAAAGTGCTATATATGCCAAAATTGACACAGCGGGTTGAACTGTCAATTTATTTGAGAAATTTTTGTTATGTAGTGTTATATTGTTGTTAAAGGACCTGAAGTAATTGCCTAAGTATTTTCATAATACTTGGAAGTGAATTTGAAACGGGGTGTGAAAATGGTACTGGTCTGCGAGCCATCGCCAACTTCAAGGACAATAGTACCTGAAATAAGTTTGTCATTCATGTATCTGAACATAATGCTAAGCAGAATACAGTGAGTTCGAAATAGTTATCATTTCAAAGTTTATACAATTAGAACACATCTCTGTTTACAAACTATAATAGTTCCTTGCTAGTGGTTAATTGTTAACAAAACTGTGATAACAAAGGCAAAATTCTTTGTAGAGCTCATAACACGCCCAAATGAGAAGCAAGATCAATGAACATGTCTTCACTACATGGAATCGTGAGGCCACCCATTGGATGGTTGTACCCAAACTCTTCTTCTGACTGATGCAGTAATTCTTGAAACATAGGTTGGCTTAATAGTGATACTGGTACCACAAATCGTGTCTTCTCTTGTTCCCCAACATAAATAGCAAAATAGCCTTTTGGGATGTCCATTGATGATGTTGTGTTGCTTCCATTTGAGAATGATCGTCTAAGAATTTTCTTTGCTTGAATAATCCGAGGCATACGAATGGCCATTTTCAACTTTACAAGGGTGATGAAAGCAGATAATTTTTCACAGTATTTCTTAAGATGTTGTGGAGGATGGTTATGAAAGTTGTGGATGTGCTGTGCATATTGAATGATATATATAGAAGGGGCATTAGGCATTAGATGATAGATGGTGACATATGGTTGAAAAGGAAAACTCACATGGTTTTGTCTTCCAACTTGCTTTATCAAGGATAAAAAATACTAAATCGTTTATGAAGGAGAACCTATGGCCTGTTTCAATTTGCACACAACACCATGGTCCCTCGTCATCATGCTCATTCAACAAATTCTTGTATCATAGATGGTGGATACGAAATGGAAATATAATGATTGATTGTGATGGAAGATATAAAAAGCAATCTCACATGGGTTTCTTCTAAAAACTTTGGAGAAAGAACAAGATTAAGTGTCACAACCATCAGTTGATAAATACTATCATTGTGGACTACAATTTGAACTCTGTAAAAGAAAAGGGTAGGTGTAAAGCTGTATGGCCGGAGCTATAAACACAATTAGTGAAGAATAGTACCAAATCACATGGTGTTGTCTTAAGGTTGAGGTATCTGTAGGACATTGTGCCTTTCCACCTAATAGCACATATTAACTTGAATTATAAGTGGCTTAATTTTAACCTATTTATGTCCCAAACATGTTTCGATATCAACAAGGTCATCTGTTTTCTGCATCAAAGAGTTGGGCTAAAACTTGGAGAATCTGCAGTTATCCTATTGTACATATAGATTTTACTTTTCTTGTACTATCAATAGATGAATTCTTATGATAAGATTAGATATAAATAAGAGATGTTTCTGTCATTTTGGGCACAGTGTACCCAAAAGGAATGTTTATTATTCTATGAGAGTAGTGTTGTAAAAAGTATAAGGTATATATATACTATATACTAGAAGAAAAGCTGCTTCTAGCATATTTTTCAATGGATAAGTTAAACATTAATTTTATATTCATCCTTTGTAAGAGTCTTTATTTTGATGAAAACATGAATATATATATACATATACATATATATGTATATATTACTCAATATGAGATGAGAGCACATTTTTGGATAACCATATGGACGCACAACTTGGAACTCTACCTTCTAGGATTATCTCATGTGTACAAGATAAGGCTGAAGAAGCTAAGCTATGAGCTACATTATTCCCTTCTCTTTTAACAAAAGACCAATTACACACATTAAAACCTAGGGCTTTATTAAAAATCTCCGAGAACATACTCGCAATTTGTGGTTTGGTGAATCTGCTACGAAGCGCCTTAACTAAGCACAAAGAATCAGTCTCGAAAGTGACCTCCGAGTACCCTTTACTCCGTGCATGAGTCATAGCCAAAAGGATAGCTTTAGCCTCGACTTCCAATACTGAGCTTGCATAACATTCTAATTGAGCCCCTCCTGATAATAGTACATCACCATTATAATCGTGAGCTACAAAACCCAATCCGACCTCACAAGACTCTTTTTGCCAAGCCGCATCACAATTAAACTTTGTATGGCCAACTTGTGACCTTAAACAAGTAGTTGTATGCGTAGTTTGTGTTGCACCAACACCTCGAGAAAACTCTTTCAAATTAGTCTTGTGAAAGTCAGATAGCACCCGGGCTTTGTCATAACTTCTACTCTCTCATTCCTATCAGTGATTTGGCCATGAAAATGCTTGTTCCTTCTCGTCCATAATCCCCAAAGTGTCATCATAAAAACCTCCCATCTTGCTGGATATTTGTTAACAACTGTGCGGCTAAAATCCTCTAAGTGTATTAGCCCCTTCCATGTCATAAAAACTGTTGAATTGGCTTCGGTTCCAAACATCTATCACTATTGAGCACTTAAACAGAACATGTGAAATACCTTCATTTATGCCATCACACTGAGAACAAGAGTTTGTTTTTAAGATCAACCCTCAAGTTCATAAGTTGTCAAGTGATGGAATGTAATTATTCCAAGCTCGCCACATGAAAATTTTAACTTTACTAGGAACCCTCGCCTTTCAAACTGCACGCCAAACAACAATAGAACTCTCAGGTACAATTTGAACTATACCTTGGGATGATTCAAGAGCTAAAAGATAGGCTGACTTGCATGAAAAAGACCACTTGAACTCTTATGCCAGTAGATAGTGTCGGGGCTCGATTTACTAACAAAATAAAATGAGATTTTTTTAGCAATATCACGTGGGAATAATGCTAACAGTAGCTCGTGGTTCCAAGCATCACCTTCACAATTTAATAAGTCTCATACATCATTAACTTCCCAATCTTCTGTGATCTTCAAGCCAACAGTCATCCCATACATTGACAGTACGACCATCACCAATATTCCATTTACAACCCTTACGAACAATATCTTTAACTGCAAAGAAACTACGCCAAATATAACTTGGTCTTTTCAATGAGTAACATCAATAATCTCATAGGACGTGCAGAACTTCTACAACGATTTCATAAAAATAGATATAACCTACTACCGTCATATTATTCAGTGATAAGAAGTTCTGATTGATGAGTAAAAAGTTCTTTATATGTTCTGATCCATAGGATTCAGAGTGCATTCATAATGGCCTCAGTTTTTGAAAGTATCAGCTTCCGTAAGTTTTTCAGAAATATTTATCTGCTGCAGGAACTACAGTAAAGTTCTTGTGTGGTACCCATCTTTCATTTTATTCTTTCTGAAAGTCAGATATATTTCTCTTATTCTTTTTGTGGCATGTTTAGGTAGACAATAAACTAATGTATTGAGAATCTTTGTTGGTAGAATCAATGACCTTTGCCCAGGTAATCTTTTTATATTCATTCAAGCAGACACAAGAAACCTAATGTAAAAGATGCTTATATCAGTCCAATTACAAACTTTAAATTAAGAGATTATGTAGTTACCAAAATAGTGGAAGGTGCAATAAGTTTGTCATCTATGTCTAATTATATATAATAAATAGAATACAGTGGAATCGAAATAGTTATCATTTCAAAGTGTATACAACTGGAATAAGTATCTCTATTTACAAGCTATAATAGTTCGTAGTGGTTAGTTGACTAGTTGTTAACAAAATTGTGATTGCAGAGATGGACTGCTGAATAGAACTCATAATGCACCCAAATGAGAAGCAAGATCGGTGAATATGTCTTCATTACATGGAATTGTGAGTCCACCCATTGGATGGTTGTACCCGAACTCTTCCTCTGTCTGATGTAGTAGTTCTTGGAACATAGGTTGGCTTAATAGTGATACAGGTACCACAAATCGCGTTTTCTCTTCTTCCCCAACATATACGGCAAAATAGCCTTTTGGTATGTCTATAGACGTTGTCGTGTCACTTCCATTTGAGAATGATCGTCTGAGAATTTTCTTTGCTTGAATAATTCTAGGCATACGAATGGCCATTTTTCCAATTCAACAGGCTGAGAATTGAAAGGAGAAAAAGTTTTGCAGTATTTCTTAGATTGTCGTTAAGTATTTTGAAGGAAGTTGTGGTGGTGTTGTGCATATTGAATGGTTTATATAGAATGGGGATTAGGCATTAGATGATAAATAGTGACATATGGTTGACAAGGCAATCACACATGGTTTTGTCTTCCAACTTAATATAAGAAGGATATAAAATGCAAAATCATTTATTTAGGATACCATATGGTTTTAATTTGTATGCAACAACATGGTCCCTCATCATGCTTATCCAACAAATCCTTGTATCATAATATACACATGTAAGGGTTGATATGTCAATTCTTGCAAACCTTGAGCAAGTACATCTTTCACTGCACAGGATACATGTTACTACAGAACCTTTGGTCGTATATTAATAAAAATAAATGTGGCTATGCTTTCTAACAAATAATAAGTCCAAATTATAATAGTTGGAGTTGTCGTATAATATATGTATGATGTCCAATGATGTATTATGTATATGGATATGCTTAATTGGACTTATGAGCAAGCCATCTTATAGACATGATCACATGGCTTTTCTTAATGTTTTAGCCTATTGTTTTCATTTGTAGTGGGACAATATGCTTTATAACTATAACATCTCAAAACTTAAAGAAACAAGGTCAAAGAAGTTAGAAGTTTAATTTGGACCAAAAAGTCAAAGTGTGCAAAAATGTGAAATATGTAAGTACAAGAACCAAAGTTGCCAAATTTTGAAAGTTAATACTGAATGTGTATTAGATGTTATAAAGTCAGAACCATTATTGTCGAATAAGAAGTTATTTAGTCACAATTCAGAAAAATGCAATTGATATGAGTCAAAGAACTATTTGGGTCAAAAGACCTAAATGATATGAGTCAAAGAACTATAAGTGTGGTGAATGTTAAGAATCATTTCATGATACTAAAAATATATGCATTCATCAGTTGAAATGAATTTAGGAAAAGTTGGGAAGCAATTGCTTGAAATGGGTCAAAAGTGCTATATATATCAAAAACAATGGGTTGAAATGTCAATTTATTGAAAAGCTGATGTTAAAGTAGTGTTATATATATTGTTGTAAAAGGACCTGAAGTAATTGCCAAAATCTTTTCTCAATACTTAAATGATCAATGGTGAAGTGAATATGAAACACGGCGTGAAAATAGTTTGAAATGGTACATTGGGTCAAATGAACCCAATCATTAAAGGTAATTAAATATGTTGTTGTTTGATGTTAAAACTTGTTAGAAACATTTCTGAAGTGTTAAAAAGGTAAAATTCAAGTGTTAGAAACGAAGGCAGTAAAGTTCGTGTGTAGTGACCATTATACAGTTTATTCTTTCAGAAGGTCAGATGTACTGTTCTTGTTCTTCTTGCAGCATATTTATGTGGTCATAAACTAATGTATTGAGAATCTTTGTTAATAAAAGTAATAACCTTTACCCTTGTAGTATTTTCTAGGTGACAATAGAATGTTAATGTATTAGATGCTCATATCAGTCCCTAGGATAGACTTCAAATTAAGATATTATGTCTTCCCTGAAATAGTTGAAATTCTTCATTCATCTCTAAGCACATAAGGCTAAATAGAATACAATGAAATCAAAATAGTTCTTAATTCAAATTCGGAACAAATGGGACAATTAAGTATCTCAATTTACATATCTCTATTTACAGACATCAATTGTTCTCAGAGGTTAGTTGTTGACAAAATTGTGATAGCAGAGACGACTGCTGCAAACATCTCATAATGCACCCAAACGAGAAGCAAGATCGGTGAACATGTCTTCACTAGATGGAATTGTGAGGCCACCCATTGGATGGTTGTACCCGAACTCTTCCTCTGCCTGATGTAGTAATTCTTGAAACATAGGTTGACTCAATAGTGATACAGGTACCACAAACCGCGTTTTTTCTTGTTCCCCAACATAAACTGCAAAATAGCCTTTCGGGATGTCTATAAATGTCTTTGTGTTGCTTCCATTTGAGAATGATCGTCTGAGAATTTTCTTTGCTTGAATAATCCGAGGCATACGAATAGCCATTTTTCAAATTGAAAAGGTTGACAAAGGGTGGAAAATCTCAAATTTTTATTTATTGTTGAAAATAAGATGTTGTAGAGGATTTCTAAGGAAGTTGTGGTTGTGTTGTGCATATTGAATTGTTTATATAGAAGCTAGGGGCATTAGGCATTAGATGATAGATAGTGACGTATGGTTGAAAAGGAAAACTCACATGGTTTTGTCTTCCAACTTGCTTTTTCAAAGATCAAATATACAAAATCATTTATGAAGGATAACATATGGGCCTGGTTTCATTTTGTACATAACACCATGGTCCTTGTATCATATATGGTGGATATGAAAGGGAAAATTAAATGACTGATTGTGATGGAAGATATTAAAAAGCTACCTCACATGGTTACTTTCTTCTACCAACTTGCAAGAAAGAACATGATTATGTATCTCAACCATAAGATAATAGATATTATTGTGGACTACAATCTTCAATCTGCAAAAGAAAAGAATAGATGTTAAGTTGTATGGCCAGAGTTCTAAACACAATTAGTGAAGAATATTACCAAATCACATGGTGCTTAATATCAAGCCTGTAAATTCACTAAGGAATCCATATATATGTCACTAAAATCACAAATAAGAATCAGTATATAGATAATTTCACATAATAATGGAATTTGGCTGCAAAAACATGATTTTTTTTGCAAAAATCAAAATGTTCCAAAAAATGGACATAACTTGGCATAAAATAAAAACCTAATCGTATATTAATACATAATTCGGTATGAAATATAAAATGTCGCCACAAAATAAAAAATATAAAAACCAAACATTTCGCAAAAAGATGAACATTTTGCGAACACCAGGTTTTCCCAAACAATCCACAAAATTCGGCATAAAATCAAAACTTAATGGTGTATATATATAGATAATTTGGCATAAAAAATAAAGCTTACGAACAAAATGACAAACAATTAAAAAAAATGCCAATTTCGCAAAAGCACAACAATTTTGCGAAATATTTAAAATTGGGAATAAATAAAAGAAAATGGGTAGAAGTAAGCAAAAGAATATTGAAAATATAGTATAAGTTTGATCTAATTCGATTTTGCGTAGGTTATTTTCGCATAAGTTAATGTACAAGAAGAGGGTAAATCGTTTACTTACTCGATCGTCGATTGGGTTGATTGATTGTCCATGAAAATGAAGTACTAACCAGATTAGATTGAATTGGAACTACAATCAGAATTGAAAAATGAACAGTTTTGGTTTGGGTGGTTAATCCAATCAACTAGGTTTAAGAATGAATAACTGAAAGGTTGGGTAAGTAAGTAAGAATTCAATTGGTAAAAGTTGAAATATACGCAGATTTACATTATTGGTCCTTATACTAATACTAATTTGCAATCTATCCTTAAATCTTATTGCAGACACATATATATTATTAGTGTTTAATGTGACGTTAGAACCAATTTAATTTTTTTCTAGGGAATTCGCGTAAGTACAAAACTGGCATATTCATACACAGTAATAGTAAAGGTTATACTTTTTTCAAATTTCAACAAGTAACCAAATACCAAAATAATCCGGAAAATGGAATAACTTACGAAAATCAAGGAAACGTGTCCAAATGTAAGACTAATATCAATGAAGTTCATGGTATGTATTGATACATTTCTTTGTCTTACAATTACTATTACTGAACGGATGTTGGGTAGAATAAAGAATATATATATATATATATATTACTACATATAAAACATCTGATCATTTAGTCTTAAATTTCTATTCAAACAAGAACAATTACTATAATGCCCTCGTATAATCATTTTCATCTTAAATAGTTATTATATTGCAAAACTTAATAATGAAAAGTCAAACTCAAAAAATTTAATTAAAGAAATTGTAATTAAATCAAAATTAAATATTTCCTTATATGAACGTTATATTTAATGTTTAATCGTTTTAAGTAATAAAATTTCAATAACGACATACATGTGAAGCGAATCGAGCCACCGTGAAACCATAAACCCGAACTGTACATTAAAAATTGAAACACATGTAACCTCTAAATTATGAACATTTTTTGTATTCTATTTAAGTTGTTTCTTATAAAATATATCCGCTACTTTGCGCGGACATGGTGTTGGTGTATATATACATATATCTTTATTATATATAAAAAAGTTAATGAAGCTTAATTATGTTTATGTGGCACCAATTAAGTGTTGCCAAATACACAAAATTCATATGCGTCATTTTTATAATTTTTTTCACAATTAATTTTCCATGTCATTAAGGCTTATGTGGAAAATTTTAAATTTCAAAATAATAAAATACATTAATGACCATGATTAAATGAATCTATGACCATCATTATTGTTATTGTTTTTTCCTTTTGAATCAATTGTATTACGATCTTTAGTATATTAGTCACTGTCTGATCCATTTTTCATATGTTATACTTATCAAATAGTTAACTGTTAATTAATTAACTACGTGATCAAATTGTAACTTGATTAACGCATAAACTTTAATAACTGTATACATTTTACCCAATAAATAAACAACACTACATTGTCGTACATCGCACAGGTTTTAGCAATAGTATATATGTATGATGTTAATTTTGAGTAGTGGATCAGGTTTTACAAAGTTTGTTCTTTGTTGACTATGAAGTAGAAGAAAACGATTAATAACCCTTTGCATTGATAAAAGAATGCAGTAATATTAATTGTGGTTAAAATTTAACTTCTTAACAAATAGGACAAATAGGTATCTCTATTTACAGACATCAATAGTTGTCAGTTGTTAGTTGTTAACAAAATTGTGATAGCAGAGATGGACTGCTGCATAATCCTCATAGCGCACCCAAACGATAAGCAAGATCAGTGAATATGTCTTCATTGCACGGAATTGTAAGGCCACCCATTGGATGGTTGTACCCAAATTCTTCCTCTGACTGATTTAGTAATTCTTGAAACAAAGGTTGGCTTAAAAGTGATATAGGTACCACAAACCGCGTCTTCTCTTGTTCCCCAACATAAACTGCAAAATATCCTTTTGGGATGTCTATAGATGTTGTTCTGCTTCCATTTGAGAATGATCGTCTGAGAATTTGCTTTGCTTGAATAATTCTAGGCATACGAATGGCCATTTTACGACTTGAAAAGGCTGACAAACAGCAAAAAATGATCTTAAGATGTTGGTGGAGGATTATGAAGGAAGTTGTGGTTGTGTTGTGCATATGGAATGGTTTAAATAGAAGGTGCGTTAGGCATTTGATGATAGATAGTGACATATGGTTGAAAAGGAAACCTCACATGGTCATGTCTTCTAACTTGCTTTTAGAAGGATCAAAAATACAAAATCATTTATTAAGGAGAACAAAAGGCCTGGTTTCATTTTGTACATAACACCATGGTCCTTGTATCATATACGGTGGATACGAAAGGGAAATTTAATGACTGATTGTGATGGAAGATATGAAAAAGCAATCTCACATGGTTACTTTCTTCTACCAACTTGCAAGAAAGAACAAGATTAAGTCTCTCAACCATAAAATGATAAATATTTAATATAATTATTGTGGTCTACAACCTTCACTCTGCAAAGGAAAAGGATAGATGTGAAGTTGTGTGGCCAGAGTTTTAAACACAGTTAGTGAAGAACACTACCAACTCACATGGTCTTGTTTCGATGGTGTGCCTTTGCACCTAATAACCAATATTGTCTTGTATTTTGATTAGCATAAGTGTGATCTATTTATGCCCCAGACATATTTCACATATTCGGCCACAATGCTAAAACTTAATAGACCATTTTAACTAATGTTGATATAGATCTTAATTTCCTAAAATTAGCAACAGTAAAGTTCTTATGATAGGATTAAATAAGAGATAGTTATATCATTATGGCACAATATACACTCTGCTGAACTTAGAGGTTCATTAAAATAGATAATATAACAAAGAAATGCTTTTGTGCCATAGAGAGTAAAATCTATGGTAACAGAATAGCAGCTTCTTGTATATTTTTCAAATAATCTGCAGTCAAATATAAATCCTTCCTATGTAAAATATTTTCACCCTTTTTTCAATGAACAGCATCAATAATCACCTTGAGTGATGATTTTATAACATTATATAATCTTCTACCATCGTACGCTTCAGTAATAAGAAGTCCCGGTTTATGAGTAAAATGTTTTAAAACACAAGCTAATAGCTTTATAACTCAATTTCAATAAACATCTTATTTTAAATTAATTCTAGGTGACACAAAACAACTAATGTATAACACGCTATATCAGTACAACGACAGACTTCATGTTAAGAAATTATGTATGTCTTTAATTGCCAGAATAGCATAGGTGAAATAAGTTTTTTATTCATGTCTAAACACATAATACTAATAGAATACAGAATAATTGAAATAGTCTGAAATTCAAATTCTATACAAATGGGACAAGTATCTCTATATACATTTACATTAATATAGTTCCCAGTTGTTAGTTGTTAACAAAATTGTGATAGCAACGATGGGCTACTGCATACAACTCATAATGCACCCAAACTATAAGCAAGATCGGTGAATATGTCTTCATTACATGGAATTGTGAGGCCACCCATTGGATGGTTGTCCCCAAATTCTTCCTCTTGATGTAGTAATTCTTGAAACATAGGTTGGCTATACAGGTACCACAAACCGTGTCTTCTCTTGTTTCCCAACATAAACAGCAGAATAGCCTTTTGGGATGTCCGTAGATGTTGTGTTGCTTCCGTTTGAGAGTGATCGTCTAAGAATTTTCTTTGCTTGAATAATCTGCGGCATACAAATGACCATTTTTCCTATTCAAAAGGCTGATGAAAGGAGATAAAAGTTTTGAAGTATTTCTAAATCTGTTGTTAAGGATGTTGAAGGAAGTGGTGGTTGTGTTGTGCATATTAAATTGAATGGTTTATATAGAAGTTGCATTATTGGATGATAGATAGTGACACATGTTTGAAAAGGCATACTCACATGGTTTTGTCTTCCAAGTTTCTGTATGAAGGATAAAAATGCAAAACCATTTATGGAGAACATATGGTTTCAATTTGTACACAACACCATGGCCCCTGATCATGCTGACCCAACAAATCCATGTATCATACCATATACATATAGGGGTTGATATGTCATATTTTTTCCAAGCCATTGCTTCAATAGTTTCAAGTTAACATAATATTAGAGTTTAAAGTTACATAATTTTATTTTCAAAACTCTTGTAACAATATATAAACTAAATAAATATATAAAATTACTACACTTTGCCTAATTCTACCTGAAGGCCAGGCATTTCCCAGATCTCAGATATGGCCAAAACCTGAGCAAGTACACTTACACTGCCCTGGATACATGTTACTACAGAATTATTGGTCCCAAATTAACACTATATTTGTACAAAATATGTCAATACAATATGATGCTATACCAAAAAGATCTCTGATTCAATATACCATATGCTTCAAGAATTGAGTAATCTAATCCATCAACTAAGTCGAGACTTAAAAATGTTCAATCCGAACAACGGACATTGAAAGAATAGAACTGCATCCAGTATTAATGATGTGTGCCATGTTGAAGAATCAACTAAATATTTTTGATGAATTCTTTGGAGTTATTTATGTTAATGCATGAAATCCTGTTACATGAGTATACGAATGACGGCAAGACCAACAGCCGATATAGATATGAGAGTTCCAATGCAATATTTGATAACATCGTATTTTGCTGCTTCCAATTGGGCTCTTAATCCATGTATTTCCTGTGTATAAATAGAAAGTAATTTAAATATTGATGATTGCACTAATCATCTTCTGATGCTACAGTTGAATTACTTACTCGGTCAAGTTTGTTAGTGAGGTTGGTAGTTTCCGCATTCTGATTGGCGAGTTCATCACGGATACGCCTGCATGTATGGTTAATATACGGTAATTTACTGTCCATTCAGAACCAAGTCCAAACATACTTGAATCATTCAAGGCTAAATCATACAATTTGGTTAAAGTTGCTAATGTCTATAGGCCTATGCATATTTAATTTCAATGATAAACTTTTCCACATAATTGTCAATTTATTGATCAAATCAAGAATCATTACACTGATGTATGTGATATAAACCGTCAATCGGACTATGGATTCATCAATGCGACCGTGAACCTTTGCGGTGGCAAAATGGGTGAGTCGAGCAGCTTGCGTAACGAGTCAAATTATTAACTTTTGGTACAGACTGAAATGACAGGGTCAATTGAGACAAAAAATAAGTCCAAAAATTGCAAAAAGATACTAATTACAAATAGGGAGTGTGTCATATAAGACCTCAAAAGTTTGAACATTTCAAATATAATGATTTAAGAGGCTTTATGCTCTACTAATACACTTTGGGTCGGGAGACTTTTGACCCATTTGACCAGTTCCCTTTTACGTTAATTTTTATGTTTTATCCATTTTCCCATTAAAGATGGCCCGAATTAAACTTTCTATAAGTAATTGGGTCGAAACTGCCACCTCAACTGAATATACACGACTCTAGATTTTGCAAATGAGATTTTCTGATCAGCTTCATGAATCAAACTGAATAATAAAGTTATGAATCACAAAACATATGAATTTGACAACCGAACTTTTAGCGAAGTACAGATAAGTCAAAATCACCAATTATCACACAAAAACGTGTATGCAATAGATTCAGCTACTATATAATATTGCCTTAATTAGGTAAATCCTCTAAAGCAATTTTGCTCTAAGTTGTCAACCTCATCAGTAAAAAACGAGCTAGCACTTAATAAACAGAGGATGCCAATCCCTGCTAACATGAAGTATTTTGAAAGAATTGATTTGAACTAAAACATGTTAATAAAGCTCCTTACCCTCTTTCAAGATTTAAATCCAAGCGTTGACCTGCAGTAACCTTGTCGATCTCATATCTATAAATATGAATAGATAGTATTAGGCAATTAGATGATAGGATACAATTAAAATGAAAATCCAAAAAGAAAACCTTAGTTCACTTCGCATTTTATCTATATCAGTCCGTAGCTTTTCAGTCTCACGTTGTAACAACGAGAAATGGTGCTCCTGCAGCATTTGTATGATTAATATTTATATGTTTCAAAGTCACAATACAATGGAATCTGCACTAAAGCCGTTGGAGTTTCTAAAATGTAAACTAACATAAAAATCAGCCCATTTAATCAGTTCTAATATAAATAATTGGGGCCATAGAGACATCTCAATTGGAAGGCTATTGAGTTTGTAGGCATTAGGAAAAGAACAAGGCTATTGAGTTTGTACGAATTAAGAAACAAACATGTATCATTTACTATCCTTTGATGTGGTATATTCTCTGTTTGTAAATGTTGTATCTGAAAATGAAGAGATATATAGCTTTGTTTCTTTTCCCAAAAAATGTTGAAATTTTAAAAGTAACTTTGTATTGAATCCTTAAACAACTCCTAATTCAATTTTGCAAATATATAAAGAAATCAGATTAATAAATCGGTTCGTTGAAATGTCGATCAAAGTTAGTAATCAACTACTATCATTGGCATTCCAATAGTAGAACGTTGAATGCCAAAGAACAAAACACTATATGTCACTATCTGATGGTACACAAAATTTTCAAAATATAAATCCAATTATCAAATGACATCAATAGCTTGGTTTTAATTATATTCTCAATTCTAGAAAACCTACGGCACCACCGAAGGACGATTAGTAACAGCGAACAAGGTAATGTTTACGAAAGTACCTGAGAACTTTGTACTTCAGATTTAAACCTGGAGAGATGTGCTTCTTGAAGCATCACTGTCTACATATAAAAGAATTCCAAGATAAATACTTTAAAAGAAGGAAAATTTATAGATCTCACAAATATGGTATACATGTTTCTCGTTAAGAATCTTCTAATCTGAAAAGGAAAGAAGAAATGTCAACAAAATATAACCAAAAGATAGAATTTCCTACTTTTTGCATATCAGCCTTTGAGACAAATGTATCAGCAACATTTTCCAAACTATCATTAAGAACCTCAGTGATAGCAGATGTTATTGCTTCGGCCTGTTTTGAAGGAACACCTTGCGCTTCTAAACTTCTTACCTACAAAGTCAGCCCCAATCAAGTCATCCAAGAAACATCACATAACCTGTTTCTAAACGATGTTATCAAACCAACTTGATCAGGCTAAAAAAAGAAAAGTTTGAACAGCAATAAGAGGTTTCTAACTGGCCTCTTAGTGATGCAGGTGCAAAGATCTACCAGCAATCTGCTAGTCAATTTTTGGCACTTTCAAACAGTGTGAATAGAGGTGAAAATAAGGCAGGTTGGGTGGGCAACAGGTCAAAACAGGCAACTTTCTAATATGTCTCAAATGGGCGGGTTGACCACAATTTTATTTTCTTTTTATCTTTCGACTGAATTGACTTTTTTCAAGTTTTACCATTTAAAGTAGAGATAAAGTATAACCCAAATCCACCCTTTTCCATATAAACGAGTCGACATTGTCACAGAACTTGCATCAAAACTAAAAACTCAGCATTTGAAAATGTTCCATATACACTTCTGTTTGCTTGTAATTTGCAATACACAAATGGCATCATACAGCATAATTCAACAAATTTGTTTCGCTTCTTGCTACTTGAAATCCTATTAATACAGAAACCTAACTAACACAACATATCCAAGAACCTTACTTAGTTACTTAGTCAATCCTACTAACAATTCTAACAAAATTTTCTTCAAAATGTAATAAACTTTGCTCTTATAGTAATATCTTAATAATGTTTATTCTAATTAAGTTACACATACCGAAATAACGAAAACAAATAAATAATGAAAAGTAAAACATAATTCAATAAACATGATTAATTAGGAGTTAGGAATACCAGAGCCAATGTATCAACGAGACAAACACGTTTGCCGTTAGGGTTTACAAGTTGTGAGATATTTCTTCTGTAAGTATTATCAGATTTCGATACCAATGAAGTAGTAGCAAAACCGTTGTTGTTGATTAATTTTGATTTGAAACCTGAACTGATTCCTAATTGAACTACTCGCTTCATTACAGCGGTCATTTTCAATTGTTTGATTGATAGATTCCGAGAGATTTTTAGGTCATGCGAAATTGTATAAATTCAGAAAGGGTTTTTGTATGTGTCAATGTGTGTATGCTTAAATGTGTGAGAGCGGTTTAAACTTGTTTGAGAATTAACAATCTCTAGTAGCGTTTTGTTTGGAGAACAAGTTTTGAACTTGGAAATGAATATTATATTTTTTATTATTTCATTTTATGATTTATCTAAATAAAAGTTAAGAGGAAAGTTCGTTAAAGTATGGAAATTTTTGAAAGTATGAAAGTACAAATCTCAACCATTGATCTTGATCAAAATAACAAAACTCTCACATTCTTAAAAGTTAAATATCTCAAAAACCGTTAGTAAAAAAATTATAAAAATTGCACCATAAAAATCAGCGTTTTCTCCTTTTCGATTTAAGATCCTACAATGTATACTTTCGCCGAATTTTTTTTTTTTTCCATTTTTTGGTGGATTTTGAAAATTTGTAACACATGTGTTATAAACAAATAACACATGTGTTACGGGCGACTAACACATGTGTTAGCATCGACTATCGATTGTAACACATGTGATAGTTGTTGATAACACATGTGATAATTGCGGGTAACACTTTTGTTAATCCATTATAACACATGTGTTAACCCACAAAAAATGAAAAAAAAAAAAAAATTCGTCGAAAGTATGCCTTGTGGGATCTTAAATCGAAGAGGAGAAAAAGTTGATTTTTATGGTGTAATTTTTATAATTTTTTGACTAACGGTTTTTGAGATATTTAATTTTTAAAAAAGTGGGGGAAAGTGAATTTTTACCACGTGGCGCATTTCTATTGATACTTTCATACTTTAAAAAAAACCCATACTTTAATGATCTCACCTCTAAAAATTAAACCTATTATATGATTTTAACAATTACGGAGTACAAGATTTGGAAGGATATGAGGGACGATATTTTGTTAATCGTCTTTCTAATAATTTGGTGTAACTTTTTTAATAAGGAAAATACCACTAAAGGTGAGAAAATATTTGAAATTGTAGTTTTATTTAATAGAGAAAATATAACTAAAGGTAAGAAAATGTTTGTAATATTTTGAAATCTGGATCAATTCGGTCGGGCTACACGGTTCAACCGCGACTCAGGCAAGGGAACGGGTTGGGCATCATCGGGTTTGGAGGATATTATGACTCGATTTGACCCAGTCGAGTTTCTGGTTTAATCGTTTACCCGTTGACCTGATTTTTTGCTACAAATTGAATTTTGAGAAATTTTTTGATTGGTTGTCCCAACAGAAAAAGAAAACCGGCCAACAAACAAGAAGAGTGAGTGGTGGTTGGGTGGGTGGAGGGCATCGGTGGTGGAAGAAAGAGGCGGAGAAGACAACGTACGTGGAAGAGAAGTGACTTATAAAAATTTATAGAAACAAGTATGGTTTAGAAGAAGATTTATGTCTGTGTGAGTGTTTTTGAAAAAGATTATTACCCTGTTTTTAAATTTGGGTGGTAATTTTGTTAGTTGATCTTCCACGTATGATACTTTCAAAGAGTTTTTTTATAACACACTAATCTTTTCATATTTTTTGCAATATAAAAACTTTTATAAAAGCTTTTTTTTTAAAGTTATACAAACATATTTAGACAAGCCTATTAAACAAAAGTTTAATGTTTGTTAACCTTTTGTTAAAAAAGTTGTCTACTCTTATGAAAAAATCCTTCAATTTTTTTTTTTCAAAAATACTTTTATAAAACCTTAATAAACCTCTCAGCTCTTACTTTTTTGACAATTTTTGTACTATTTCTTTGACTTTTTGTAGTGAAAATAATATACGGATCAATTTTTCATTGTTTTGTAGAAAACGGGTTAATTTGTGTTGAATCGGGTTATATGTAAAATAATAATAATAATTATTATAATATATTTAAGGGTTTATCGATTCGTGATACTTTTAACTTTTACGTTTTTATATTGTATGGGTTTAATTTTGAAATTTTTTATTGTATGAGATAAACTTTCAAAAATTCCCTGTTGTATGTTGACTTGCATTTTTTGGCCTACACAAAAAAAGAAACTTTTCTTTTTTGGAATGACCAAAAAAGGAAATTTATATACAATAGAGAAGTTTAGAAGGTTTACCTCATACAATAGAAAATTTCAAAATTAACCCCATACAATATAAAAACGTGAAAGTTAAACGCATCACAAATCAATAAACCATATATTTAAGATATTGATGAACTAGGGATTAGATCAAGGACCTCCGGCTATGAAATACTCCGTAACCATTATGCTAACAGATAGTGATTTTGCTACGACGATTTATAAAATCAATTGAGTGAAATGAGCCGGCCGAGAACAAAATAAGTTTCTATTTTCATAACAACTAATGTGGAATCGAAGAGTTGATTTTTAAAAGCCGTTGTTTTAAAACCTTTCTATTAGCTTACTTTTTAAAGTTCTATTTATTCTAATAATCTGAAATATTTGTCTTACAATATACGGAGTAACTTTTAAAAAACATAACGTTTTATATACGTAACCGAATTGCAAAAATAGTACTTAGAAACACAAAAATACAACTATATGTAACACGGAAAGAAAACAAGACTCGAGCCAACGTATCATCGAATCTCACGCACTATTGAAAAGTTTGACGGAGATGATCGATGAGAATACCATTCGCATTGATTCTTGTTATTGACGTTTTTGTCTTTTAAGAAATAGTTGAGGGACGAGATTTGTAAATTACATTTTAACTTTACTTTTTCAAAAACAGTTTCTTTTTTACAAGGAAAAAATTATAGTAATAGTAAAAATAATAATAATAAAATTAGATCTGTTCGACGGGACAAATCTCCGGCGAAATCTCGTTTTTCCGGTGAATGGAAGCAATCAGGAAACAGGCTACGAAACTTCGGGAACAAGTTGCTAGACAACAGCAGGTATAATTTTTCTCAATTTAAACCGTGGCGGCATTACGTTGTCAGATCATTTTTAAATTTTATATATTACAGTTTATTCGTTAACGATCTGTGAAGTAATTTATATGATTGGATTGTTGTAATTTTAAAATTTAATGTGTAAAAGTGTAAAAGTGATATACATGTATAAGTACATGTAGTATCGACATAATAACAGTTTTGTTTCAATCAAGCTGTGTTTATAGATTATATATTTTATAAGTAGGTTAAATATGTTAATGTAGGTGATTGTGTAAGTTTCTTAGGTAGCTTTAATACTGAGTTTTATATCATATAAAACTATGTGCAGGCGATTTTTGACTATAATTATGGAGTTTAATATTGTAGTTGTTTCATGTAGGTTTTATTTTCCACTTTTTTGGCACAGAAAGTCTTGTAGACATATAATGAGTGGACTTAGTATTCAGTATTGTAGTTGTGAGAAAATTTGGTAACTAGAAGAACTAGAGTACTGGACAAGGTGTTTGTATCGGGAAGTTGAGTTTCCTTTGGTATCGGTTTGGTATAGTTGAGCATGATTACAAGTGTATTCTATAGATTCATAAATGGGGGAAATATATTGTCTTTGATGTATTGTCTAATAAAATAGTTTTAAGAAATATTTTTGGCTTGTGGTTAGAAAGTTGAAGGATCACTTTGTTAAGTGTATTGTCATTGATATTTGGTGGACTATTGAAGTCATGCATCCGCTGCTACTTCTAAAGTTAGTGGTGCTACCATCATATCTGAGGCATATCGGACAGAAGTAAACTTGATGTATCCTAAGGACTCGATTATATTTTTAGATGTAATATACGTGGCACTAACTTATGTAGCTTTATTGCCTCCTAAGGTTTCCTTTTCATCAGTATCCGTTATCAAATTGATAAAACTTTACTTTACTTTCAGGCGGTTTTCAAGCAGTTTGGTGGTGGGGGTTATGGAGGTTCGGATAATGTTGTCACAGATGAGGCAGAACTCAGGCTTCATCAGAAACTTGAAAAGTTGTACATATCTACACGTGCTGCAAAGGTTGCTTTTCACCCTTGTGTTGGATGTTCTTATTATTTCATTATTTCATTATTTCTGTACTAAAAAACAAACAACCTAGTCCATGAGTCAAAACAATGTTGCAGCTGCATGCCTTATACGAACATGTAAAATATGCAATTAGATATTGTGTGTCCAGAACATCACTCAGGCTGCAATATTTGTTTTGTACATTGGTTGAGAATTACAGGAACATGTTCACATAAGCTGATAAAAGAGTTATTTAGGATTAGTGTCATGGATCTCATGAAACTCGATGGGACATAAATATGAAATTTTCTGATGATAAAATATATTTTTTCCTCACAATCCACTTCTTTTTCACTGTCAGCATTTCCAAAGGGACATTGTTCGTGGAGTTGAAGGATATATAGTTACTGGTTCCAAACAAGTTGAAATAGGTAAACCGGCGATGCTTTTTTTCTAACTTCGGCATGAGTCCATCAGATGGATATGGTATTACATGAATGATTTTCTTGAACAGGAACTAAATTGTCTGAAGATAGTAGAAAATATGGCGTCGAGAATACATGCACTAGTGGTAGTACGTTATCTAGAGCTGCAAAAAACTTTTCACGAGCTCGCGCGCAAATTGGGAAGGAAAGAGGAAATCTATTGAAATCGTTTGGGACACAGGTTTGTTCCCTGCTAGAGTATAAAATTGGGTACTAAGTTAGCACCTGACATGGGCATATTAACTTGTACATGGCTTTCTGCATTCGGCTCATTGCTTGATGGTTTTTGGCTGTTTCTATCATTATTCACATATAAAATAATGCTAAATTGATATCAGGTTGCAGAGCCATTAAGAGCGATGGTCATGGGAGCTCCACTTGAAGATGCTCGCCATCTTGCTCAACGTTATGATAGAATGCGGCAAGAGGCTGAAGCACAGGTGTTTCATTGTGCTGTTAAAGTTTTTAGCTTTGCATATATTATTTAATGATGAAATTTGTTATCTAAGATCTTGTGACACCACTGTAACTTGGGTTTTACCCTCTAAATTTGGTAGGCTGTTGAAGTTTCTAAAAGACAAGCAAGAGTTAGAGAAGGGGCAGGGAATCCCGAAATGATAGGGAAACTTGAAGCTGCAGAATCAAAATTACAAGATTTGAAATCGAACATGGCAATATTGGGAAGAGAAGCTGCATCAGCAATGGCTGCTGTTGAAGGTCAACAGCAAAAAATGACCTTACAGAGGTTAATATCCATGGTAGAGTCTGTCCACTTGATCATCTAATACAATTTAATGTCTCATGATGTGTTATCTGAAACTTCTTTTATAAGATTGAATCAGAGCGTGCCTACCACCAAAAGGTTCTTCAGATTCTGGATCAGCTTGAAGGCGAGGTGTGCAATATTTTGTCCAATCACAGTTTGCTCAGTTGTTTCGTGAATAGTAGACATAGATAACTTTGTCAATTACTTTATTTAACTTTAACGTCTATGCTAATAAAAAGCCAATCAAGGATTAATACCATGTAAGATGCGACCCTCATTCCCGCTCGCTTTCAGTTAGTGTTCATTGCTGATCATGTTTCATGTTGACCTAAAACTATTTTGGTGTGTAAGTTGATGATTATGGTTTTCCCTTGGAATGTAAAAAGAGTTTAAGGATGAACCTTTAAGTTGTTTATGATAATGTATGCATCTGTTCTTAAGCTTTGTGCTTAAGAGTATACAATACAAAGCTATGCTATAACAGTTACTGGTTTACCTGATACTAGTAGAACAGGTTCGGGTCATAATGATAACTAGCTGGAATGTTTATGTGTTAAATAGAGTGGCAAAATAGCTAAACAGGTTCAGGTCATAAGGAGTAATTCTTATACCGATCAAAGCGGGTCAGTTTGGGATGAGGCACCAACACTTTTTGTCCACTTCTTAAATTTAATAAATAATTAAGGTATTAAAACATGATCGCAAAAACTTTAAGATTTAAAATAGTAATCCAGTTCTTTTGACAAAAACGTTATGTAACTTCCGACCTGCTTGACCCATTTGACCTGTGTCATTGTTAGCCAAGTTTGGATTCGACCCATTTGACAATATAACCCAAATCAAGTTGTCTCTATGTAGATGAATTGAATTTGTCATCTCATAAGCTTCAATAAGTTTGTTTTGATGGCGTGCTTGCTTGTTGGGAAACATGTAGATGGTATCGGAGCGACAACGAATCGAAGCAGCTCCTAATCCATCTGTGGAAATGCCTCCGCCTCCATCATATGAAGAAGTAAATAATGCATCTACTTCTCCAATGCAAAATGGTTCAAATGATGAAGTCGACTACTTTTTAGGAGAGGTTAGTTTATATAAGAGTATTTGAACTAATAAGTACCATAATCTTTAATTTACTAAGGTCAAGCTCCAATCTTGATGCGTTTTCTTCAGGCGATGTACACATATCAGGCCGAGTCTGACGTTGAGCTCACATTATCGATTGGTGATTATGTTGTTATCAGAAAGGTATGTAATTGCTTGCTTCATGTGTAGTTATGGTTTCCTGTCTTAAAAGACATACGTGTCCCACTATTTCTTTCTTGTGTTAGATACTTATTTGCTGTCCCATTAGTATCATTAACCACTAGTGGGGACATAAAATCGCAAAGTGATGGATTTTGTGGGTTTGATAATGGGTTGATTTTTAACTAATTTAGCAGAATGGATCGGATAGGGTTGCGTCACCTGCAAATACTTTTACCATCTGTTTAAAAAACTACAGTGCTAAATGTAGTAAAAAAGTACTATATTACCACATAATTATTGGAAATGGGTGGATTTGATCACCCATCGATTGTCTTTCACCTCTTGGACCATTTAGAGATCGAAATTTTAAAATTACCACCCCGTTGATCACCCTCGTTGGCTAGTCGAAACCCTATGCCAATAAAGTGTCAAAACTACAGACACTTACATCAATAATGCAAAAGATCTGGTTGATTTTGCAGGTTTCTAATAATGGTTGGGCTGAAGGTGAATGTAAGGCGAAAGCAGGTTGGTTTCCAGTTGGGTACATTGAAAGACGAGAGCGTGTTCTTGCCAGCAAGGTAACAGACATCTTTTAGAGTATGTTTCCTTTGCACATTAAATATTTAATCAAAATGTTATTTGTATGCATTTTTGATCTTCAGACATAAAACATAGAGCTTTATTGTTAGAACACAACAAAAACACATACCTTTTGTTTTCCAAGTGATGTACATTCTCTCAATTTTCTTCTTTGATTCTTTCTCCAATTTTGCAATTGATCTTTTGTTGGGTTTTTCCTGCCCTATTGATGAATTCAGTTTGTGATTCATTGTAATTTTATACTTGATAATCACCGTAAGCATTCTTGTTGTTGTATTTTTTTATTTTGATTTTAATTTGTGTACGTTTTATAAGGACCTTGTAGTTTTTGGAGCAAGTTGTGAGATTGGGATTGTATCATATTTGTTGACAAATTTTTCTTCATGAGGCCCCTTGTGACTCATAAGAATGGTTGGTTCTTGCTTTATAGAATTTTAAACAGACTTTAGAATACCAGGTGCTACAAGTTTTAGTCTAGCTTATCGAAGCAGAAAGTAGATGACCCTACTGCAAAACATGTCCGGAACATAATTAGGTCATCTTAAAGCCATTGCAGATATGCTTAAAACTTATTAGGTGGTAAGGCACACTGTTGTCTTACATATAAACACTTTCGTCTCATCTGCGTCAAGACAAAAACCATGTGGTGTTGGTACTCTTCTTCACTAATTATTGTGTACAGAATTAAGGCCATAAAATATCTCATCCCTCTGTATTTGAGAGTGAAGTATGTAGGACAGAATGGTGTCTTTAATTATGTGGTTGTTCTATTTAAACTTGTTCTTTCTTGCATTTTGGAAGACAAAACCATGTGAGATCACAATATTCTATCTTTTGTCGCCATTGGTCATTGAATTTCCCTTTCATCACCTACTTTACAGTAAGAGCCTCGATGAACTTTTATATAAAGCACAGAACAAGTAAGGTAACATAACAGATTTCTTAAATTCTCCACTACTCTTTCATTAAGAAGAAACCATTTCAGATACATCTTCTTACTTGATCACCCTTTAGATCAATGGCCATTCACATGCCTTGAATCATTCAAGCTAAACAAATTCTGCGACGATCATTATCAAATGGAAGAAGCGTGCTGACATCAACGGACATCCCAAAAGGGTATTTTGCAGTTTATGTTGGGGAGCAAGTAATGAAGCGATTTGTGGTTCCTGTTTCATTGTTGAGACAAAGTTCGTTTCAAGAATTATTATTTCTATCAGAGGTAGAGTTTGGCTACAACCATCCAATTGGTGGGCTCACAATTCCATGTAGTGAAGAGATATTGGTTGATCTTGCTTCTCGTTTAGGCGCCTTATTAGTTAGCGAGATATACAGTCCTTTGCCAGCAAATGTAAATCACTAAGCTAGGACCTTTTACTGTTTGTTAATGGTAAACTTGTAGCAATTCTATGAAACTCGAAGTAGGTAATTACATGTTAAAGATGTAATTACATGTTAAAGATGTAATTACATGTTGGCGGTCACAGATCAATCTGTAATTACATGTTAAAGATGCTGATAAATTCTGTATTTTTTTCATACCTACAAGTGTCAACATATGCTCATTCAATTCATAAAAACACTGATGTTGTGAGTCAGTCAAATTTGTAAGCTCAGCTCCCACAAAAGACACGTAGAGGGGTTGGAGTTATAAGATGTCACTGCTAATATGGAATTTGTGAATCACTAACCACTGCGCCGTTTCATATGAATGTCATATATATGGAACTCAAGTCCTGCAGATAGCTAATGTTCACAAAACTCCCTCGTGCCTAATCCTATTGTAAACAGTACATAAAGATCATATCATGCCTAAGTGACTGAAAATAATTTAGCTCCTACTTTGACACACACCAAGAAATTCACTGAGTATTACAGAAACATTTCGTTGTACATAATGCAACAACAACAACAACACCACCAACAACAAAAAAACATAATTAAGACTGGATTAAGGTTCATTAGTCTTGTGAGGTTTGGCCATCAATGATGCAGAAAATAGTGGACGTCTCTGATGAATGAAACCTGTCCTGTTAACTTGTCTAGGAAAAGAACTTCTATAAGGTGTAGGTGATTAAGTTGTTAAGCAACAATCTTAGCTTCTTCAATCAATGTTGAATAACCGTTCTAGGTCTATTAGTTGCTATAGACTGTCGTTATGGTTGAGTAGGAGCGGGAACATGATTTTCTACTACAATTGGAGTATCTTGTCCATGCAAATTTTCTTCACGTGTCGTATCTCCTGAACCAACTAATTTCTCCACCTGCACAATTGCACAATTGTCCTTTGCTGACCCTCAATAGAAAATCAGTAGAAGAAGTATCGTATAACATTAATGATCCGTTAAAGATAACATTCCTACTAATCACTATCTTTTTAGTTTCAAGGCATCACAACTTATAGCCTTTCAAACCATATTTATAGCCAAGAAAAATACATTTAATTGCTCTAGGTTCCAATTTTCCATTATCAACATGAGCATAAGCAATACAACCAAAAACTCTAAAATTAGGTAATCATGATGTAGACTACAAATCGTGATAACACAATCGAACCTGTTGATTAACGCGAATACTAGGACCAATTCTTCTAATTAATTATTGTTGATTAAAAGAATACCAATAATTAGGGCAAATTCAACTCAAATGCAAAACACCAATTTGAGAGAAAACTGAAATTTCAATAAAATGATAATTAACTGTTCTAGGTTCTCAATGGAACCCTAAAATACACCCTAAATTTCGAATGAGCCAAAAAAGATAAACGGACCGGACTCTAGCCCAAAAACAAAGTCCATAAAAATAAAAAATAAAACATAAAATAGTCCATAACTCTAAAATAATGGGTTTTTGGGCCCGGAAGTTAGGTACCGCCCATAACAACTAGGACCTTTTTTACTGTTTGTAAACAGAAACTCTTGCAGCAATTGTTTGAAACTGAAAGTAGGAATTGTTCAAGATGTAACGAACCGAACCGAGTCCCAATTTATATCAGAAAGTCGGACCGAGGACCGTACCATATATTATCGGTTTGGTACGGTTCGGTTCCGTAATAGGTCTGCTCGGTTCTGGGAAAAAACCGACCCGTTTGATAGTTGATGGATTTCATTGTTTTTTTAGTGTAGTCAAATGTTTAGCAGCAATTTACATGGGATTATTTGGTGAATAATTTACATGATCATTGTTTGATTTAAACAATTTTCATGCCAAGTGAAACCCAATAAATACTAAATTAATAATATGACTTTATGTTTTAAAAATAATCATGGTGCTTTAGTATTTTCACTATTCAACAAATTCAATCTAGTGGACAGATCACCAAGCTTATCAATTAATCAATAACCTCAACCTAATCGTTAAATTAACCATTCGAAATTGAAAACTCATATTTGTCGTAATTCTTCTAATAGCATATTTATTTATTTTGGATGATATTTACAAACAAACATATACTTAAAGATTATGAAGAAGAAAGAATGAAATTAGTATACGGACGTACCTGCAGATTCTTAATCCACTAACTCTCTTTTCGTGTGCGAGAGAAAAATTGGGAAGAAAAGATGAGTATGGACGTGTTATATGATCATGTTATTTGACGGTGAATTGAAGAAAAGATTTGTTAGAATAAATAGATAACAAATGATTAGGATGAACGGTTGTTTTTCATACGACACATAAGGAAGTTATATGCTATAATTAAATAATGTATACCATTTTCGGTTCGGTCCACTTCTTTTGGTTTTTTTTGGGTTTGTCCCGGACCGGACCGAACCGAGTCCCGAAAAATTGAAAACCTATGGACCATGGACCGTACCATATATCCTCGGGAATTTCGGTTTCGGGTCAGTTCCTCCTCGGTTCTCGGGTTTTCTCGGTTCTTCCCGAACCATGCACATGCCTAGTTAAAAGTGCCAACATATGTATGATGATGCTCATAATTCCTAAAACCATTAAAGTTGTGAGTAAGTAAATTTGCAATCACCCTCAAGAGATACGTTACGAGAAGCACGCAAGGATATTGTTCGTTAATTTATTCAAGGATACTATATCAATGTACCATTATGGGTTATAATTATAAGATGACACTGTTAATATGGTTTTGTAAATAATTAATTACAGTGTGGTTTCATTGTGCATATATATTTCTATTAAACTCAAGATCCTGCAGATAGCTAATGTTCCCAATTATGAAAGTCGCTCTTACCTTTGTGAACATTTTTTCCCCAAAGACCAGGTGTAATTAAGGGAATGCAATTATTTTTCTCTTCATCGTCCTTTGACACATGCCTAGAAATACTAGCATTAAAGAAACATTTGTTGTAGAGAATGAAAAAATGTTCAACTTAAAAATTAGATTAAGGATCATCAGTCTTTCGTGGTTTGCCCTAACCTACATCGATGATGCAGAATATAGCGAACGCTCCTGATGACTAAAACATGTTTATGTTGTCATGTCTAGAAACAGAAATTCTATAAGTGGTTGGTGATCATTAAGCTGTGAAGCATCTTGTCTGACTACGAAAGAAAACTTTGCCTAAAACATTAAGATAAATTGATGTGATCATGCATACAGAATGGCTTTCACGTCGGTCTAATTAAGTATATCTATATCTATATACATAATATATCATTGGACATCATACGTTATATATAAGACAATTCCAGCTATTTTAGTATGGATTTTGTGTTTGTTAGGAAGCATAGCCACATTTACATTAATGTATTGGGGACCATGATGTTGGTACTATTCTTCGCCGCTTAATTTCCCCTAAAATTTGGCCACAGAAGTTATCCTCCATGTCTATTCATATTATGTATCCTAGTGAAGATTTAAGTCATAATGTCTTCTTTAATTTAATGGTTCTTGTCATGTAATTAAGATCCTTCTTTCATGCAAGTTGGAAGACACAACCACATGAACTTGCACCTCAATGTTCTGTAAGAGTGACATCATTTTTCAATTCATTTAGTTATTATATCCTTTTATCACATATGTTTCATCTAATACTTGAATTACAAACTCTATATATAAAGCATGGGATAGGCAATGCACCAACATAATTCTCTCTATAGATCTCCAAATTCCAAAACATCTTTATTTAAGAAGATATCCTTCGATATACTTACCTTTTCAATTAATCACCTATAGCAGGATGGCGATTCATATGCCTCGTATCATCCAAGCAAAAAAAATTCTGCGACGATTATCATCAAATGGAAGAAGTACGTCAACATCAATTGACATCCCAAAAGGGTATTTTGCAATTTATGTAGGAGAGCAAGAAATGAAGCGATTTGTGGTTCCTGTTTTATTATTGAGCCAACCTTCATTTCTAGAACTACTACGTCAATCAGAGGAAGAGTTTGGCTACAACCATCCAATGGGTGGCCTCACAATTCGATGCAGTGAAGACGTATTCACTGAGCTTGCTTCTCGTTTAGTCGCATTATGAGTTAGATATAATGTTATTTGCTAGAAACGATCTGTAAATCACTAACCACTAGGACCTAGTAATTATCTGTAACAGAGTAACTTCTAGGAGTCGTATGAGACTCAAAGTAGGAATTATTTAAGATAATGGTTGTCATAGATTGGTCTTTACATTTTTAAATGTAGAGAAATCCTGTATTTTCATACACGTATAAAAAGTCAATTTCTGAAGTTATAAGCATGAAATTTCTTTTGACATTCTTTTACACTTATAAATAAAACAAGTTTCTAAGTATGCACATAAATTTCAAGAAATTTATAAATGTGAAAAAATTTGATGAAAAGTTGCACATCTACTCTAAGAAATCACATGAAATGCAATTCTCCAAAATAGAAACTTCTTATTACCAAATATATCTTGGTGAACTGTAGAGAAATCCTATATTTCTAAATAATTATATGACCAGCCAATACATTGATTTAGCTTCTGAAACATTTTTCTCTGTTACATCGAGTTACCGTTGATTTTTATATGACTTCTAGAAAACATGTGAAAATCTTTCGTAATTTGTAAATTTATCGCAGGCAAAGTTGCAGGTGCTACATAGCCTGCAATCATTTAGCTAATGGTAACTGGCTGCAACAACTTGCAGAGGACCAACAGAAATATCACCCTAATGCAATTCAATTCGTTTCTAACGCATCAATTTTACTTTCTTTTAAACTTTAGAATTGTTTCTAACACGTTTTAACATCAAACAACAACATATTCAATTACTTGTAATGAATGGGTTCATTTGACTCAACGTGCCATTTTCGACCCATTTTCACAACATGGTTTATATTCATTTCACAGCTAGTCTTTTAAGTGTTATGTAAATATTTGGAAATTACTTCAGGTCCTTTAATAATAACATTGCTTAACATCAATTTCTAAATAAATTGACATTTCAACCTGTTGGGTCATTGTTGACATTTTTCGACCCATTTCATACAATTGCTTCCCAAATCTTTCCAAACTTATTACAACTGATTAATGTAGTTCTCTTTAGTATCATTTAATGATTCTTAACCTTCAACAACACTTATTGTCATCTTCATCCACATTTAGGTCTTTTGACCCATATGACATCTTTGACCCATTTAGTTCTTTGACTCATCAATTGCATGTTTCTTATTATTTGATTAGCTAACTTCTTTTCAACAATAGTGGTTCTATCTGACTTTATAATACCTAATATACGAGCCACAATTCTATAGTAACACGTATCTTGTGAAATGAAAATTGTACTTCCTCAAGATCTGCATGAATTAATATATCAACCCACATAGTTTAAACCATCAATTTCATAAATCCTCATCAATTTGTGAAGCATCCTCATTATGTTTTGGGTATTGTCTTACCCAAATTAGAGACCTTATTCTCACCAAGTCTAAGTCATTATCTAGCAACTAAACTAACAATTAACATCATGTGAACCTCTTTCAAGGTTCCTTTCACTAATAACATAATATACTTTCCAATCACCCAAAAACCCCAAATAATTATGTTATACAAAAAGGAATACGCTTACTTGATGAAGTAGGAGATGAATTAGACCCAATTCAAGTTAAAGCAACTAAATCCACTAATTTCTCTTGATTTAGAGTCTCCAGATGATGTAGGTGAGTTTAGGTGTGTTTGGGTGCCTATCCTCTAGAAATTGTATTTGGGTGCAAAATTAGTTAATCTTCTAGAGCATCTCCAATATCTGCTGAGAAATGTACTCACCTGGACGGGTGAGTGGCTACCCGGATGAGTGACCACTATTGGCTCCCGTTTGAATGTTCACCACCCGGACCAAACATGCTGTGCACAAACAACTCACTTGGACGGGTAAGGATCCACCCGGACAGGTGAATCAAAGTCCTACACTTTCTGTTCCAGATCACCTGGTTAAACTCAACCTGACCCGATCAAATAACACCTCACCCGGACGGGTGAAGCCCTTTTCCTGCACTTGAATTTTGGAGTGTTACACGAATAAAAATAAAAGAAAAGCCGAACCGAATTCAAATTCATTTTTTGATTCGGTTACAAATGTGAATTCGGTTTTCGGTTTAAAATTTTTGAATTCAATTAAACCGAAAAGCGAATTCAATACCAAATTCAATTAATAATATACTAAATTATTAATGTATAGTATATATGATATATTTAAATTTCCTAAAAAAGTCTAGTCACATCCCAACCCTAAATTAACTTCATGTTTTTCATTTTCCACATTAGTGAAACTCTAACACGCTAATAATTACAAGCCAAAACTTATTTTTATGGTTATTTTAGTTATATTTTGAATTTTTTCGGTCTTAACCGAAACCGAACCAAATTCAAATTTGGTTTTTGGTTTCGGTTCGGTTAACAAATCTGAATTCGGTTTTCGGTTTGGTTCTCAAAATTTTCAAAATTGAATAACCTGAACCGAATAAACTGAGGAACCCGTAAACTAAACCAATGAACATCCCTACCTAACGGTTCGGACGTTATGTAATATGTTTATTAGTTTATTATGTAATGATGTTAGTATTCATGCAATTATTTAAAAATTTAGGGGTATGTTGATATTTTCCATTGATTTTTTGAAGACTAACTAATATTGTAGGGTATATTAGTCATTTCTATCGATGTTAGTAATTTCCAGTAACTAATATTGTAGGAGTATCTTAGTTATTTCAATCTTTAAAAAGTATCTCAAATGTTTTATATGCTATTATGGTATGATATAATTTGACTAAATTTTCATATTTAGAATTTCAAACTTTTAGAGAGAGAATGTGAAATGTTTTATAGGTAAATATATATTAGTAATGACAATAACTACATATATTACAAGTGAATTCATCTGTGTAGAAAAAGAGAAAAAGAGAAAAAGAGAAAATGAGAGAATCATGTAAATATAAGTAAACTTAAAGAATTACCTTTTAGAAAGAAAAAATGTTTTTAACATCAACTGACATTTATATAGTCAAGTGTTTTCCACCTACCATAAACCATAAAATATAATAAGAATTGTATAAACAACTTTAGATACAATTTAACATCAACTAACATTTATATAGTCAAGTGTTATCCACGTACCATAAACCATAAAATATAGTAAGAATTGTATAAACAACTTTAGATACAATTTAATAGGTTAAGATAATTATTTATTGATTAATATATCAAAATATGATTCTTGTAACTAATGATGGTAATAAATACGCACATTAAAAAATATAATAGTTATAGTAAACAACTTTAGCTACATACAACAACTTGAGGTAATCAATATAATATACCAATCAAATCAATCAAATCAAATTAATAGTACTAGTAATATGTAATATTATAATAGTAACAAATTACTGTTGAGTTTATAATAACCTAATAACAACAATAATAATAATAATAATAATAATAATAATAAACCTTCTTACTATTAAAAGCTTTAATTTTAAAATGGCGTATTATTTTATTTTTTATGAGCTTGTGTTTTCACTTGCACATTATAGAAAGAACCTTCTTATTATTTAAAGCTTATATTTTGTCAAGCAAAGGTGTAGGTATGTGGTATAGCGTTATATTTTATTTTCCCTTCGTAACTCTACTGTAGCTTTTCTTTTCCTACAGATTCAAAGATTCAGATAAATTCATAATTGAAGAGTTGCATGTTACTGTCTTTTCTCTTTGAAAAGTGCATATATTTAAATAATTTCAAACAAAGTACGCGTGTATTAAATATATTTAGACGCCTTAATAACAATTTGTAAAGCTATAATTTATATGGGGAATGATATATCTGTTATTATTCTTTATCATTTCACTAAAATGATACATTATTTGTGTGTACAAGACAAATTATTAATGTATAATTTTAATGAATTTATTAAAATTTGTCAATAAATTTATCGTTGCTCAATTTATATACTATGTGTTTCACAAAAAGTTTACTTTTTATCTTTTTACAAATATGACAACATTTATAGTTATTTACTCACTACAAGTCCACAATGACACAACCAACCCCTTGTTCATCTATACTGACAGCCGTCAGTATGACTTTTATCCGATGTTTTGAAAATCGATTTGATTGATGGAATCGAAAATTTTAAGAAATTGGAGACATAGTTGTCCAATTAATGAATATCAAAGTATCACAATAGACATCGGCATGATTATTTGAAGAATCTGTAGGACCATGACATCATGTTGATGTTGATATGTTTTTCTCTGACAAATGATGATTAAAAGTGAAAAATGTCTACAGGAAACCGATGCACCTAAATTAAGGAACATATATAAAAGAGAAAATTACTCAAATAACTCATTTAAGTTATTTATTTCGAAAATAGACTTTGTCAGAAAGTATTATAAAAAAAAACACTTAAATTGCCGAAATTATAAAACCCATTCGGCGATCACGATGATTTAGTATAATCCATTGTCTAATTGCTGAAATTCGAGAATTCAACAAAATCGCTGGATCAAAATCGCCAGAATGCAATGGTGTTTAGGGACACGTGTCGATTTTTGATTGGACAAAGTAAATCGCCGGGTCTATATCGCCGAAATGCAATTATCCTTTGATTAGGTGTTCAGGGACACATGTCGACTTTTTATTGGACAAAGCAAATCGCCGGGCTATTTTGAGTTTCGGCTATTACGTTTCCTGATAAAAACCTACTTTATTTGACTTGTTTAGCCACCTATTGGGAGAGACACGTGGCGATATATTATTGGTCTCTAGCTAATCGCTTGAATCGCCGGGTTTTTTTTAACATTTCAGCAATTTAAATGTCTATGTTTGAAATAAATACTTTGAATGGATTATTTGAGTAATTTTCTCTATACAAAAGCTTCCAGATGTATAAAAACTGTCAAAATTATTTAATTAACATTAAGTACAAAATAGCAGTCATACCCGTATGTGATTCTATCGGATGAATGATCCAGATTTTTTCTTTCCCTTCTTTAACATAATTTAAAAGTTTGTTTTTTTACTTTTTAAAAAACTTAAAAAATGTTATCAAAATATGATTCTTGTAACTAATGATGGTAATAAATACGCACATTTCAAAATGTAACAGTTATAGTAAACAACTTTAGCTATATATAATAAGTTAAGGTAATAATATAATTTAACAATCAAATAATCAGTAATATAATGATAGTAATACAATACTATAGAAGTTGAGTTTATAATAAATAATAATAATATTATAATAATAATAATGTCTATGTCTATGTTTAAAATGGCGTATTATTTAATTTTTTTATGAGCTTGTGTTTTCACTTGCACATAATAGAAAGAACTTTCTTATTTTTAAAAGCTTCTATTTTTTCAAGCAAAGGTGTAGGTATGTGGTGCTGGATTAGAGTGCGTTTGTTGTTCAGGAAAAAAGAAATCTTTAGAAAAGAATAATAACTTTTGAGAATTTTGAAAGAACTGGATATATTATTATTGTATCAAGCATACTTTAAACTTTTAGAGTTTTAAATTTTAATAATCTGCCAAACTAAAATAAAATATAATCAAATGATTGTTACCTAACCTTCCGTATTTAAATTATTAAAATATCATCGAATGCAATAGCAGATTCAAGATTTTTGATTACCGACGGCATAAATATAATAATTAAAAAAGTTACATTACTCGGCCCAAGTCACTGGTGTCATTTAATTAATCTAATAATTTCACTAATAGAAAACTCTAAAAAAAATACAGTACTCGGTCTAAATCACTTGTGTCATGTGACACCGATACTCATCAGTGAGTCCGCCCCTAATCAAATGTGACAAAGTGACCAAATCTTTTGTGTCGGCTAGATTTGGCATTTTACCCATTTTTAGTTCGGATACTTTAATAAAAAATGTGATTTCTCCATAGATATTATCCCACTAAACATTATGATAAGTTAGGTTAACTGGTTCTTATTAAATGCTTCGTAAAGTTCGTGAAAAAAATAAGAAGTTCATAATATTGTTTTATTTATAATCGAATTGCCACAAAATTCAATATTTTGTATAGTATTATATGTTATTTTCTTTTCGTAGCTCTATAGTAGCTTTTCTTTTCCTATATATTAAAAAATACAGATAAAGTTATAATCGAAGAGTTTCATGTTACTGTATTTTCTCTTAGAAAAATGCACATATCTAAATAATCTCACACAAAATATGTATATATTAAGCATATTTTGACGCCTTAATAATAATTTATACATTTACCCAGATAATGTATTGTTTGTATGTACAAGTCAACTTATTATTGTATAAATTTAATAAATTTATTAAAATTTATGATAAACTTATCATTGCCCAATTTATATACTCAGTGCTTCACAAAAGTGTACTTTCTAATTTTTTACAAGTATGACAAAACCTTTATTATTATTTACTCACTACAAGTTCAAAATCAATGGCACAACCGATCCCTTGTTTATCTATCCCATCAGTATGGCAGGAAGGATAAAAAAACATGTAAAGGAAAGAGAGCCACTCTGTCACAATTATATAAGATAAAACTTTAACTCGTGGATCCCATTTATTGTCTAAAGACTAGACTGGTAATGGGTATGTCGGAACCTACACCAATACACAGCAAAGCAAACGATGCAAACTAATGCACAAAAACGTTTTGAAATGAATAACTAGGAAGAATGAGGCGAAAAACTGTTAGTTTTCGAGGGAAAGATACCAGCTAATGAATGTTATGTCTAATTTTTTAATCATTTAGTTTACATATTTTACCAATACTCAGCTCACATTTAACTTGTTTTAAATCTAGCTACATGCATGGAGAATGGAAAATATTAGTGAATATTGTTGGCCATCTTTTAGGAAGAAAATGTGATACATGCACGTGAAGTCAAGAAAAACAGCTTGTGGCTCTACGTGTTTGTTTGTTTTTCACATGTGTATTTCATCGGTGGCTAAGGGTTGACTCTATGCATATGAAGGAGCTATCATAAATACATGATCATGTAACAAGCAGAAAATCATCATAAAGTAATAAGTTGATTGGTATAATTAAGGGAGGTGTTTTCTTTCTGAGGATATATTAGAGAGTTTATTCTTATAAAAATCGAAAAAGAGTATATGAAAAATTTAGATTTATCTTAAAATTAAGAGGTTTGGGTATGTGTTAAACTCACAATGTACATTTTCTTGTACTGGGATCTTTATCATTAAAAAGGTAAAAGAAACTCTTGGGGATGGACGTAGGAAGGATTTTACCGAACTACATAAATCGTCGTGTCTATCGGTTACTTTATATTGCTTTTCATTATTTCTCGCAAGTTTACCTCAAAGAATTATATCCCCGCTTTTGTTCATGTTGGTGTGTTAAGCAAGTTTTCATAACACATTTCAGGGTACCCATTGTATTAAATACAAAACTTATGTCAGCTTCAATCTCGATTTTCCAATAACAAAAAAGAATTGAGATGATGTTAATTACATATAGGTTGTTATAACTGTACCAAATGTAATTGACCCTAGTGCATTACACTGTTAAGTTAATTTTCTACATTAAAAAACTTTAACTTTTTTTTAGACAGCTGTCACCGTCCATCGATTGAAAATCACCTTGGCAAGGAAGGAGCTGCAAAATATTGAAAAACTTTTAACTTGAAAGGGTCGTTTAATCATTGCTTATAAATAGATCAACGGGTAGTTACCGCCAGATTAATGGTTTACTTAAAAAGTATAAGGTTTTTTTCGTCTAAAATAACAAAATACGTTGTATTTATGGTCTTTTGAGCCATTGTGACTTTTATTTTGTTCTTTAGGACCATTGAAACTTAACATTTTTGTCCTTCGGGGTCATTATTCACACTATCCAGTAGAAAGAAAAAAAACCCTAAAGTATACTAGCTAGTTAATAAATACTACTCCTCTACTACTACTTTGTTTGAGAATAAACCGAAAAAGACTAAATAAAAGTTGCTTTATGCAACATCAGGTGGTAGACTGGTAGGTAGTTTTTTATTTGGTCGTCTATTGATCGACGGTCAACATATTATGGGATATGTTTAGATCTAATCCTCACTGTATGCACACAAATTAAGATCTAATCCTCCTCCTGTTAACCCATCTACGCCCTGTCTATTCTCACAGGTAATTATCTCTTTTATTAATTAAAATTAATGAGCATGTTTACGAATTCGTGTGAAAACTATATGTATTTTAGCTAGAGTTATATATGTATTTTATTATAACAAAACCAGTGTCAATTAAAATTGTGTGTTCAAAGCATATGAATCTGTTAAATATTATAGTATTTACTTATCTTCTATATATAGCTCCATTGCTATGATATGATGTTGGGTACCTAACTATGCATGCATATTGTTTAGCTAAATTTGGTTCCATATCCAAAAATCATTGGTTCGTGTTTTTTCCTTGACGCAAAACAATGAATAAATAATCCCATCTTAATTATATATGTTTTGGTTGGGAAGCAACTTGTTGATGATTATTACTTTGTTTTTTTTCTATAAAATTATAGATACAGATTTGGAGAAATGGAACTTATAACTGGAGTTGTTAATCCGGTTGCTGAATCTTTGATGGGTGTCGTTAAGAGACACTTGAGTTTATGTTTTTACTCCACAAACAATGTTCGAGACATGCGTTCCAGAATCGAGCAATTGAATAACACAGCACGTGATATGAAGACAAGAAAGGAGACGAATGATGCCTACAATCTAGTGGTACCTCATCATGTACCATCTTGGTTGGCACAAGTAGAAACAATCTGTGAAGAAGCGGGAAATGTTCCCACAGGTGGAATCGGATGCTTTAACATGAAGACAAGATACAAAGCAGGAAAAAAATCATCTGATATCATTAAGAAGATAGGCAATCTCGAAGATGAACAATCTAGAATCACATGGAGTGACGAAAAGCAGCCTCTTGGTAGGGTTCTCTCTACTCTGCCATCCACCTCTGAACCAGTGGTTGCTGCTGCTGCTAATGATGATGATGATGGTACCCAAACCGGGCTCAAGTCAAGAGACTTGATATTCAAAGAGGCAATGAAATCCCTTGACCCTAATAATAAGATCCAAAAGATAGCTCTTTGTGGGATGGGCGGTGTGGGGAAGACCACAATGATGGACCAACTGAAAAAGGTCGCGGAAGATAAGAAAATGTTTGATTGGATTGTGAAGGTGGTTATTGGGAAAAGTGAGAACCTAATAGCATTTCAACAAGCAGTTGCAGAGTACATCGGTCAACCTCTAACAGAAACTCAAAAAGATACAAGGGCTGAGCGTCTTCGGAAAAGCTTTGTGGGGATGTCAGAAGATGGTAAGAAGAATATTTTGGTTATATTGGATGATCTATGGGAGGAGGTGGACCTCAAAGATATTGGGTTAACGAATCCCTTTCCAAAAGGCTTCAAGTTGTTACTCACATCAAGAGAAGAAAATGTATGCATTCGGATGGGTGTTGAAGCTAGTTCAATTTTCAGAATGGTTGTTTTAGATGAAGTAGAAGCAAAATTCCTATTCTGGGAAATTGCAGGAACAGTGTCAGATGGTAATATCGATCATGACCTCCGTAGGATTGGAGAAGATATTGTAAAAAAATGTGGTGGTATGCCCATTGCCATAAAAACCATTGCCTCTACTCTTAGAGATAACAGCGTAACGGATGTATGGGTAGATGCACTTGAACGTTTACAGAATAAAGAACTTTCTTTTGTTGAAACCGTTTTTAAGACTAGCTACGAGAATCTAAAAGATGATGATGAGAAAGCAACTTTTCTTCTTAGCGGCTTGTTCCCAGATGACTATAATATTCCCATAGAGGACTTGATGAGGTACGGATGGGGTTTGAAATTGTTTAAAAATTTGAAAACAATATCAACCGCGAGACGCCGGGTGAACACTTGCGTTAACAATCTTGTACGTTCAAACCTGTTGATTGAAAGTGATCACAAAGGATGTGTCAAAATGCACGATCTCGTGCGTGATTTTGTTTTGGCAAAAGTTTCAATTGTTAAGCAAGCTTCGCTTGTTAATAGTGATGATATCTCGGAGCAGCTTACAGAAGAGTCTTATGAAAGAATTTTATTGAAGTGCACAGGTATGCGTGAGTTTCCTGCACATTTTAATCACCCAAACCTGGCGCTTTTAAAGCTACTGGATGGAGATAAGCTACATACATTTCCGAAAGATTTTTATGATAGAATGGAGAAACTAGAGGTGGTGGCTTATGACAGAATTCGTCAACCGTTGCTTCCGCGATACTCGACCACCCTTCGAACACTATGTCTTCGTTCATGCTCATTAGAGGATGATATCTCTTTTATCGGAGATCTCATTAACTTAGAAGTTCTCAGTTTTGCTTTTTGTGGCATCTCGAAGCTACCGTCGGCCATAGGGAATTTAAAAAAGCTAAAGTTACTAGACTTGACTGAATGTGTTGACCTTTGTATTGATGATGGTGTCTTGCACAAATTAGAGAAACTTAGAGAGCTCTATATGAGAGCTTATAAAGGGAAACCTATTAGGTTCACAGAAGATAGTTGTGAAGCACTCAAGATGCTTTCAAGTAAACTCATTGCATTAGATGTCGAATTCTTTGAGAGTATTATCCAGCCAAAAAATTTATCCTTTGAGAAACTCGAGAGGTTTAGGATATCTATGGGTTGTCAGTTAGGGTATTTCAACAATGTCGTATATGAAAATACGTTGAAACTCGTCGTTAGCTGTAAAGAGGTTTTAGAATGCAAAATTAATGAGTTGTTTGAGAAAACGGAGACACTCGAATTAAGTGTGAATGAAATGAGTTCTCTTGAACAGATTTCGATGCATCCTTCTGATTGTTCCTTTAGCAATTTAAAAGTCCTTTATATTTGGATATGTGCAGACTTGACAAGCATATTCACAGTTAATGTGGCAAGTAGTTTGACGAAACTTGAGAGCCTCACGGTATCAGAGTGTCCTGTTCTTGAATCTCTGGTACAAGGTGAGAACAGTGAAGCCAAGTTGATTAAATTTCACAAGTTAAAGTTTTTGGTATTGGATGATTTACCAACGTTTCTAAGTTTGTGCGACACTGACCAAGTAATGGAGTTGCCACAACTTGTGAAGTTGATACTTCGTGGCCTTCCAAATTTTACTGGTATATTTTCCGAAAATAATGAAATTTCTGCAACAACGCAATCATTGTTGAACAAAAAGGTATGTTTAATGTGACTTTCAAAAGTAAAAGTTAATTTTGCATTGGCAAACTTCAACTTGTCTTTTAGATTGAACGAGCATTAAAAGTCAATTTGTTATTTTACGGAGCATCTTTTTTTTTTTTTTTTTTTTTCATTTAAAAGTAAAACTTTGATTACTGTGCAGATTGTGATTTCAAACTTAACGAATTTGTATATTGAGAGGATGGAGAAGTTGAAGGAGATATGGTCGTGTGAAAATACTAGTATTAGTGAGGAGGATCTTAATAACATTTCCATGTTGAGAGAGATTGTAGTGAAAAATTGTCCTAGTCTTGTGAATCTTTTTCCGTGCAATCCAATGAGATTACTGAGTCATTTGGCGATTATAAATGACCAAAAGCAGCAGGTACGACTTTTAGTTTCTATATAGTATTTAATCAATCTCACAGGTGTTTGCTATTTAACCAAAGCGTTTTACTGTTTTTATTTCTTTCGACTCTTGTAACCGACCTAAATTTAATTTCTAAATTAAAAGCTAGGAATATTATTGTTTAAATATGCATACAAATACTAAGTTAACAATATTATACAGTAATTTACTTGTACAACTTTAACATAAATTCCCCCTCTTACATTCCAAAAATGACTATTAAAAATGTGCATTTTAACACACAAGATGGTTTTTGTTTTCATTTTCATTTTCATGTAACGCACTTGACCAACATTACATATACAAATATTGATGCACGAAATTTGATAAATTGAATTTAATATTTCAAAAAAAGAAATTTTCTTTTGGAAAAAACCTACAACATATTTACCACTTAAAAAATCAATAAAAAACATATAAATAATAGACGTAATTATGATTAAACTTGCTTTCTTTTCATTAGTCCTTTAACCTTCTCTATCATGTCATATATTTTGTGTTTTTAAATAATCTTTTACTTTTAAGAGATATAAAACTGACTATTTTTAACTTGCTGATCGTAACATCATTAAATTTTGGATTTACTTTTAAAGATAACATAATAATAATTAATACCTTATGTAATGGGTTTTATGTCTATTGTGCCTAGCTTGGAATTCAGAATGATAAATAGTAAGAAAGAACTATAAATTGTTACAGTAATTTATTTAATTAGGGTCTTCCTTTTTTTCACTCATTAAATTTGTTCACAATTAATGGTACAAAGTAATAGATAACAAAATAAATGTGAATAGAGATATATAGTCGGTATGTTGTTATAACTTAATAATATGTAAATCAGTTAGAGTCTATGGTAATTGCTAATTTATTAGATTCGTTGTTTGAATGATCAACAGCCACTTTCTTTATTCCACAACCTCACGACCATACATTTGTATGGATGCAAGAGCACTAAGTATTTGTTTTCACCTCTCGTGGTGACACATCTTTCTAACCTAAAGAACATCCTTATTGATGACTGTGATGGCATGGAAGAAGTTATTTCAAACAGAGATGATAACGAAGATGAGCGCATGATTGCATCTACAACCAAAACTTTGTTCCCTCATCTTGATGAACTCTCTCTTAATTCATTGCCAAGTCTCAAGCATGTTGGTGGTGGTGTTGCCAAAGGCACAAATAATGACATTAATGATCAACTAAAGGTACGAGTTCGACTACTTATTCATTTTGTAAGCTAATTCATATATATATATAGGGGAAGGATCCATAGGGAAGCTCTAAAATTTGGGGAAACAAAAATGGATAGAGAAGGGGGATAAGAGCTTCTTTAACTCTTTGTTCAACAAATTAACCATTTAATTAAGCCAATTAACCCTTTTGATTCAGGAAAAGTGTTAATTAATAATAATAGTTTTTGACTAATAGATGAGTATTTGTTGAATCACATAATGCATCTTTTGAAATCATAATTTTTTTTGTTGAATCATACTTGCTTTTTGTTTTGAATATGTATCTCTCCCCCTTCTCCCTCAAAGTTTCTTTGTCTTAAATCCGAATACTTTATATATATTTATATATTATATAGATATATAGGAGTGGAGTTCAAGGGAGAAAGAAAAATTGGTGGAGAAGGGGAAGAAAAGTTTTTTAACCATTTGATTCAGCAAAATAACCCTTTGATTCAGTTTGAAATTATACTTATTCCCCCCCCCCCCCCACGTTCTTTAAAATTAAATATCTCAAAAACGGTTAGTCAAAAAATTACAAAAATTACACCATAAAAGTTAGCGTTGTTTCTTTTTTCGATTAGACATCTCACATGATATACTTTCGACGAATTTTTGTTCTTTCATTTTTTGGAATAAAAATAATATGTGTTATGCAGGGTAATCGCGGGTAAATAAACTATATATAATTAAACTTTATAACTTTAAGTAATAGACATCTACATATTTCATCTAAATAATCTTTTTTTATTTGAAAACGAAACAATATATTTACTCGCTGCAATGCGCAGACATTTTGCTAGTATATATATACACACACCCACAATTACATTAACCTAACTATTCTCCAAAATAATAAATTTGTTATTAGTAATCAATTCTGAAATCAAGATCATTTACATATGCAAGATTAATGTAATATAGTAAATTAATAAATATTACTTTTGCGACGTTAAAAGCAAGTTTGCCATATGGTAAAACCAAAATTTCAATTAAATTCCTTCTTTGCATTGGTAAGAAACTACTAGGATTTGGTCAATTAAATAAGAGGTTAATTCAATTATATAACTTACCATCGAGTATTCGTTTACTGCAGTATTGTCAAGTGCCTGTTGTTTGGTGGTCCTTATGTCAATACTCTAGAGAGATAGGTGTAATCAATTGCCCCGCTATGTCACACGTGATTCCATCTTATGTAGCAGGGCAATTCCTAATGGTTGAAAGACTATATATATATGATTGCATCGTTATGAAGGAGGTGTTTGCAACTACAGATATTAAAAATAGTGGTGGCCTTAGTAGTAACTTTGAGGAAATAAGTGGTGGTACTGATATGGCTCTTGCAATTCCGAGACTAACAAGTATTACTGCTCATAAGTTGTCGAACCTAAAGACAATGAATATTGGGAATTGTAACAGCTTGGTACATATATTCACATTTTCCACACTTGAAAGCCTTACTAAACTCGAAGAGATATCAATCGGTAGGTGCGAGGCAATAAAAGTTATTGCGAGAGAAGAAATTGGAGAGCAAACAGTGGCATCTAAGGCGGTCGTCTTTCCTCGTCTAAAGTCAATTATACTCACCGATCTACCAATCCTTGAAGGCTTCTTCTTGGGGATGAGTAAATTCAAATGGCCATTATTGGATAATGTTAAGATAATAAGATGCCCAAAAATCATGGCTTTCACATCTAGTAAGTCGACAGCTCCGAAGCTAAAGTACATACGCTCAACATTGGGTAATTATAATCCTGAATGTTGTAACTTCTATGTGACAGCCAATTCACCTCAGGTATATTTTTTTACATTTTCCAGATTTCCAAGAGCAGAGGCTAAACTCATTGATACTAATTTTATGTGAAAGTTATTTTGATTGTTTGTAGAAATAAGATAATAAGACCTTGAATTAAAAGCTTACTTTTTGAAATAAAATACATATAAACCCAACAAAAATGTTTAATTGGAGTTAAATATCATCATTAGCTAATAATAATAGCGTCCTCATTCATCGATTATTAAACTTCCGTTATCATATTAATTACATCAAATGATGCTTCAATTAGTATATAATTGTGTGATTTACATAATGTATTTGAAGTTGCAGAAAATGAATATATAACCAACTAATTAAATCCTCCATGGCTCCATTAATCCCACATCAATAAATATCAATATGCTGCATGCATCCTTAAAATGTAGTATCATAAAATTAAACTTTTGATGTTACTGGCCAAGTATGATGCATTTTTTTGTGTGGGTGTGCTCTGCAGACCCCATCCCCGAGTTTAGAAAATGGACCTTTGTCTTTATGTGATTTAATCGAAGTGAATGTAAAAGGCAATTCCGAAATTGCAGAGATTTTTGCATCCAATGAGTTGCTACAACTGCCAAATCTTGAAAAGATTCATGTTAAGAGATGTAAATCGGTAAAGACGGTGTTTGAAGTAGAATCAGAAGTGACAGATAGTGAATTGAACAGCAAATTGCAAACAGTTATCAAGTTTCCGAAGCTAAGAGAAGTGGAGTTAGAGGAGCTAGAAAATCTGAAGTATATATGGAAGAGCAATATTCAGGGGATGAAATTGGAGTTTCCAAACTTAACAAGACTTTCTATTCATAATTGTTACCGTCTTAAATATGTATTAACAAGTTCAATGGTTGATAGTCTCATGCAACTCCAAGACCTACAAATAACGAATTGCTATAATATGGAGGTAATTATTAAGGAGGAGGACGATGAAGAAAATACAGAAGAAGGGGTAATCATTAAGGATGAGGAGTATGAAGAAAATAAAGAAGAAGAATGTGAGAGTGATGGCAAATTGAGTGAGATTACCGTGTTAGCTTGCTTAAAGTCCTTAACACTTGAAGATCTTTCAAGTCTCAAAGTATTTTACTTAGAGAAGGATCTGGATTTTTCATTGCCATCACTCAATACCTTGGTAATCAAAGGATGCCCAGAACTAGAAATTTTCACCAAGGGACTCGTGGCTACTCCAGAGCTGAAAGTAATTGAGACAAATTTGGGGTTGACTGATGTAGGGGAACAAGACATCAACTCCTTTATAATGACCAAATCACAAGAGGTAATTAATTAATTATGTAGAAATTGTCATTTAATATATAGGATCAGCTATTATTAAAATCTTCATCACTCTCTATTTTTTATTAAATTTCTTCCGGGATTACATTTTGCAAGACAATAATTATTTAATTATGAGGACTATTAATGGAAAATAATTCTTATTAAAGGTGAGTATTATTTTGACTCTGGTTAGTTAAGAAAATGAGTAATCATAGGTTTTTTTATATCATTTTCTTTTTATATATGAAACTGCATAATAAGTGTTTGGTGAAATGTTTGTGTAACAATTATCATGAATATTTAAATTAGAAATCTGGTTAGGTTAATACATGAATGAAGAATGTGTCTACCTATTAAAGGTAATTTCTATAATAGTTCGATCTATTTGTGATTGTTAGGTTGTATAAGTAACTTGTTCATTTATTCATTTTCCACAGGGACCTCATTTTGGACACCAAGGAGGCTTGGATGAATGATGATATCTATAATTCAAATAACTGGTAAAAAATGTACTTTTATGTTGTCTTTGATGAACTGTCTGTTAATAAACTCTAATGTATTTTTCAAAAACCTATGTGGTTCATACATATAACATGTGACTATTAGACCACTCATTATCCTGACGTCACATCAGCACGATGACTGAATAACTGACCCAGAACTGAACCTTGTCTATCCTGATGCCAGAACTAAACTTTTCAGTGTCACGTCAGCGCCACATCATTTTTTATATATTAATACAAAACATTTATATTAACAATAAAAATTACAATAATTAAAAAAAAGTACGCTACATTAACAATAAAAATTACAATAATTAAAAAAGCGTACGTTACATTAATGATAATAAAAATTACATTTATTAAAAAAAACACGTTACACTAATAATAATAAAAAAAATGATACAATTATTCCTTGTTAGTGTCTTAGTTCGTTGGTTGGGTAAACGATACATAATCGCGTTTAACTTCTTCCCGAATGTTGTAGAGAAAAGCTCGTTTATCGGGTGACAAGCTTGAATTAATCGGGTTGTCGAGAATCTTGATCACACAGAACATTAATTTCTTTTTAGAAGCCTCGGCTAATGTTTCCATTGTTCTTTGTTGATCTTGTGCGGTTCTCAAAACTTTGGTGCGGACCTCGCCGGCCGAACAACGTGAGGAAGTAGCATTTGACGAACCCGAACTGTTTTGGCTTTTTCGACTTTGTGCCCGACCGGATGGACGACGAATCGTGTCCTCGGAGAATAAATGGTCAAATTTAGGGTTAGGCGTGTTCACCTAGATCAGATCATTGTCTACGTCGTCAAGATTGATCGGATCGTTGTCTTCGTCTTGCATGGGTTATTTCTTGTTCATAACACCAAGGGGTAGCGCCCATGGGGTTTGGGGCGAAGCCCCCGACGCTTCGCAATAGTTCAAGGACCGTTTATGAAAATATATTTGCAACCGCTACCAACTGTCATGTTAATCCGGGTTCCAAACTTTACATTCATTTTGATATACAATACTCGAAAGAAAAACGATCTCAAAAATCAAAACTGAGAACACGATTTTGTGCCAAAATCTGTTTGATCTTCATGTCTTATCTCCATAATTTGAATTTCGTGTAACCCAGGCACTAAGGGTCAAAATATCAAATTCGGAAAGTGAAAATACATTATTCGTGAAGCAATCCGTGATTCAGAAATAGTAACCTTTGTATTTACAATTTCTAACAATATCTTCCTTTCACAATCAGTCATTAAGTTTCCCTTTCGTATCCACCATATGTGATACATGGATTTGTGAATAAGCATGATGATGAGGGACCATGATGCTATGTACAGATTGAAACCAAGCCATGTGTTTTCCTTCAAAAATGATTTGTATTAATAATCCTTCTAAAACCAAGTTGGAAGACAAAACCATGTGATTTTGCCTTCTCAAACATATATCACTATCTAAGATCTAGTGCTCAATGCACCTTCTATATAAACCATTCAATATGCACAACACAACCACAACTTCATAACAATCCTCCAAAACATTTTAAGAAATACTTCGACTTAACAACTCTCTCCCTTCATCAGCCTTTTAAAGTTGAAAATGGCCATTCGTATGCCTCGGATTATTCAAGCAAAGAAAATTCTCCGACGATCATTCTCAAATGGAAACAACACAGCATCTATAGACATCCCAAAAGGGTATTTTGCAGTTTATGTTGGGGAAGAAGAGAAGACGCGATTTGTGGTACCCGTATCACTATTAAGCCAACATATGTTTCAAGAATTACTTCATCAAGCAGAGGAAGAATTTGGGTACAACCATCCAATGGGTGGCGTCACAATTCCATGTAGTGAAGACATATTCATTGATCTTGCTTCTCGTTTGGGTGCGTTATGAGTTGTATGCAGCACAATTTTGTTAACAACTAACCACTAGGAGCTATTATAGTTTGTGAATACATATATGAATTGTCTCAGCTGTATAAAGTTTAAATGAAATGAGAACTATTATTTCTATTTCACTGCATCTATTTGGCGTTATGTGCTTAGGCATGCATGAATGACAAACTTTCTTTTACAATTTGGCATTGTTTCTAACACGTTTTCACATCAAACAACACTATTTAATTACTTCTAAGTTCTAATGATTGGGTTCATTTGATTAAGTATATGTAAATGTAACATTTTCAAACTATTTTCACACCATATATGATATTTACTTCGCAATTAGTTCAGGTCATTTAACAATAATATGACACTACTTAAAAGTTAAAACCAATTTGTACCCGTTGGGTCAATTTTGACAAATATAGCACTCTTGACCCATTTCATACAATTGGTTCCCAACTTTTCCCAAACTCGTTACAACTGATTTATTCATTTTCTTTTGGTATCATTTAATGATTCTTAACCTTCAACAACACTTACAGCCATCTTCATCCACATTTAGGTCTTTTGACCCATTTTGTTCTTTAACTCATATCAATCACGTGCTTCTAATTTTGTGATTAAATAACTTTTTGTTCAAAAATAATGGTTCTATCTGAAAGTAAAATTCCCAATACATATTCAGTCTTAACTTTCAAAATTGGCAACTTTGGTCCTTGTACTTACATATTTCACATTATTGCACAGTTTGACTTTTTGGTCCAAATTCAACTATTTACTTCTTTGATTTTGATTTTTTTGGATTTTGGATGTTATAGCTTTAACGCATATTGTCCCACTTCAAATGAAAACAATAGGCTAAAACATTAAAAAGAAAAACCATGTGATCATGTCTATAGAATAGCTTGGTCATAAGTCCAAATAAGCATATCTATATACTTAACACATCACTGGATATCATTTTTAGGTTATATGACAACTCCAGCTATTATAGTTTGGGTTTTCTATTTGTTAGGAAGCATAGCCACATTTTTATTAATGTATCTAGGACCATGATGTTACTACTATTCTTCACCACAGAATTTCTTCTAAATTCTGTCCTTTCATGTAATTCCTGATGACTAATTCTATTATCTGTCCCTAATACTAGTGAATAAGCATGATGATGAGGGACCATGGTGCTATGTACAGATTGAAACCAGGCCATGTGTTCTCCTTCATAAATGATTTTGTATCTATTATCATTCTAAAACCAAGTTGGAAGACAAAACCATGTGATTTTGCCTTTTCAACTATATATCACTATCTAAGATCTAGTGCTCTATACACCTTCTATATAAACCATTCAATATGCACAACATAACCACAACTTTCATAACAATCCTCCAAAACATTTTAAGAAATATTTCGAATTAAACTCTTTCTCCTTTCATCAGCCTTTTAAAGTTGAAAATGGCCATTCTTATGCCTCGGATTATTCAAGCAAAGAAAATTCTCCGACGATCATTCTCAAATGGAAGAACCACAGCATCTATAGACATCCCAGAAGGGTATTTTGCAGTTTACGTTGGGGAAGAAGAGAAGACGCGATTTGTGGTACCCGTATCACTATTAAGCCAACCTAGGTTTCAAGAATTACTACATCAGGCAGAGGAAGAATTTGGGTACAGCCATCCAATGGGTGGGCTCACAATTCCATGTAGGGAAGAAGTATTCACTAATCTTGCTTCTCGTTTGGGTGTGTTATGAGTTGTTGTATGCAACACAATTTTGTTAACAATTAACCACTAGGAACTATTGTAGTTTGTGAGTAGAGATATGAATTGTCTCAGTTGTATAAAATTGGAGTAATTGAATTAAGAACTATTATTTCTATTTCACTTTTATCTATTTGGCGTTATGTGCTTAGGCATGCATGAACGACAAACTTTCTTTTACACTTTGGCATTGTTTCTAACACGTTTGAACATCACACAACACTATTTAATTACTTCTAAATTCTATGATTGGGTTCCATTTTCAAACTATTTTCACACCATATTTGATATTCACTTCACAATTGATCTTCTAAGTGTTATGGAAATGTTCAGGCAAGTACTTGAGGTCCTTTAACAACAATAAGACACTACCTAAACCCAGTTTGTACCCGTTGGGTAATTTTGACCAATATAGCACTCTTGACTCATTACATACAATTGTTTCCCAATTTTTCCCAAACTCGTTACATAATTCACATTATTGCACTTTTTGACTTTTTATTTGGCTCTTTGGTCCAAATTCAACTTTTAACTTTGATTCTTTAGATTTGGTGATATTACAGTTGTAAATCATATTGTCCCACTATATATGAAAACAATAGGCTAAAACATTAAGAAATAACCATGTAATCATGTCTAGCTATAGAGTGGCTTTCTTTTAAGTTAATACATTGATCATTGATCATTGATCATTGGACATCATAAGTACATTCTACGACAACTCCAGCTTTTATAACCCACATCAATTTTCTAAAAGAAGTAAACTTAAATTTACCCACCATTTCAAAACCAAAAAACAAGATCAATTTCAATCAATCAACAAAAAACAATGGGGGCACTAATGCGAGCCTGTTCATCTTCTTTCTCATAATCCCAATTGCAGCACCACTCCTTGATGCTCAAACATGTCTTCCATCTACCATCTTCCCTGACTTCCTTATACACCTTAAATCCTGGTAGACCCATGAATACGGAGATTATTTGGTTTCTGAAAAACCACATTTTTTCATCGGCATTGTTTGGGTGGATCTTGTTTTCGCGTGGCCGCTTTCAATTGCTTCGTTGTATGGTACTGTTGCTGGGAAATCTTGGTTGCCCACCACCTGTTTGGTATGGTGTCTCCACTTTCACTGCTATGGTATTCTAAATTTACCCTTTTTTTAATTGTTCACTCCTCTTTGATTTGATTTTTTAAGAAAAAGGATAAGTTTCCTCTTGAATGTTAGTGTCATCTGTAAAGAAGTTGCTATCTTGTAAGTGAAATTTCGGAAAGTTGGTAGGCTCATTTTAATGGCTTATAGCCAACTTGAGCATATGAACTTCTTGTTAATATATTATGTTTTTACACCAATTTTTAAGTGACCTTTGGTACATACGTTATACAGAGCATACGTTATACAGATGATATCCGTTGGCATATCAAATGATACATTTTAAAATTATTTTTACAAGAATCAACCACCGGGTAGGTGGGACATCGAACTCCATGACAGAAATTTTTATTACATTTTAAAAAAAGAAAATAAGCTTACGTATTTGTTATTAATATATGTATTACTTTATTATTTGAAAATTTCAATTCAAACTGAACCTACGGATTTCAACTCTCTAGGCCATTTAACAACTAAAATAACTGTAGTTATATTACATTATCTAAGTTCTTAAAATAAAGTAATTAAAAACCATGCGTTGATCTTAGTTATAATATTAAAAAAGCTTATTAACAATAACAGGTGTAGATCCATTCAAAGTTACAGCTCATTTACAAAGTTTTGGCGACTAGTTTCTGAGCTGAAGTCACCCATCACTTTCAACTTCAATCTTCATATATCTTCATCTTGGACATAATATCAAATTCAATCAACAAAAAAGGTGACTAACAATGGGTGCATTGATAAAACTAATCGACGTAATCCTGTTCTTTTTCTTCCTTGTAATCGCCATTGGAGCTCCAATACTCGATTCTCAAACATGTCTTCCTTCCAGTATCTTCCCAGACGTCCTTATAGATCTCCACTCATGGTACACCCAAAAATATGGAGATTACTTGTTCACCGAAAAACCTCTTTTTTTCGTTGGAATTATTTGGCTTGAGCTTTTTTTCGGGTGGCCTCTTTCGATTGCTTGCCTATATGGCATTGTTGCTGGGAAGTCATGGTTGTCCACCGCTTGTTTATTGTATGGTGCTTATACTTTGACTGCTTTGGTATTATTCTTAACTTCCCCCAGCTCATTTTCTTTAAATCAGAATCTTGGTATTGAACCTAGAATCATTACTATGAATCTGAGATTTTATTTCTACACACAGAATGTATGTTTATTCCTACTAATATTAATTAATTCTTGGTGGCATGGTGTTAAAAATAGTGTAAAGTAGTTATTCTGAAAATGTAGATAAAATTATAGGAAAATGATGGGTGCTGCTAGCCGCATATAAGATTAGTTGTAGTGATTCACAAATGAGAGGTGATTATGTATAAGTCGGAAAATTTAAAGGTTAAAATTTTAAATATTTATTTTTAAAAATTTTTGTGCACCTAACTTAGATGTTGCTAGCAAGATATCCCCTAGAGTAAAATGTATTTGTGATATGTGATAGTTTATGCATATTTAACCTTAGTTATGGTCTATAGATAAAAATCAATTTTTACTATGTTACGTTCACTGGTTCTAATGTTCTATATTTGCACCAAAGAGAATATTGTTGTTAATATTCTAAAAGTATAACGAACGTACTCGTCAACTTTTTTAGGCTGCAATTTTGTCAGAACTTATGGGATCTGGAAAAGCATCAGATAAGCTATTGAAATTGTACCTGCCCTTCTTGGGCTTCGCTGTTTTAGCCATCTTGCGGGGCCTGCTACCACTTTCTCAAAATTCAAATGCAGTTGGCACCCGACCTGCTATGGTCAGGGAAAAGAAAGCTTAGATAGTTCAACATAATCTGCACTCGATCATTGGCCAGTTATCTCAAATCTTTATATTTTCTGCACTACATGGAAGGTTCGTTTCATGTATTGTTGTTTTGTAACATCATCACTCAACTCTTGTGCGCCAATGCTCTTCTGTAACTAAGTTTCCGTTATTCTAAGAACAGGGCTTATTATCTTGTTGTAACTATGATCTCTCGATTGTCTTTGATATATTTGCCATTTCTTTTCTGTCAAATTTTAAGAAAAGGGGAGCATGTTTTGAAATCAAAAGGAGGGTAAACTTTTCATATCAAAACTCAAATTTATCCCGGTTGATGGACTCTCACATACTACGAGACCAAAGGCCATTTGGTATTACATGTATAAATTTAATTATGTATAACTTTGCCGTAAAAATCAAACTAGTGGAAACTATTTTATGTACACATCTGAATGAAAACAAAATTTGGTGGTTTATATATTATGTTTTTACACCAATTTTTATATTACCTTTGGTACATACGTTATACAGATGCTATCCGTTGGCATATTAAATGATACATTTTAAAATTATTTTTACAAAAATCAACCACCGGGTAGGTGAGATATCGAACTCCATGACAGAAATTTTTATTACATGTTTAAATAAGAAAATAAGCTTACGCATGGGTTGTTAACATATGCATTTACTGTTTTATTTGAAAATTTCAATTCAAACTGAACCTACGGGTTTCAACTCTCTAGGCCATTTTTTCTGCATTAAACAACTAAAATAACTGTAGTTATATTGCATTATCTGAGTTCTTAAAATAAAGCAATTAAAAACCATGCGTTGATCTTAGTTATAATATTAAAAAAGCTTATTAACAATAACAGATGTAGATCCATTCAAAGTTATGACAAATCTTTATATTTTCTGCTCAGAAGTCAAACGTAATTATATATCATTCTCTTGCATGATTGTTGTAACAGAAGATGAAGAACTTATATTTCATTCTCTTGCATGATTGTTCTTAACATTTCTAAGATCTATCTTGTATATGTGACAGTGGCGTATACAGGTACAAGGGAGTATGCACATGCATACCCATTGAGCAATATCACTAAGGTAAAAAAGTCAAATTTCATGTAAATATTGAGATCTTTATATTAAGTGCATAACATATATAAAGATTGTGCATACCCACTTCAAAAGATTGACAGGAAGTCCATGCCCAAGTGCAACTGAGGGAGACTAATTAACATTAACATAAAGGTATATAACTTCGTAATGGTCAATGAACTTATCTCCATTTGATATAGGTAATCTAATCAAACATATTTTTGTAGCATGTAGAATCACACATGTTGATTGTATCGGCTATTAAAGTTTCAAAAGAGTATAGCTCATATCATCGAGTGTCATTGTATTTGACAATTTGCATCTTTCTCTTCAGCTTTGTTAAGGACTTCATTAAATAATATGTTGATCAAATGGCTATTAACCTAATTTTATTTGGACGATCCATGCATCAAAAAGCTATAAGATCAAATCTCATATACACTAGATAAACTGACCCGAGAAACAACCCGAGAAGAACCCAAAGTATAAAATTTTTACTACCCCAAATCGGAACATGTTTTGGTAAATGAGTTGAAATTACAATATCTATGACTATAGGTGATAGCCCACATAGAAACATGTTTGTGTGAACAGTCTCATTGCTAACATCTCAAACAGTCTTATTAATTCCCTAACTACATTCTGCATTGAATTATAGACAACTTACAACTAACTTCATACAAAAATGTTTGGGAAATTATTAAGTATAGGTAACATGTCTCTATAACCATAGAAGAAGGGTAGAGATGAACAACTTAACAGTGGAGTCTCAAATATGAAAATGACAGCATTTTTAAAGTCAACTATAATTTGCCCAGCTGCAATCATCAATACCCATTTATTCCATCTATGCTATTGTTGCTGGGAAATCTTGGTTGACCATCACATGTTTGACTTATGGGGTTCTACATTTTTACTGCTTTGGTAAGTATTCTCAACTTCCATCTATGCTAATGTTGCTGGGAAATCTTGGTGACCATCACAAGATTTCCACCTTTGTTTTTGACACATTGTTTGTCTTTTCAGTCACATATATACTGTAACTTCCAAAAAATAAATAGTAGGTAACACACATATCACTATCATTTTTAATCTCACTCTTAAAGCCCATGTTTGACAGTGTATAACAATGTCTGAAGTGTACAACAATCGTTACCAATTACCTCAATGGGAGTATCTCTCTAGGTACTTAAATTTGAGCTTAACCACTTCTCATGATTAATGACTGCTTTTCGAGAAGCCAAAGCCGCCAGCCTAATACCTAAAAGACATGGGTACCATCTTCAATACAGGAGTTACAATCTGTGACAGAGGAAGATAATTTTTTAGCACATACACATTACTGGATAGAGTGTGTAATCCATAGACACTTAAAATGGGTTCTGACCTCTAACTCCTGGCATATATCCAAGAATGTTTATGTAATCTAAATCCATGTTGAGTGCATCAACTAATCTGCATCCAGAGCATAAACCCATATTGAAACCGCCAATTCAAAACAGATTTTGGTAAACCAACATCCAAACTGCCAGGGAAGTTTTTTACAAGCCACGGCATAAAGCCATATTGAAAGCGTCAATTCTAACAGATTTTGGCAAAACACCAGAACCGCCAATAGACATTTTTTACAAGCCACGCTATAAAGCCCTATTGAATTCGTCAATTTTGACCCCATCTTCGAAAAAAACCAAAATTGACAAGGGACATTTTTCACAAGCCACACTATAAAGGCCTATCGAATTCGTCAATTTTGACCACATTTTGGAAAACCAACATCAAATCCAACAAAACTACATTCTCTACAACCCACGGCATAAAGCCATATCGAATCCGTCAATTTTAAACATATTTTGACAAACCAACATCAAATATGACAAAGGGACATTTTTTACAACCCACGGCATAGAGCCATATTGAAACAGTCAATTTTAAAAAGATTTTGGCAAACCAACATCGAAACCGACAAGGGACGTTTTCTACAACCTATGACATAAAGCCATATCGAAACCGTCAATTACAGATTTTGGCAAACCAACATTTGGCAAACCAACATTGAAGCAGACAAGGAAAGATTTTTACGAGCCACATCATAAAGCCATATCGAAACCGTCATTTTCAAACTGATTTTGGCAAACCAACATCGAAAATGACAAGGGACGTTTTCTACAAGCCACGACATAAAGCCATACTGAAACCGTCAATTTTAAACATAATTTCCCAAACCAACATCGAAACCGACAACGGACGTTTTTTACAACCTATGGCATAAAGCCATATCCAAACCGTCAACTTTGAACAGATGTTGGCAAACCAACATTGAATATGACAAAAGGGACATTTTTTACAACCCAGGGCATAAAGACATAGCGAAACCGCCAATTTTAAACAGATTTTGCCAAACCAACACTGAAACCGACAAGGAAGATTTTTTACAAGCCCCCATAAATCCATATCAAAACCATCGATTTGAACAGATTTTGGCAAACCAACATCGAAAACGCCAAGGGACGTTTTCTACAAGCCAAGGCATAGAGCCATGTGGTGTCTGGATAGTTTCTAGATAATTAAAATCAACCAAAACAGCTCAATGGAGAGGCAGAAACATAAACTAGTCAGCACTTCAGAGTAATGCTTTACTAGGATGTTCAAGCAGTGACCTAACAGACTTCTCAAGGCCTCCCTCAGCTAACTGACACGAGACCTCTAAAAAGTATAGGCATAGCCACATATAATTAGCATGACCAGATGGGAACTAGTAACTATTGACTGCATTAACATTTGCCTGCAAGAATATGTGTTAATATTCGATAATAAGTCAATCACTCATAAACAAATAAATGTGCAAATATAGATCTTCATACCAACCATCATTTGAAGTGTACCATATAAGATTCATACTGAAAAGACGACCTGGGATATGTGTTAGCAACAGGAAATATCCCTATCTATTACCACCAGGATAGCATCAAACTCATTGCCATTTCCCTGCCTTCAGTGAGAAGATCCATATTCCTAAACTTTTAAAATTGAAAATACGTAAAAAATAAATACAGGAAAAGTAATTAAAAATCCAAACAACAAAAATTATAGTTTCACCTCAATAACTTGAGAGCTTGCATTTCTTTAAGAAAGAAGCTAAACTGAATCCCTGAATCCTTGTCAAACTGAACCAGAGATAACAATTGCATAAAGGAACCACATGTTTACAAAGGACTTCAGAATTATTAAGAAACAGTAATAAATCCTGAGTAGAGTAAGAGGTATGCAGAGAAGCAAGGGTAGCACATGATTCATCAACCTGCCCCATACAGAAGTTTTTACCTGCAAATCGAGAAATCGGAGGATATGTAAAGATAGTGGCAGAGAAAAGAAGACAAACACGACAATCGACACCAGAAAGAACAAAAATCCAATCATTTCAGTTCTATCTCAACCTGCAACATCTCCTTATAAATGCATAAATAACAATAAGTAAACCAATTAGTCTAAAGAAGACCATGTCAGAAGATTTGATTCTGAAAAACCAGCAAACAATGGGTAGATTTCACTAAAACTCTGCAAACATAAATCAAACAAATATATGGTGATTGTTTTAATTTTCCAGAAATCCGAAAGGATACAAAAAAGAGTTTAAAACCAGTTTCACATGTAAACAAAACAAGATCATTGTACATGGATAAAGATGCTGATGGCATTACAAAGAAAATGCAAGAGGCAAAGTTTTAGTTAGTGTTATTTTCACAGGTTTCAAAAGTAAGATGTCACTCAGTATTTATCCAAACTTACCACAAACAGCAGCCAAAGGGAAAGGATAAACATCAGATTAAAGCAGATGGTACCTGCTTCTTCAGGCATCTCCAAACCCTAATTCACACACAAAAAAATGTTTAGAGAAAAATACAGAAGTATATCAAATTAACTTTTTATTAAAAAAATGCACTATTTATAACTTATGTAATTCTTGCTAGATTAATAAAATAATTATAATTTTGTTTCAAACAAAATAAAAGTTTAATTATGATAGATTAATAGCATGTCATTTTTACCCCAAAACAACAATGTTTGCCTAATATATGTAAGGGTTAGAATGCACCAATAGTATCTTTATTTATTATATTATATCATTTATTATATTTATTACAGTTAGTAAAATAAATGAGATTAGAAAAGTTTCTTAAATTAAAACTAAAATTGAAAATTTTAAAATAAGAGAAACCGCGTTTGACTTTGACTTTGAGTATTGAGTTTCACTTTGCGTTTAAGTAACGCGATCGATACGTATAAATACACCGAATGCGTTCCCTTCACCCGATCTCTGTTCGAAATTAGGGTTTTTTAGCATTCTGTAAGTATCCCCAATTTCTACTCTCTCTTCGAATTTAGCGTTTAAAGCATTCTGTAAGTATTCCCAATCTATAATTTCGAAATTAGGGTTCTATTGTCTAAACTGTTGTGTATGGAGTATAATTCATACTTTCTGTTTCAATTGCTTTTGTTGTTATCCATCTGTTTTATAAATTTACATATAAGTTCTCAAATTTCATTCTATTAGGGTTTTGACCTAATTCCGTTTTAGGGTTTCTTGCTGTCGGTTTTGATTCTTTTAATTTTTTAACTTATAATAATTAGTGATCATGCCAAGTAGTTCAAGAAGCAAGCATAGTTCAAGAGAGTACGCTGATATTGATAATAGGGTTTCCACTGACGGAACCTGTCTTGCTTCATCTACAACCAGATCAACATTAAGAGATGCATTGAACTTCAATGACAACCTAGTAAGTAGTATCATGTGATGATTTGTGGAAAGAGTAGGATTTTGGTCATATATGCAAACTAAACATATATTCCCACTTTTGTTCCTGCAGCAACCCAACATTCTTCCACGCCTTCTATTCTTCCACATACTGTGATGAAAATATAAGTGTTACCTAACCATTTCTGAGCGCACTACATCACTTATTAACGATGAGGTAAAATAATTACAAACCATTTTGATGTTTTGTCACTCTTGAAATGGTGTAAGCTTCATATTTACTGAACAACAGTTTTTTTCCCAACCAGCATTTCAATCATCTGAAAATAATTACCAGCAGCATCCACCCATGATTGTTTAGCATATGGGCAGTTTCAGTTATCAATAAGAAGGCAGTGTAACAATAACGAGCTGAGGAAATGTTGGCCGTACATTACCAGTTGCCTAAACTATTTAATTTTCTTTGGATTATCAATTCTTCAAAAGTAGAAACATGAAAAGGAAGAACATAAAACATTAGTCAAATACCATGAAGCTAAATTTTGCTACAAATAAGGTATGGCTTTTAACAGCTAAATTAAATGGCTTTTTGTAATGAACTTGAAACCACATAGAAGCTTGATAAAGGAGAATTATATAGTTGCTACGATAGTACCATGTACTAATTATGTAGATAAGTAATCAAACAATCAATTTTTAAGTTCTCATTTAAATTTTAGAGAGAATACCGGAATACAAGATTTTACTACCTCAGGCTTCATGTCTTCAGGGTCAGGATTAAACTCCGTGTCATCCCAATCTTTGGGCTGTCAATCTGAATGTGAATGAGCATTAATAAGCTCTTTTAATTATATATTCAAACTATTGCCCGTGTGACCTTGTTTATAATTTTACCTTATTGGCCTCTGGGTTCTTAATCTGCTTTGCAGGGAGAAGATCCCAATCAGAGTACAAACTTCCAGTCTGTTTGAGGATAGTTGTAGGTTGCATCAGGGCGAAGGATGAAGGTATAAACATGTGAAAGTTGGTTAGCCTAACAAGGAACGTCTTTTTTAGTGAAACAACAAAACCCTTTTTAAAGCCATAAGCACTTAATTTATGCAATCCCAAACACACATTTATAACGGAGAACACGCATTCTACCTCCTATTGTGTCCAAATACACCTAGTATGTACAAATTGTCTCGAGTGAAACTTGAACCCACAGTTCCTCGTGGTTGATAGGTTACTTCCATACCGCTAGACCACAAGGCCCTTTGATCACCAAAGTGTAGTTATAATGCAGACAACCTCTTCATCATCAAAAAAACACCAACACCTTCATCAATGTGGCTAAGTTTTGGGAGAAAAAACAAGATGCTTTTAAAGCCATATAAACACTAATTTATGCAATACCAGATATCGCTTTATATGAATAAAAACCAATTTTGTTGAGGAAAGTATGAGGCTTAGAACTGTAAAAACAATCGGTACAAACAGGATAAAACAGCGATGGCTGCAACAATCACGACGTCATCGAATGTATCAGACAGCCTGAATGTTACCACACCAAGATACTCTATAGCTCAAAGTTTGACCGATTAACTCAGACAAATTAAAATTCATCATCAGAGCCCCTTATTATACACATTACTTCCCTTTAGAATATAAAACTTAGTGAATCAGACAAATCGTCCCTGGAAGTGCTTAAGTTACCTCATTATCAAATGCATAAGAATCATTACCAATTACCTCAACGGAAGTATCTCTGTAAGTGCTTAAATTACCTCATCATTAAATGCATCAGTATAGAAAAACAAGCTATTTCTACACGAGACAACCAGAGAATTGTCCCGCCAATAAACAGTAGATCTCATATTTGCCAGCAATTTGAACCCGTTTACTTGAATTCAGCAAAATCAATCTCTAAACTACAAGAACAACAAAACCCTAATTTTGAAGAAATCAACAAAATCAAAAGAAAAAACCCTAATTTCGACCAATTTAACGAACTCATAAGAAAAAAATCCCTAATTTCGACCTTTGTGATGATTTATGATTAAGTAAAATGAAATCATCTTATTGTTCAACATGTGTTAAAGATTGTATTGTCATTTTTACCAAATGTATATTTCATAAAAATATATGAAAGCAAATAGTACAGAAAAAGTTAACTGCGTTTCATATTTCCTTATTTAATAAAATTTGATTCAAGGACTCCCTTTGTATATTCAATCAAAAACCGAGTCTCTGAAGTACATTTGTAACCCTACATGTCCTTTTGAGATTTATGTTTCTTTATGACCAAGGGAGATATGAGTTTATATTATTTTTTTAATTATTTAGATTCATATGGCTAACGATTCTAATTTGACATGAACACTTATAACAACATAAAATCAGGGTATTGACTTCGCACCATTGAATTTTTATTATAGTACGTCATTTTATTACATATAAAGACAAGACGATCCATATTTATTAAATAAACAACAACAACAACAATACCCAAATCTCGCCCATACCTCTACCCGAATGTAGAGAGATTGCTTCCGGGGAGACAATAAAATAAACAATACGTTAACTAATATAACGTTATCGCCGATTATAAACATAACAATTTATAGTTATACTAATATGAAATTACCTATCAACAAAAATTTAGTTGTGTCTTTATACATATTAATGCATTATTACAAAGTTTCATTTGTCATCATGCGTATCCACGGGTCAATAAACTAGTATTAAATTATACGCAACATTATGAATATGAAAGTTCACTTACAATTAGCCAATCCAAAATTTTAAATTATTAAGTTTACCTTTATAACTTAGTTAATTAAGTATCAACAATATTTTATTATTATTATTATTATTATTATTATTAATATTAATATTATTGTTATTATTGTTGTTGTTGTTATATTGTCTTATATAATAAAAATTATGGTTTCTTTACATTTTTATTATTTTATATAATATAATATAATAAAATAATACCACGATTAATACTAACATGCAAATCACGCAAAATCAACTAATGATATTTTCATTATTAACTCAGTTCTTAAATTAACTTTAATACCTTTATTTGTCTTTATAATTAATCTTGTTCTTTAATTTCTTGCAAGTTGCCAGAAGAAACTAACCATGTGAGATTGCTTTTTATATCTTCCATCACATTTAGTCATTAAATTTCCCCTTAAATATGTTAAATCAGCATGATGATGAGGGACCATGTATGGTGTTATGTACAAAACTAGTGTTAAAACCCGTGCGATGCACGGTAGTGTAATATTGTTTATTTTTGAGTAAATTATGTATAGTTATTAAAGTTTATGCATTAATAAAGTTACAATTTGATCATACAGTTAACTATGTGATAAATATAACACTTGAAAAAATAGATTGGGCAATTAACGAATATATTAAAGAAATTAATATAATTGATTCAAAGAATGAAAAAAAGAAAAAAACAATAACAATTAATGATGGTCATTAATTTATTTTATATATTTTAAGAATGAAAAAAATAATAACAATTAATTATACTTATTAATTTATTTAATCATAGTCTTTAATTATATTAATTAATGTAGTCAATGCTTGCAATTAATTTGACTTTTATGATATATAAAGACACATAAGCAATCTATATATGGTAAAAAAATTTAGAAACATCATATGATTGACACCTAAGATTTTTGCATATGTGGCAAACAATGATTGGAACACATAAGCAATATGATCTCCTCTTTTAGTATATATAAAGATGAAATCAGGCCATATGTTCTCCTTCATATGTTCTACTTCTTTGATTTTGATTTTTTTGAATTTTGAATGTTATAGCTTTAAAGCATACTGAAATCGGCCTTTTGAATTGAAAAATGGCCATTCTCATGCCTTGGATTATTCAAGCGAAGAAAATTCTAACATAGCATCTATGGATATCCCAAAAGGCTATTCTACTGTATATGTTGGGGAACAAGAGAAAATGCGATTTGTGGTACCCGTATCACTATTAAGCGAACCTCTGGTTCAAGAATTACTACATCAAGCAGAGGAAGAGTTCGCGTACAACCATCCAATGGGTGGTCTCACATACCATGTAGTGAAGACATGTTCACGGATCTTGCTTCTCGTTTGGGTGCATTATTAGCGGAATGCAGTAGTCTTTATTTGCTATCACAGTTTTGTTAACAATTAACCACCGAGAACTATCAGTTTAAATGTAAATAGAGATACTTGTCCCATTTGTATATATTGATTTTGAATTACGGGCTATTTCGATTTCGTTGTATTATATTTTGCATCATGTCCTTAGACACAAATGAATGACAAACTTATTTCACCTTCTTTTATTTTGTTAAATACATATAACTTCTTCACATCAAAGTCTGTCTTTGGACTGATATATCAACAAGCATCTTATATGTAGTTTAATTATTATCATGTAAACCTAAGCTAGCACTGTCAGCAACTAAGGATGGCCATTATACTGGTCTAAAACTAGATGTATATTGAAATCTATTTGCTTCGAATATCTAAGAAACTTTTTACTCATTAAACAGAACTTCATACTTCATATCACTGAATAATATGGTAGGACAGTTGGTTAAATTTGTTTTTATGAAGTCATTGGAAATTGTACATGTCCTATGTGATCATTTATGTTATTCATTAAAAGGAGCCTGCTAAGGCCATCTCCAATGCACTCCAACAGTTCTTCTATATTTAGAGATAGAGATAGAGGAAGTCAGATTTCCTCTATATATAGAGGAACACTATTCATCCTCTAAAAACTTTAAACCATACTTAATATATTCGTTAGTCATGTTTATATGTTTTCTTATAGTTAATATTGTTAATTGTTAATTGTTAATAACTAATTAATTAATATTATTAAATCAAATACATGCAATAATACAAATAAAAAGACAACATTCATTTATGATAAACATATTAAAATAATAAACTACAACTTAATGATTACAATTAGTTAAGACTACGATCGCTAGACATAATTACTCTTACTAATTTAATCATAAATACCAGTAGTTATCATCATTTCCTCATATGGGAGCGATATAGTAACTCGGAAAATTAGACGTTAAACTTGTAAACAAAAAGACATGACATGTCTACGTGTTATAAATTCATTTTCAATATATTTGCTATGTATTTTAAATATGTTTGCTACATATTTTTAATACTTTCAAATTTACTAAATATTATAAATATGTTTTCAATTATAAATGATATTTACAATGCACTATTTATTACTTAATAATTTTAAAAAATATATAATAAAATTAAATAAAGTGGTTGTTAACTATAAATTAAGTTGGATAAATATTATAGAGGTGGAATTTTAGAAGAAATGGTTGGAGATAATTTTTTTTAAAGGAAGAATATGCCGAAAAGATTCTCTAATTCCTCTATATATAAAGATAGAGATAGAGGTATGGTTGAAGAGGGCCTATGTGATCATTTATGTTATTCATTAAAAGGAGCCTGCTAAGCTCTTACAAAGGATGAATATTTATTATATTTGAATCCATTGAAAAAAGGCTAGAAACTGATTTTCTTCTACTATACCTTATAGAATAAATCACTACTCTCAATAGAATCAAGACACTCCTTTTGGGTACTATTTGTGTCAACCTCAACGTTCAGCAGAGGTTATATTGTGCCGAATTAAAATAGAAACATCTATAATCTAATATTATCATAATAACTCATCTACTGATACAGCAAGGAAATTAGAATCTGTATGTGCATTGGGATAACAGATCATCCGAGCTTAGCCTAGCTCATTGATGCAGAAATAGATTACCTTGTTGTGGTACAAAACATGTCTATGACATAAATAGGTCACATTTATGCCACTTGAAATTAGTTTATAATGGTTATTAGGTGTGAAGGCACAATGTCCTACAGATACCTCAACCTTATGACAACACCATGTGATTTGGAACTGTTCTTCACTATTGTTCTTAGAACTCTGGCCATACAATATCCTTTTGTTTTGCAGAGTGAAGATCTTCTTCCACAATAATATCTGTCATTTTATGGTTGTAAGACTTAATCTGGTTTTTTCTTGCAAGTTGGTAGAAGAAATTATGTGAGATAGCTTTTCATATCTTCCTTCACAATCAGTCATTAAATTTCCCTTTCGTATCCACCATATGTGATACATGGATTTGTGAATAAGCATGATGATGAGGGACCATGATGCTATGTACAGATTGAAACCAGGCCATATGTTTTCCTATATAAATGATTTGTATTAATAATCCTTCTAAAACCAAGTTGGAAGACAAAACCATGTGATTTTGCCTTTTCAACCATATATCACTATCTAAGATCTAGTGCTCAATCCACCTTCTATATAAACCATTCAATATGCACAACACAACCACAACTTCATAACAATCCTCCAAAACATTTTAAGAAATACTTCGACTTAAAAACTCTTTCCCTTCATCAGCCTTATAAAGTTGAAAATGGCCATTCGTATGCCTCGGATTATTCAAGCAAAGAAAATTCTCCGACGATCATTCTCAAATGGAAACAACACAGCATCTGTAGACATCCCAAAAGGGTATTTTGCAGTTTATGTTGGGGAAGAAGAGAAGACGCGATTTGTGGTACCCGTATCACTATTAAGCCAACATATGTTTCAAGAATTACTTCATCAAGCAGAGGAAGAATTTGGGTACAACCATCCAATGGGTGGCCTCACAATTCCATGTAGTGAAGACATATTCATTGATCTTGCTTCTCGTTTGGGTGCGTTATGAGTTGTATGCAGCACAATTTTGTTAACAACTAACCACTAGGAGCTATTATAGTTTGTGAATACATATATGAATTGTCTCAGTTGTATAAAGTTTAATTGAAATAAGAACTATTATTTCTATTTCACTGCATCGATTTGGCGTTATGTGCTTAGGCATGCATGAATGACAAACTTTCTTTTACAATTTGGCATTGTTTCTAACACGTTTTCACATCAAACAACGATAATTAATTACTTGTAAGTTCTAATGATTGGGTTCATTTGATTAAGTATGACAGTACTTAAAAGTTAAAACCAATTTGTACTCAGTTGGGTCAATTATGACAAATATAGCACTCTTGACCCATTTCATAGGAATTGGTTCCCAACTTTCGCCAATCTCGTTACAACTGATTTATTCATTTTCTTTTGGTATCATTTAATGATTCTTAACCTTCAACAACACTTACAGCCATCTTCATCCACATTTAGGTCTTTTGACCCATTTTGTTCTTTAACTCATATCAATCACGTGCTTCTAATTTTGTGATTAAATAACTTTTTGTTCAAAAATAATGGTTCTATCTGAAAGTAAAATTCCCAATACATATTCAGTCTTAACTTTCAAAATTGGCAACTTTGGTCCTTGTACTTACATATTTCACATTATTGCACAGTTTGACTTTTTGGTCCAAATTCAACTATTTACTTCTTTGATTTTGATTTTTTTGGATTTTGGATGTTATAGCTTTAACGCATATTGTCCCACTTCAAATGAAAACAATAGGCTAAAACATTAAAAAGAAAAACCATGTGATCATGTCTATAGAATAGCTTGGTCATAAGTCCAAATAAGCATATCTATATACTTAACACATCACTGGATATCATTTTTAGGTTATATGACAACTCCAGCTATTATAGTTTGGGTTTTCTATTTGTTAGGAAGCATAGCCACATTTTTATTAATGTATCTAGGACCATGATGTTACTACTATTCTTCACCACAGAATTTCTTCTAAATTCTGTCCTTTCATGTAATTCCTGATGACTAATTCTATTATCTGTCCCTAATACTAGTGAATAAGCATGATGATGAGGGACCATGGTGCTATGTACAGATTGAAACCAGGCCATGTGTTCTCCTTCATAAATGATTTTGTATCTATTATCATTCTAAAACCAAGTTGGAAGACAAAACCATGTGATTTTGCCTTTTCAACTATATATCACTATCTAAGATCTAGTGCTCTATACACCTTCTATATAAACCATTCAATATGCACAACATAACCACAACTTTCATAACAATCCTCCAAAACATTTTAAGAAATATTTCGAATTAAACTCTTTCTCCTTTCATCAGCCTTTTAAAGTTGAAAATGGCCATTCTTATGCCTCGGATTATTCAAGCAAAGAAAATTCTCCGACGATCATTCTCAAATGGAAGAACCACAGCATCTATAGACATCCCAGAAGGGTATTTTGCAGTTTACGTTGGGGAAGAAGAGAAGACGCGATTTGTGGTACCCGTATCACTATTAAGCCAACCTAGGTTTCAAGAATTACTACATCAGGCAGAGGAAGAATTTGGGTACAGCCATCCAATGGGTGGGCTCACAATTCCATGTAGGGAAGAAGTATTCACTAATCTTGCTTCTCGTTTGGGTGTGTTATGAGTTGTTGTATGCAACACAATTTTGTTAACAATTAACCACTAGGAACTATTGTAGTTTGTGAGTAGAGATATGAATTGTCTCAGTTGTATAAAATTGGAGTAATTGAATTAAGAACTATTATTTCTATTTCACTTTTATCTATTTGGCGTTATGTGCTTAGGCATGCATGAACGACAAACTTTCTTTTACACTTTGGCATTGTTTCTAACACGTTTGAACATCACACAACACTTATTAATTACTTCTAAATTCTAATGATTGGGTTCCATTTTCAAACTATTTTCACACCATATTTGATATTCACTTCACAATTGATCTTCTAAGTGTTATGGAAATGTTCAGGCAAGTACTTGAGGTCCTTTAACAACAATAAGACACTACCTAAACCCAGTTTGTACCTGTTGGGTCAATTTTGACTAAGATAGTACTCTTGAACCATTACCTACAATTGCTTCCCAACTCTTCCCAAACTCATTACAACTGGTTAATGTAATTGTTTTATTATCATATAGTTTCTTTCCCTTCACGACACCTATAGTCATCTTCATCCACATTGTAGGTCTTTTGACTCATATGGCATCTTTGACCCATTTAGTTCTTTGACTCATATCCTTTTATCCTGGTCGGAGGAGAAATTAGCAAACGTTTAGCATTGCTCAAGCTTGGTGCCAATCAAGCTCTGATTTGAGAGAAAAAAGAAGTATGCCTTCGCCATATGAAATATGAATATTAAGTAATAACAGCATGGCACTGTGAATTCGATATAATAAATTTTGTATTCGAAATATTAGATTATGTATGGAGAGAGTAGTATGAGAAAAGCGCAACTTCTGTATTTATTATCGCCTTCATTGCTGCTCCTCCGGTAGATTTTGATGGTATACGGTATACGTGAACCTATTTCTATACGTGAACCTGTTTCTGGATCTCTACTTTATGGTGACAATATTATTTCAGGTGCCATTATTCCTACTTCTGCAGCCATCGGTTTGCATTTTTATCCAATATCGGAAGCAGCATCTGTTGATGAATGGATATACAATGGTGGTCCTTATGAACTAATCGTTCTACACTTCTTACTTGGTGTAGCTTGTTACATGGGCCGTGAGTGGGAGCTTAGTTTCCATATGGGTATGCGACTTTGGATTCCTGTTGCAGCTGCGCCTATTGTTTTCTTGATCTATCCAATTGGTCAAGGAAGCTTTTATATGGTATGCCTCTAGGAATTTCGGGTACTTTCAACTTCATGATTGTACTCACATGATTCTAATTCTGTGATCAACTAACTTCTTTTTCAACAATAACGGTTCTATCTGAATTATAACTCCAAACATACATTTAGTCATAACTTTCAAAATTTGGCAACTTTGGTCCCTGTATTTACATAATTCACATTATTCATTTTGACTTTTTTGTTTGACTCTTTGGTCCAAATTCAACTTTTTTGAATCTTTGGATTTTGGGATATTACAGTTGTAAATCATATTGCCCCACTATATACGAAAACAATAGGCTAAAACATTAAGAAATAACAGTTGTGAATCATATTGTCCCAAAAGGCTATTTTGCTGTTTACGTTGGGAAGCAAGAGAAGACGCGGTTCGTTGTACCTGTATCACTATTAAGCCAAGCTATGTTTCAAGAATTACTTCACCAATCAGAGGAAGAGTTCAGGTACAACCAACCAATAGGTGGCCTCATGATTCCATGTAGTGAATATATGTTCACTGATCTTTCTTCTCGTTTGGGTGCATTTTGAGTTGCATGGAGCACTATGTTGTTGCTATCACAATTTTGTTAACAACTAACCACTAGGAACTATTATAGTTTGTGAATAGATATATGCATTGTCTCAGTTGTATGAAGTTTTATTGAATTAAGAACACTTATTTCTATTTCACTGTTTTCTATTTAGCGTTATGTGCTTAGTCATGCATGAATGACAAACTAAAACTTTGGCATTGTTTCTAACACGTTTTAACATCAAACGAAAATATTTAATTACTTCCATTTATGCATGGTTGCTAGCTTGGTGACTACTAATTCCAAGACCACCATTTTTAAGAAACACTAAAGTAGATTTATTATACCATTTGAAGCATCACATTTATGGAACAACAGAAAAAAAAAATCGGTTTTAACATCAAAAGATACATTCAATCTTCAAAATGATAAATATGAACACTTTTGGATGGTTAAAAACTTAATATCCTTTATTTTTATTTTTTTTATTTATTTTTTTTTTTTTTTTGAAAAGCTAACGACTCTATATCTTAACTCAATACAAAAAGAAAAAGATAAAAAGAAAAAAGAAAAATTGAGTATCCAAAATCAAATTGTGTGCCTTTTTTATTATTCAACCTTAATTACATCAAAATTATTTTGCAATATATATGTAAATTTCAGTAACTTAGCCAACACTAATTTCATCCGAAGAATTAAAGTTCGAATTACTCTAAAAAACCTAAGTCAGTTGTTCACCGTACTAGTTTCGTGACTTTCATCCAACACTAGAAAGTCAAATAAAAATTACAAAAAGTCAACTCAAATTTACCCACTACCACAAAATCTCTAAAACCAGATCTAAACGCACATCAAATTTCTAAAATAAGTCAATTTATATTTACCCACCATTTTAAAACCAAAAAACAAGATCAATTTCAATCAATCAACAAAAAACAATGGGGGCACTAATGAAACTAATTGACGCAATCCTGTTCATCTTCTTTCTCATAATCGCAATTGCAGCACCACTTCTTGATGCTCAAACATGTCTTCCATCTACTATCTTCCCTGACTTCCTTATACACCTTAAATACTGGTACACCCATGAATATGGAGATTATTTGGTTTCTGAAAAACCACATTTTTTCATTGGCATTGTTTGGGTGGAGCTTGTTTTCGCGTGGCCGCTTTCGATTGCCTCGTTGTATGGTATTGTTGCTGGGAAATCTTGGTTGCCCACCACCTGTTTGATGTATGGTGTCTCCACTTTCACTGCTATGGTATTCTAAATTTACCCTTTTTTTAATTGTTTACTCCTCTTTGGTTTGCTTTTTTTAAGAAAAAGGGTAAGTTTCCTCTTGAATGTTAGTGTCATCTGTAAAGAAGTTGCTATCTTGTAGATGAAATTTCGGAAATTTGGTAGGCTCATTTTAATGGCGGAAATTTGGTAGGCTCATTTTAATGGCTTATGGCTTATAGCCAACTTGAGCATATGAACTTAAATATTCGTAAATTTCAGATTATAAACTCATAAGCTGTAAAAATATGAGCTTATCAGCAATTCGGAATTTAAATCCATAAAGTTCAAAAATTTATGCTAAAAAGTGAATCTTGGTTGCATTTTCAAAAACTGTTGCATACATCGGTAAGAATTCAACTTTATTTCATTTGATTGGTTAAAAATTAAAACTATTGCATAAACAAGTCATTTCTCCTACTTTATATAGATGTATGTGTATGATGATTTAGGTTTCTTAGATTGTGAGAATACATAGGAATGTTGTACGGAGTAATTGGCTAGTGGTGCTAACTGCAGATACATAAATGGTGAGGATACAAATTTTGGGATGAAGTTTATGATTTTGATAATATGTCCTTATACAAAAAGAACTGGGTCATATTGTAATAATATGATATAATTTGAGCATATGAACTTAATATATTAAGTATGGTTAAACTATAAATCAGACAAAAAAAATTGTGATATCTGCTCCGGTTTGATCCACCCACAAAGTTTACCTGTTTTACCAGTTAAACAACCCACCCATGTTGACTAAAATAAGAGTAGTCCAATCTTTTCATCATCTTTCTTGTGATTTTGTTTTCCAGGGTGCAATATTATCAGAACTTGTTGGATCTGGAAAAGCATCAGAAAAGCTATTGAAAATGTATGCCCCCTTCATGGGCTTTGCTGTTTTAGCCATCTTGCGAGGCCTGCTACCACATTCTCGAAAGTCAAATGCGGTTGGCACACGGCCTGCTACGATCAGGAAAAAGAGAGCTTAGATGGTTTAACATAATCGGCACTTGATCATTGGCCAGTTATCTCAAATCTTTACATTCTCTGCTCATCTACATGGAAGATTTGTTTCAAGTATTATTGTTTTTGTATCATCATCACTCAATTCTATGAGCCAATGCTCTTCTGTACTAAGTTTCCGTTTTTCCAAGAACAGAGCTTATTATCTTGTTGTAACTGGGGTACAAAAACTATGATCTCCTAATTGTTTTTGATATATTTGTCATTTCTTTTTTTGTCAAATATTAAGAAAAGGGGAGCATGTTTTGAAATCAATAAAAGGGTAAAAAATTTATATCAAAACTCATATTTATCATGGTTGATGGGCTCTCACATACCGCGAGACCAAAAGCCATTTTATGTTACATATATAAATTAAATTATGTGTAACACTGCTGTAAAAATCAAACTAGTGGAAACTATTTTATGTACACATCTGAGTGGGAACTAAATTTGGTGTTAATATATTCCGTTTTTACACCAATTTTTAAATGACTTTTGGTACATACGTTATACAGATGCTATCCGTTGGCATATCAAATGATACATTTTTAAAATTATTTTTATAAGAATCGAACACCGGGTAGGTGGGAAATTGAACTCCATGACAGAAATTTTTATTACATTTAAAAAAAAAAAAAAAAAAGCTTCAGTATTATTTGAATATATGTATTACTGTATTATTTGAAAATTCTAATTCAAACTGAACCTACGGGTTTCAACTTTCTAGGCCATTTGTTCTGCATTAAAAAACTAAACTAACTGTCGTTATATTACATTATATATCTAAGTTTTTTTAAAAAGTAATTAAAAACCATGCATTGATCTTAGTTATAATATTAAAAAAGTTCATTAACAATAACAGATCTAGATCCATTCAAAGTGACAGCTCATTTACAAAGTTTTGGTGACTAGTTTCTGATTTAAAGTCACCCACCACTTTCAACTTACAATCTTCAAATATCTTCATCTTAAACATAATATCAAATTCAATCAACAAAAAAGGTGACTAACAATGGGTGCATTGATAAAACTAATCGACGTTATCCTGTTCTTTTTCTTCCTTGTAATCGCCATTGGAGCTCCATTACTCGATTCTCAAACATGTCTTCCTTCTAGTATCTTCCCGAACGTCCTTATAGATCTCAAGTCATGGTACACCCAAGAACATGGAGATTACTTGTTCACTGAAAAACCTCATTTTTTCATTGGACTTGTTTGGCTCGAGCTTGTTTTCGGGTGGCCTCTTTCGATTGCTTGCCTATATGGCATTGTTGCTGGGAAATCATGGTTGCCCACCGCTTGTTTATTGTATGGTGCTAATACTTTGACTGCTATGGTATTATTCTTAACTTCCCCCCGCTCATTTTTTGTTAAATCGGAATCTTCAATAAAACAGGGAATCTTGGTATTGAATCTAGAATCATTACTATGAATTTATGAGATTTTGTTTCTACATATAGGATGTATGTTTATTCCTACTAATATTAATTAATTATTGGTGGCATGGTGTTAAAAATAGTGTAAAGTAGTTATTCTGAAAATGTAGATAAAATTATAGGAAAATGATGGGTGTTGCTAGCCGCATATAAGATTAGTTGTAGTGATTCACAAATGAGTGGTGATTGTGTATAAGTCCGAACATTTAAAGGTTAAAAGTGTAAATATTTTATAAAAAAAATTTGTGCACCTAAACGTAGATGTTGTTAGCAAGATATCCCCTGGAGTAAAATATATTTGTGATATGTGATAGTTGATGCATATTAACCTTAGTTATGGTCTATAGATGAAAATCAACTGTTACTATGTTACATTCACTGGTTAGAATGTTCTATATTTTCACCAAAAAGAAGATTGTTGTTAATGTTCTAAAAGTATAACGAACATACTCTTCAACTTTTTTAGGCTGCAATTTTGTCAGAACTTGTGGGATCTGGAAAAGCATCAGATAAGCTATTGAAATTGTATCTTCCCTTCCTGGGTGTTGCTGTTTTAGCCATCTTTCGAGGTTTGATACCACATTCTCAGACGTCAAATGCAATTAGCACACGACCCGCTGGGAGCAGGAAGAAGAGAGCTTAAACAGTTTACCAAATTCAGCATTGAATAGTTGGTTAATTTTCTTGATATAGCTTCTTCTAACATGACTCTTCTGTCTCAGTTTTGCAGTTTTTGTATCACTAAATTCGTGTTATGAACCACTGCTTGTCTGTAACTTAATGTCCATTGATATTCAAAACGCATGCTAAAGATATTGTTGTACAGGGGATGAAGAACTTATTTTTCATTCTCTTGTATGATTGTTCTCAACATTTCTAAGATATATCTTGTATATGTGACAGTGGCGTATATATGTACAAGGGAGTATGCACGTGCAAACCCTAGAAAAATATCACTAGTGTAAAAACTAAAAAAAGTCAAATTTTCGTGAATAATTTGTGATCTTTATATAAAGTGCATACCATATATAAAGATCGTGCATACCCACTTCCAAAAGAATGACAGGGGGTCCATGCCCAAGTGCAACTGAGGGAGATTAATCAACATAAATGTATATAATTTCGTAATGGTCAATGAACTTATTTCAGTTTGATATAGGTAATCTAATCAAACTTATTTTTGTAGCATGTAGAATCACACATTTTGATCGAATCGGCTATTAAAGTTTCAAAGGAGTGCTCATATCATCGAGTGTCATTGTCTTCGACAATTTCCATCTTTCTCTTCAGCTTTGTTAAGGACTTCATTAAATAATATGTTGATCAAATGGCTATTAACCTAGTTGTATTTGGACAATTTATGCATCAAAAGTTTAAGTTCAAATCTTATATACACTAGATAAACCGCCCCGAAAAACTTCACCCGAGAAGAACCCAAAGTATAATATTTGATCACCTTAAGTAACTAAAACTTTTATTAAGTTCGTGCATACCCGATGATAAATTCCTAGATCCACCATTGATATGTGATACCAAACACAAACAGATTGGTGTTTGACCCCTTTCGTATATGGTTGCCCTGTTGTTCTATAATTTTACTTCTTTGATCTATTTGAGATAAAAATTACCCCAAATCAACATGTTTTGGTAAATGAGTTGAAATTACCATATGTAGATAGATGCTAGCCATATAGAGACATGTTTGTGTGAATAGTCTCATTGCTAGAATTGAGTTCAAATTAGAAGAGAACGAAAGAATCAATCATAACTATCAATTTGGTAAAACCCAACATTCCCCTCACATTCTTTAAAATTAAATATTATAAAACGACTAATATAGAAATTATAAAAGTTACACCCTAAAAATTAACATTTTTTCTCTACGATTAGACATCTCAATGATATACTTTCGGCGAACTTTTTTTATGGGTGTTTCGTCAAAAGTATGTCATGTGAGATGTCTAATTTAAGAGAAAAAAACGATAACTTTTATGGTGCAATTTTTATAATTTTTTAATTAGCCGTTTTTAATATATTCAATTTTTAAAAATGTGGGGGTTTTGTTATCTTGGTGAAAATAGATGGAAGAGATTGATTATTTCATTCTCACAAAAATCTCATTCTCATTTGGACGTAATTCCTCATTGCAAATATCTCAAATAGTCTTATTAATTCCCTAACTACATTCTGAATTGAATTATAGACAACACTTCATAAAAACATGTTTAGGAAATTAAGTATAGGTTACATGTCTCTATAATCATTGAAGAAGGGTAGAGATGACCAACTTAAAAGGTTGAGTCCCAAATATGACAATGACGGCATTTTAGAAGTCATCTCTAATTTGCCCACCTGCAATCATCAATCAATTCCCATTTATCAAACACAGACGTTATTAGAAAAAGATCAAATTCACTCAAAAAAACCTCCCAAAAGAAGCTACGCAAGATGTGGACATTGATCAAGCTAATCGATGCAATATTGTTGATCTACTTTATTGTAATAGCATTTGCAGTTCCACTTCTTGATGCTCAAACCATTCTTCCTTCAAGTATCTTTCCAGAACTTCTAGTAAACTTCAAGAACTGGTTCACCTATGATTTTGGAAATTACTTGTTATCTGAAAAACCTCATTTCTTCATTGGAATTGCTTGGCTTGAGCTTCTCTTTGCGTGGCCCCTCTCAATTGCTTCCATCTATGCTATTGTTGCTGGGAAATCTTGGTTGACCATCACATGTTTGACTTATGGGGTCTACTTTTTTACTGCTTTGGTTAGTATTCTTAACTTTCCTCACTTGTTTTTTCTACCTTGAGCCGTAAGAAGAATGAAAAAAATTATTTTATACACCCAAATATAGTGTAGCTTATATTGTATGAAACCATCAGTTATTTCCAATGGTTTGAAAACCGGTTTTGAGTCGAACTGGTGCTTACTCCGGTTCCAGTCGGACCAGTTGAACCGGCCGATTAGACCGGTTCTGACTTTTTCTCTAACTTTTTTTATTTTTTTATTTTATTATGATAAATAACTAGGTTATAAACCCACGATAACGCGGGTCAAATTTAATTTTTACTTAATCAATTTTTTATATAGTTTATAGAGCGCGATAAAGCGTGCGAATTTAACTTTTATAAATGAATAAAATATTTAGTCAATTTTTTTATATAATGACCGACTTTTTTAATTTAAAAAAATACATCAAATATTTAAGGGCCGGAAGTGTAATTATAGGAAAGAAAGATGTAATTATACAAAAGAAATTAAGATCGTTGGATCTAAAGGGCAGAAAACAATGTGGCCGATATTTTTATATAGTTTATAGACCCGCTATAATGCGGGACAAATTTAATTTTAATAAAATAAATAAAATATTATGGCCAATTTTCTTATATAATTTATAGACTTTTATAATTTTTATAAATAAATTAAATATTTGGTTTAATTTATTAATTTAAATAAATACATCAAATAGTTAAGGGACTGAAAATGTAATTATACGAAAAAAAAATTTAAGATCCTTGGATCTAAATGGTGGAAAACAATGAAGGGGGCTCCCCGCTATAGTGCGGGTTGAATTTAATTTTAATAAAATAAATAAAATATTAGGGCCAATTTTTTTATATAATTTATAGACTTTAAAATTTTTATAAATGAATAAAATATTTGGTCTAACTTTTTTTTATTTAAATAAATACATCAAATAAAATATTGTGGCTGATTTTTTTATATAGTTTATAGACCCGCTATAGTGAATAATAAATTTAATTTTAATGAAATAAATAAATATTAGGGCCAAAATATTTGGTTGATTTTTTTATATAGTCTATAGACCTACGATTACTCTGCAATAATGCCGGACGAATTTATAGACCCGCTATAATGCGGGACAAATTTAATTTTAATAAAATAAATAAAATATTAGGGTCAATTTTCTTATATAGTTTATAGACATTTTAAATTTTTATAAATGAATAAAATATTTGGTTTAATTTTTTAATTTAAATAAATACATCAAATAGTTAAGGGGCTAAAGATGTAATTATACAAAAAAGATTAAGATCGTTGGATCTAAATGGTGAAAAACAATGAAAAACTCAGATTGTTACATGTTATCCTTTTTTAATTATATATAACAAATAACAAATATGAAAATATGAATTGATAAAAGATTTCCTATTTTAATGAGAGTTTGTATTTGTATACACAAAGCCAATTTGTTACATCGGTATACTCGTGCTAATTTTTTGAAAATTGAAAAAGTGATACCGTACAAATATCCTTTTCTAGTTTTCTTCCCTGTTATCTCTACACCACCCTTTTCTTTTTACTGTGTTAGGTAGGTATCACCCTCAAATATGAAATCAACTCTGTCTCTTTCTAAAAAAGCTGAAACAACGCTATCACTATAATTGTTCATCCCATATTAAAAAAACACACTCAGTTGGCACCACTATGTATCTGTTTAATTCATGATTCCGACAAAAACGTTTCGAGTAATCCTAGTAACCCATCTTTTTCTTTATCAGATCTACTCCGGCAATCACCTACCGCTAATTACCTCACCACCATCGTTGTCGCACTCCTCTACCTGTTCTGCATGTGTAAAATATGTCGTTTGAAAAAAAAGGAACAAAAGAAAGAAAGAAAACCGGTCCAACCCGGTTCCTGTTCCCGGTTCGACCGGTGAACCGGTCGGTGTTGACTTGGTCAAACTAGCCCCTAAACTAGTGTACAACCGGCTGGATTTCTCGATTTTTCCGGTTCGACCGGTTTCGAAAACATTGGTTATTTCACACAAAGATGAAGAATGTTGTCAGAAATGGTCGACTTTCGACCTATTTGGCCCACGTTCTATTTAAGTTGACCCATTGGAGAAAGTATATAAACCAAATCTCATTATGCTTAGGTAGTGGTTCAAGTGTATAAATCATAACCGTAGAGAATAGTAGTTCACTCTTTTCATATTCTTTCTTATACTATTTTTCAGGTTGCAATATTATCAGAACTTATGGGATCCGGAAAAGCATCAAAAAGGCTATTGTATTTTTACTACATCTTTATGGCTTTTGCTGTTTTAGCCATCTTACGAGGTCTGTTACCACTTGCCCAGAATTCAAATGCATATGGCACACAACCCGCTCTAGTCGTGAAAAAGAGAGCTTGAATGGTTTACAAAACGGGTCAGTTCCTCTTAAACTTAGTTGGGGTACTTATAATATTCCAGGCTCAGGCTTATGATATTGTTGTCACAAGATTTCCACCTTTCTATTTGACACATTGTTTGTCTTTTCAGTCACATGTATACTGTAACTTCCAAAAAATAAATAGTAGGTAACACACATATCACTATCATTTTTAATCTCACTCTTAAAGCCCATGATTGACAGTGTCTGATATGTACAACAATCGTTACCAATTACCTCAATGGGAGCATCTCTAAGTACTTAAACTTGAGCTTAACACTTCTCATGATTAATGACTGTTTTCGAGAAGCCAAAGCCGCCAGCCTAACAGGGTTGAAAAAGTCGCTTGTCAGGGTCGGGTCGGCCGGGACCTTGTGCGCACTAGTCGGCCAAGTCAGGGAATAGTCAGATTTGACCTTTTTTTACTTTTTTACATGTGATATCTACATAAAATTTTAAATTTTGTAGTCTTTAAATAAACAAGGGAATTGAAAATAATTTGAATATAAACAATAAATAGGTAATATAGTATAAATATAAGAGACTAAAATGTAAAATTTAGTACTAATTCTTGAAAACATACAAATTTCTCTCCCGTTTTACAGATCTTCATCTTCACTTCATGCACTTCATCTTCACCTTCTCTCCCATTTCATCTTCACTTCATCTTATACATCTCATCTACTCCTTTCCGTCTCTTTTTAACTATCCATCGTTGGAATAACTCACACAGCTAATCGGGAATTCCTCAACTCGCTGGATTTCTACCATGTTTGACCGACTTGGTCCTAGTCGGGTTGGCACCCTCCAAAAAAGTGACTAGCCGGCCGACCTTTACAACCATGCAGCCTAATACCTAAAAGCTATGGGTACCATATTCAATACACGAGTTACAATCTGTGACAGAGGAAGATATGTTTTAAGCACATACACATTACTGAATGGAGTGTGTAATCCAGACACCTAAAAATGGGTTCTGACCTTTAACTCCTGCCATATATCCAAGACTCTGTTTATGTAATCTAAATCCATGTTGAATGCATCAATTAATCTGTGCATTCAGAGCATAAACCCATATTGAAACCGCCAATTCAAAACAGATTTTGGTAAACCAACATCGAAACCGCCAGGGAAGTTTTTTACAAGCCAAGGCATAAAGCCATATTGAAAGCGTCAATTCTAACCGATTTTGGCAGAACACCGAAACCGCCAAGGGACATTTTTTACAAGCCAAGGCATAAAGCCATATTGAAAGTTGAAACCGTCAATTCTAACAGATTTTGGCAAAACACCAAAACTGACAAGGGACGTCTTTTACAAGCCACGCTATAAAGCCTATCGAATTCGTCAATTTTGACCACATTTTGGCAAACCAACATTGAATCCGACAAAGGTACATTTTCTACAACCACATTGTAAAGCCAGATCGAAACTGTCAATTTTAAACAGATTTTGACAAACCAACATCGAATCCGACAAAGGGACATTTTTTACAACCAACGGCATAAAGCCATATCGAAACCGTCAATTTTAAACAGATTTTCGTGAACAATATCGAAACCGAAAAGGGACGTTTTCTACAAGCCACGGCATAGAGCCATATGGAAAGAGTCAATTTTAAACAGATTTTGGCAAACCAACATCGAAACCGACAAGGGACGTTTTCTACAACCTACGACATAAAGCCATATCGAAACCGTCAATTACAGATTTTGGCAAACCAACATTGAAACAGATAGAGAGCGCTTTTTACAAGCCACATCATAAGCCATATCGAAACCGTCATTTTCAAACTGATTTTGGCAAACCAACATTGAAAATGATAAGGGACGTTTTCTACAAGCCACGGCATAAAGCCATACTGAAACCGTCAATTTTAAACATACTTTGCCAAACCAACATCGAAACCGACAAGGGACATTTTTACAACCTACGGCATAAAGCCATGTTGAAACAGTCAATTTTGAACGGATTTTGGCAGACCAACATTGAATCCGACAAAAGGGACATCTTTATATCTTTGATCTCAAACCTATAAATATAATACATCTGAAGTGGCTCAAACCTGCGGAACAAGTCTATATTCCTAAGTATATCTTCTGCTCTGGAAGGAGGGAAGCTGAACCCTAACCTTCTTGGACATTTTGATCTTTTCTATTCTGTCCTTGGCTCATTAAATATGCACCTGACATAAATTAATTAAGAAACATAAGTTAATTAAGGACACAGTTAACTTTTAGGGAGATTAATCAAAGTAGGAAATATATAGACAAAGAGCAACTTCATGTACCCTGGTTGGGACAGACATTGTAGCATTAGAGAAGCGAAATACATTATACATGTTATTCAAAAGGTCCAATAATGTATATATATTAGACCTTTTGAGGCAGTTATAATTATACGAGGTATTTCTAATTGGGGTTAATTCATCAAAAGTGCAACGTACTGGCATTAAATGTTCCATGTATACAAGCTATCTATTTTATGTTCTAGGCATGCAACAAACCGGAAAATATTGTATCGGTGTATGTAACATGGCAACCAGTTACCGGGACAACAGGTAACATTGATTAGGTGGCTTTTTTAAGGGTTAATTCATCAAAAGTGCAACGTACTGCCACCAAATGTTCCATGTATACAAGCTACCCATTTTATGTTCTGGGTATGCAACAAACCGGAAGAAAATATAATGTTCTTTTCTTTCGATTTGTTGCATACCCAGAACATAAAATGGATAGCTTGTATACATGGAACATTTGGTAGCAGTACGTTGCACTTTTGATAAATTAACCTTTCTTAGTAGTCAACAAAAATCAATTTCAACGCTTGCAAAAATGGCTCCGAAACTAACAAAAAGGTGTGAGTTGCACTCACAAAGGACTGTCAGTGATATATACTTAAATTGAAAAACTTTAGAAAATACTAAATGTAATGTACCAAGTTAAATATGCTTAAAATTTTAATATCAAACCAATAAATCATAATTTGCAAGGATATTAGATTATGGTCCAAAATCACATTTACATGATTTTGGCGACTTTTAAATCATTAGACTTGTTTCCGTTAACTAAATATTTTTGTTACTTTTGCCATGCAACTCAAATGGAGTCATCAAAGAAATATGCATTGAAATTTGCCTATTTTTTCTTTTTAAATTAAAAATCGTAGCTTTATAGTCATACATCGAAAGAGTAAGTACCAAGTTACCAGTAATTAATATTTTAGATGTTGTATCACACCAACATAGACTTTGTTGAGGACACATTAATAGGTATATGAATTGAATGTATATGGTCAAAAGTGTTCTATTTTGTACTAATGGACATTTGAAGTAGCTCACAAATTATCAAAAGTAGCAACCGTATGTCCATATTCCATGCAACTTTTGCCAAAGAAATGGACAATTGTCTATGTAACACTAATCCAATTCAATAATTGACCTAATGGTAATAGTTATACATGGTTGATCTATTAATGAATAACACCATCCAGTCCATAATAACCTCGGTTGCACAATCGAATTCCAACACGCCAATTTAACTTTGTCCGATCATGTGATTTGCATGTAACAAACATTTTGTTTTCTAAAATAGCAACATATAATTAGATTTGTCCATTTATACAAGTTTATTTTTTATTATCTGAATAAGTAGTTAAAAATTATAAATAAATTGATACACCGATTATATGAAGAAAACTGACTTACATTATATGTCATATGCATTTCTCTTATTAATTATCGAGTAAAATTGTAACATTTAAAAAATATAGATATATTTATTTGATATATTAATAATGTTAACATTCACAGCAATAAACGATCAATATTTTCATTAAAAAAATAAATAAAAATAAATAAATAAATAAATAAAAAGAAGAAAAGATTGAACATTCTTTAAAGAAAGTCTCTACGAATTACGATAGATAGAAAGTGGCACAGCCCAAAAAATAAAAGAAATAAACAAAATATAGCCGTTGGAGAGTGTCCCCTTCTTTATTTGAAGAAACAAATCAATTAAATGCGCATCGAATTATATACTCCATGACATAGCTTCACTAAGCATTAAAGCGATCATCATCTCAAATTCTCACCTTTTATTTATTTAATTCTTGATTTCTACAATCAATTAATTTTGATCAAAGAAACAAGAACTCGATCCGTAAATTGAATCTTAGAATTGCAGTAGCGATGGCGGCAAATCAGCTACAAACACAAGGAATCGATGTTGATGATAACAATAACAATGAAAATAGTGTGATTCATCATCCGTACGCGTTTCATGTATCTGGACCGCGTAAAGTTTCCGCGCCTAATTGGCGTGATCTTATCAATTCCAGTTGGTTAGTTCACATTTTTATCGCTTTTAATTTGTGATATTTTAAATTTGTTACGGTGTTGGTTTCCGTTCTGTAAGGGTTTCTATCTGGTTTGTGTATTTTGTATCTAATTGTTAAAAAAATTGGGTTTTTATTCGTATATCTATTTTGTAACTAATTAGATGTTAGGTCTTGAATTGAATACCATGTGTGATTTTTGAGATATTTTTTTATATATATAAATAGCTTGAAAGTAGATATTTTTACTCTGTTTTTACTTTTTTATAGAAATTGATACCTAGGGTTTTTTTTGTCCAAATTGGTTTTCTTTATAATAAAATTGATTAGAGAAAATACTCGAAAACGGGCGTTAGTTACTCTGTTTGTGTACTGAATTTTATAGCTATAGATAAATCTAGAAGACTAGATGATTATATACTTCGGCCATCAGAAAGATTATGGTAACAAGCAGTCTTCTATGTGATCATGAAGTTTAACAGTTGATTATGCTAACATGAGCTTAGAACTTAGAACTTAGAAAGGATATTTTGCACAACAATATTACAACATAGGAATTGGCCTTAGAGAAAGAATATACTGACAATATAAGCAGCGAATGAAAGAGGGCAGGGTAGCATTTCTCCCTTCCAAGCTTTATAGTAGTTAGTTGAAAGTGTTACAAAATCTTTATATAAAAATCGGTTAGTAAAGTGTTATTGATTGGGACAACTATAATTAGATTGAATTCGTTTAGTCACTTCCACTTGCTAACCGACTTCAGTTGATCTTTTTAAGTTTTCAGTTTTCATTTATCAGATGGACGCACAATGCTAGTTTTAACTTTTAAGAAACGACCGAACCTTCAATTTTAATCTGTGTTCTAGATTAGCAAGTCGATCTTTCATGTTTTACTTTTGCTATATGCGGTCTGTTTTCAGTATTACAGAAGGTCCAAAAGTTCTTTGAGTCCACATCATAATACAACTGGCTTAAATAAAAAACGCACACATTAGTGGTTAGTAATTTCCTTTGACAGCATACTGAAATGTGACTACTTTTTGTAATTTTAGGAAAGATGGAAACTACAAACGGACTGTCATTGCCTGTTTTATCCAAGCAGTTTACTTGCTCGAACTCGACCGACAAGAAAATAGATCTCGAGAAAACGCTCTAGCACCAAAATGGTTCATACCCTTTAAGTACAAACTTTCCAAAACCTTAATTGACGAAAGAGATGGATCCATATATGGTGCATTACTAGAATGGGATCGATCAGCAGCATTATCTGATTTCATTCTCATTAGACCAAGCTGTGCACCTCGTGCAGTTTTAGCATTAAGAGGGACACTTTTAAAAGGTCCAACTCTTAGGCGTGATATAGAAGACGATCTCAGGTTTCTAGCATGGGAAAGTTTAAAAGGTTCTGTGAGATTTAACGGCGCTTTAGAAGCATTGAAGTCAATTTCAGATGCATATGGAAGTCATAATGTGGCCATTGCTGGTCACTCATTAGGGGCGGGATTTGCTCTGCAAATAGGGAAATCGTTAGCAAAACAAGGACTTTTTGTTGAGACACATTTGTTCAATCCACCGTCTGTTTCAATTGCTATGAGTTTGAAAAATGTGGGCGAAAAAGCTGTCGTTGTTTGGCAAAAAGTCAAGTCAATGGTGTCATCTAATGTTTCTATTGCTGCTGAAGATGGAGTTGGTGCTAGTAACAATAAGCCAGTAGCATTTAACAAATGGGTGCCTCATTTGTACGTGAACAACAGTGATTATATATGCTGTTATTATACTGATCCAGCTGGGGTTGAAGCCAGTGGCGGTGATGCAGCTGAGAAGGAGAATGTGAGGCCACCGCCAGCTGGCAGTGGACATGTGGCGGCAAAGCTTTTTGTGTTGTCGAAAGGGAAGCAAAAGTTCATGGAAGCACATGGATTGGAGCAATGGTGGTCAGATGATTTGGAGCTTGAATTGGCTTTGCAGAATAGTAAGCTTATTAGTAAACAATTGAAGTCATTGTATAGCCTCCCTCATAGCTCTACCCCAAACCGTCGATGATCAAATTAATATTTGATTAAGATTAAGATATAAATTGTTGATTTAAATTTTGTGGCTGTAGAGAAATTTCAATAAAAATGTTGGATTACAAATTCCATTCCATCTTTTTAGATAATATATATTCAAAATTTCTCACCGTTATGACACATATGGGCTGAGTGGGTATGTTACTTGGGCCAAAAGTTCAGATTTTAGTGGCTGGTTTTAAGTTTACTAAGATCCAATGCAAAATTCAAACTTTATCACTTCTAGTCTAGGACATCAACAGTCCAACTCCAACACATTTTGTAAAGCCGTGCTTGATCAATCAACTATTCCTAGGACATCAACAGTCCAACACATTTTGTAAAGGTGTGCTTGATCAATCAACTGTTCCTTTTATTTTCCTCTTAAAAATTGTAATATTATAAGTTAATTTTATGGAAAATGATAACAACATCCTTATTAATACTCGTACTCACAGCACAACAAACTCAATATCTTCTTAATATTGATTGAACTAAAAACATTTATGCATATCCAAATTTATTATCGTTAACATAAATACTTGTACTTCAAATATTTGATTTTCACAATGGCAAATACGTCATACGTGCCTAAAAGAATAAATAGAATAGTTTTGGACTGGACTTTTGGAATGAACTGTAAAATTATTATTAGGTCCATTTAACATTATGGACCATATGCGCACAAGCCCATACCCCTAGAAACATTCGACCCTTAGAAAATGAAGAAAATACTAGTAGTACTAATATTTTGGCGTGAAGTTGACGTGATACAAAATATTCGGCCTTTTATCTCACAGAATAATATATGAAAAGTGATTATTTTGATTTTCTACTTTATAAATCAAACAACGGTAAACCCTCTTAATCTAGCATCAGTAGTTAATTCGTTCATCAATTTCAAGGTTTTATATTTTATATTAGCATTTATAATAATAATTACGCGCATTTGCACGGTTTATTCAATTCGTGTGTTATTGGTACCAAGAGATGGAGGAAGGGAAGAGAAGAAGGCTGATCCTGATACCACAGTTAGAAGATCTTATGGTGGAGTTAATCCACCGTATACAATCGTTCTTGCCCGTGAAAGAAGCCGCTTGCTCTTGTGTCTTGTCAAAGTCATGGCTACACGCTTACTCTACCCCATCCCTACGCTCAGATTTTATGGAAATATACTCCAAGAAAATCGTACATGAATCTAATCGATGCCCTTTGGTAAGGTATCTTTCAGACAACATAGGAATTGAACGTTTGGATCTTGACATCAGAATCAAAAACGATGAGTCAGCTTCTCTTTTTGAAGGATGGATTCAACAAGTAGTTTCCAAAATTAGTCTCAAAGAGCTTTACCTCATAATCGGGGTTACGTTCGGGGCTTTGCTTATATATACTGCCAAATGAGATATTCTCTCATAAAAATCTGAAAACCATTAGTATAAGAGGGATCACTAATGGTTGGATTAGTGGCTTTGGTTGGAATAGTAGCAGTAACCCTCCTAGATTAACGTCGCTAAGAGTGTTAGAGTTGATTGATGTGAAGGTAGGTGCAGATGTACTTCATAACTTATTGTCTGGTTGTCCTTTACTTGAGACGATTACTCTTCAAAAGGAGATCCACGTGCAAGTGTTCTCACAAAGTTTACTGACTTTTTTGTTATGAGGGACAAACAATTCCTCGTCTCTCGTTTCCAACCACTGCTCCGGAGAAAATTCAGCTTACACTAAAGTTGTTGGATCCCGATATTGATTGTTCATTGTTTAAACTAGTAAACTAGTAAATAAGAGTTTGGGTTTTTTTATGGCCAATAACATTAAGGTAGTAAAGAAGAGTTCTGATGATTTTTTAGTGCCAATCAACATTAAAATAGTAAATGAGAGTTCTGATTATTTAGTACCAATGAACATTAACGTTGATGATCTGAGAAGAAGGGTCTCGTTTGTGGCTATGAACGCTCAAGAACTATCATTTGAAATGCTTTGATGAACGCTTTTGGGTGCCCCTGCAATTTTTCGATGCATTTGTTTCAATTTGTCGTCCCACCTACATAAAGGCATATCAAGACATGGCTTTCAAAAACAACTACTTCTGCAACCAAATGGTAAAGGCTGTGATGGAGAAGAAAATCAAACACGGGTGTTGGTCTGACCTTAAAGATGTTAAAATGATGGAAAAATCTCCGTAATGAAAATTGGGAAGACCTAACAAGTTATTGGATAAGTTCTCTTGAAGAAACGATTCTTGACAACATGTACTACGTGGAGTTCAAACTAAATTGGTGTTCTCCGTAGAACTTGCTCATATCGTGTTTTATGATTTGATTCACTTTCCCGAAGATCTTAATGTTTACACATTTTTTCTGTTTCGTACATTGAGTTCAAGTACATATTTATGCAAATGTTTTTGGTATTCATACATTGACTAGGAATTAAGGTATTCGTGTTGATCCAACAAATTTGGGAGTTCTGTTACTAACTTCACAAACAATTACTACAAGGTGCAAAAATCTACCGTACGTACGGAAACGATTATTCCCTTTTATTTTGAATATGTAATCTATCTATGTCATACAATGTAATGCCCTGTTTAATCTCATGTGAACACCGTTGTGTCAATTCATTACAGACGATAAAAGCCATGCAAACAAACAAATAACAAAAAAAACTAAAAGTAACCAAGACACGTTTGGACTATATCTAACTGTTAGAAGCTGGAAATACAAAATTGATGACAAAATTGAACTATGTGAATAAATATATTGTTAGATAAAAGTTTAAATTAGAACAAAAATTTTGTGAGAATAGAAGAAACTCTGATTTTTACAGTGTAATTTTTATAATTTTTTAATTAGCTGTTTTGAAATATTTAATTTTAAAAAATTATATAAAAGGGTGAAATTTACTAAATAAACTTTTTTTCAATGAATCTTTAATTCTTGAAAAAGATTTATACTCATTTAAACTTTCCTCACGATAATTAATGATCAGTGCAACTTTCGTACGATATAAGTTGATTATTTGTCAAAAGTAATGTAGATGGGTTTAACTTTTTCCATCATGATTCTGAGGGACAAATATGTAACCAATCGTCCATGTGTTTAATATAAAAATGCCCTCATTTTTATAAATAAACATTCTAAAATAGTCTAAGACTAAAAGTCATTGAAAATCTATTTGAAAGTTTTATAAAAATTAAAAACCACCCTTGCCTTTACTTTTAAATATATAGACTCACATGGATAAACTCCATTTCTCAAATAGTTATTCATCTAATTAGTATCTTAGAATTTAGTATATAAAAAAAACCATCAATCTTTTCATAAGCTAAAGTTTTAGTAATACAATTATTATTATTATTATTATTATTATTATTATTATTATTATTTATTTTTATTTTTTTTGTAATAAAACAATTATGAAATGAAATTACTTCTATTAAAGAAGGAAAAAATAGCGTTTCCCCTTATTTGATGGGTTCTTGTTTTGCTTTCAAAGGTCCATTGAATTTTGCGTTTTAAAGTTTATTCTGATTTGGTGTCGTGGTACAAGTGCTTATTGTTGTCGTCATCCTCCAATATTCTCTAAAAATTAATCATAAATACTCGTACTCTCAAGAACCTTTTGATCTTATTTTAGTCTAATTTGAAACTAGGGAATCATAAGTTATTTTAAGACATACATTATCAATATTCTGATCGATTCATGTTTTCAGAAAAAGTAAATAAATAAACACTTAAAAACACTATTCTCTGTTAATACAAGTTTCTCTTCATAGTTTCTCTTCATAGCATGTTACTAAAGATATAAATCTTGTAATAGTATAAAATTTAATGATTAATCTTTTGTGAGAAATGATATTTATATAGTTTCAAATTAAATGAAAAGGATAATGATCCAATTTGAATGAAAGAAAGCTATTGATCAATAATGATACACGGTTACATTTTAACTATTTTTTCTGTTAACGGCGAAAATATATATAGTAAATATAATATTGTTTGGATACTGTAGTTACAAAATTCAATATTGTAATATTTTTCTAAATCGGGTAATGTTACATTTTAATTTATTTAGTCTTGTACATATGGTATTATGGTAATAACTCTAAAAAAACATTCAAGATTTATTATGAACCACTTTAATTAGATGTCGATGTATGTATCTAAATAAAGCTACTTTGTTCAATTCTTCTTCGAATATTAGTTAATTAAGTAGTTAATATTAATGATAAAGTAAAAAATGTATCAAGAGTCAACCAGAGAATTTATGGTGGGATAAGGTCTTATGCAATCATTTAAGAACTTATGTTTACCTGCTTTGGTTCTAAGCACATGGAGGGGTCTTCTAATTGCAACACCTTTTTTCATTATATTTTAAACTAATGGCCTGCAATATAATATGTTCAATTATTCTATTCCATATATTGTATTATTTTAATTTTAATATATTAATGTTCTTCATCATCCTTCTGAAATCTGTTGGAATATAAGTGATGTATACTCAAGCAACTTGAATGATAAAACAATTGGACTATATGTGGAAATATTCCTCTTGCCAAGCTATATAAATACATCAATAATACGAACAGTATAAAAAGAATATTACGTACGTATGTAGGAGAATTTAATTAAATATAAATATAAAGTAATCTAATCTATGTAATCAAAATATAAGTTTCTTAGTTACATTTTTTTGCAGATGGCATCATGTCATAACACTGCGTTGTAATATGAGCTGAGACTATTTTCTATAGTTACCTCGAGTAGAACATATGATCTGATTGAAGACATAAACCTTTACTATTTAAGGGTCCAAATTAACTACCATCAAGCGATATGATACTTATCATAATTTTTTTGAATGGAGATATTTAAAACTGCAGTCTATAAATTGGCCTACTTTATCATTTCACAGTATACATATGTGTGAATGTTGAGAGAAAGTAAAACATCATTGTACACATGCATGCATGGTGATGTACTGGAACCTTTTTCAATAATATAGCATTTTCAAAATAAATTATCCGAAATATTAAACTAGACATTTATCAAAACTATTGAAACCGAGGGTGGCAAAACTCGATTTCTAACATCCCTCAACTTGAACCCGTGTCTAGCAAACCCGACTTTGGGAGGTGAAGAGAGAAACCGGGTGTGTCGAACCCGATTTCTTTTATTCTGTTGATTATTTTCAAATGCGAAGTCAGATTTACATTCTAATAAAGGCAATGAAAGATTGAAACCGGGTTTGGCACATCTGGTTTCTCTCCCAACCTTTTAAAGTCGGGCTTGCTTGACACGGTTACAAGTTGAGGGATGTTAGAAATCGAGTTTGCCACCCTAGGTTTCAATAGTTTTGATAAATGTCTAGTCAAAGCAACACTTACGATCATTTGTAACGCTATATTTTTTAAAATTTTCGTTTTTCTCTACTATGGTGGTGTAATAGGCTACATCCCATGCATAAATTAAAGAATTGGCTTTCAGATTTCACAGATTAATTTCCATAGCAATCTGTTCATGAGAATTTACATGTTACATCAGCTTTTTAAGAAAGACAAATTCAGATGTACCTCTAGCCACACACATATTACTTATCCATTTTATTTCTTGAACGCACAACCTTTAGTTGTTAAATTAATTACCCCAATACGTACAAATGGATCATAGGCCCGGCCTTGCCCCTTGGTGTAACTCAACTATCGGTCCTATGGATTTCATCTGCTTATGAATTGAAGTTATAAATTACAACGATAAATGAAACTTGACATGCATGTTTGTGAGAAAACGACACCTTACCAAAATCGGCGTTTTACATTTGGTGATTGAGTGAGCATTTCCTCCTAACATTTCATCACAGTATGCTTCTTTTGTTAACAAAGCATCAGATTTTGATATGATCCACCCCTTTATGGCATTGAAGCTACAAGTCTCTTGAACTTGGTCAAAAGGCATACCTAGCTATTGCTATAATTAATCTGTCCTTTGAAATTAATAAGTGAAAAAAGTGACGAAATTTAATTACATAACATTCAATATAATCAGCATATATGATGTGTGATTTTTGATAATCAACTGGGCTTTACAATATCTGCAATGTCTCAAGTTGTACTGTTTCATTCTCCTTGAAATTATTCTATACAGATTTACTATCATTTCTCCTGCATGGTATAGCAGTAGAGATTTTATTATTAAATTAAACATAGTTAATAAACATTGATAAAGGAACCAAGCATAATCCCCTCTTCCTCAAATCTGTACTATTTCCATTGTTGTTATCTTCAAACACCATATTCATGTTTTGATCTTCTCTCTGTTTTCGTTGCATATGACTCTCAAATCCAGCTCCTTTTCCCTAAGATTTATAACGTAAAATTCGATCAAGAAACGATCTTTGTTTCATAATTTCTTTTGAAAAAGATAAATAGTTGAGAGATATTTACCAAAGAATTCTCCACAATATCATCCACTTTGAATTGATTAAACCCCATGTGTTGAGTCCCAACCTATTAACAAAATTCACCATCAAAGACATTAAATAGTAGTCAAGAAAAAATGAAATGAAATCTTTTATAAAAAAAAGGACAAATTTTTATTATATAATCATGTGATCTAACCTTGGGACTATTAACAGGAGAACTAGCAGTATCTTCTAAAGAATCATCATATCGAATATCGCGTGTTCTTCTACTTGATTTCTTGATAAGATTCAGTTTCTTGGTGAACTTTGGGGCTGCACCATTCATTGAATTAGTCATGTTATTCCAGTCGACATGCGAAGCAGCATCGGATAACTCGGGTCGATCATGTTGCTGCTGCTGTTGTTGTTGTTGTTGATAAAGATGACCAGATGAATTATTATGAAGATGATGATGATCTTGTTGTTGGGCAACCATAAAATCTTCAAAATAAGCAGTCCAACCACTTTCTTCGGTTGTTGCTGTGTCGATTTCAGAAATTGATTTGTTCATGGAAGTATATGAGTATGATGAATGATTTGAGTCCATAGAAAGATAGATAGAATTGATCAACGCTTAGATATAGAGAATATGTTTTCAATGAAAGGTTGTATATATAGAAATGAAAAATAATAAAAATGTATGTAGATTCTTGGTGTGGGGACAAATGAGTTGGGGAGGTTAATTGATGGAGTTGCAACAGAAAAATGAATAATATTATATTATTAGTTTTTTTTATATTCATTTTTAATTAGCTTTTAAGAATTAGTATATGTGTATGTGAGAGAGAGAGACGTGCAAAGAAGGAAACAAATATGATAGGGTATAGAGGGTTGACCTTTGTAACTTCATGAAATTAATGGAGCTTTCATGTGTAAAAGGCCGGTTCTTTGAATGTTAATGGTTTTTCAGTGTTAAATGTTTTTAACCAAAAAATAAGTACAACTTAAGAATCAGAAACTTCCATTATATTATATTATAATTATAATTATAGTTATCTTATTTAATCTTATTTATCTTAATTATATATAAATTATCTTCATCTTTTTTAAAAATAATTAGACTCAATAATGATTAATGTTCAAATTACCCTTAAAAATCATTAATTACTTTCCAAATAAATTACTAATTTATAAATTGCAACCTTTAAGTTTAAACTTTACATATTCTTAAAAAACTTTTGACAATATAAATGTAAACAATAAAATCTATAAATATCAAATTAACTATTTATTTTCGCAGCTATGCACAGATATAATACTAAATATATAAAAATAAAGGTAATGGTACGGTTGATAAAATTAATTCATGGGATGAGAAAAACAGTAACTGAATTCCAAATGTTATATTCTTACAGTAAATGTTAGGTGACTTAGAATAATAATTTAGTAAGAAAAAATGTTATTTTTATATAAACAATATATTGTGCGTATAAATATTATGAGAAGTATCAACTTTAGATGTAGCTAGCTGATTTCTCTTTGTGTGCTTATTGGCCAGGCTGTTAAACGGAGAAATTTTATGAAATATGTCATGAGTTCAATTTTAACTTCTTGTAATTCGCATTAAATAGATAAACGTTATTTAAGTTGCAAGTTGTCAGTAATGATCTCATCGCATTTAAAGAATTTCGGATTAGAGTTAATTGTTCCCTCGAGATAAAGTGTGAATGTAAGCTTAATTGGGGAGATTGACAATCAACTTTATGCTGATTCCGAAGTTCGTCACTAACCTTTGAAAACTAGCTATAGCAAGAAAAGATGTGATCTTACGTACGGAAATTCGTATAGTGTATCATTCCATGTAGAATATATTGATTATCGTTATATAAAGTTTTCTTAGACCATGTTAATGTAGACAAATACATAAAAATAAAACAAAAAACAAAAATCACAACAAACTTTGTATATATTTTATATTATGAGAGTTTGCTATTCATTAATTAATTTAACAATTTATAAAAACAAACATGTAATAAGAATTAACGTTTCAATGCTAATAAACGATCATAATAACATTAATACCTTACTTTTATATAATCCCTATCTTCGTTTATATAATTAAAAAAAGTATAATTAGTACATTGTATAAGAGGAAAAAAACAGTTTTATCTTACATTTTACAATCTTTTATTAATTAATGTTTTAAAAGAATTTAATTTGATGATTAACTAAGTGATGAAGGAAATTAAGGAGTTAAGGTAAAATTAATTGTTGTCATTGTTACTCCTTAACCCTTTTTAATACGATTATTTTATATCAATCAGTTTATTAAGGTGTACCGATTGTTTCCATTCAAGTGTAGAAATAATTAAGATCGGTGTGTTCAACAAGCGACGCACAAATGACCGTCCAAATTAGTTTCGTAGAAAACGGTTTTAGAGCAACAAGGATTTTTCATTATTAGCATTCAACCACCATCATCATATATTAAACTTAATTAATCCACTAATATTATCGAAAATATCAATTAACTAGAGTACATAATATATTGACAAATGCGAACAACAACCTTTCTATTGAGAAAGTATGATATGATTTGGCGAATAAAATCAATCTAAAAGTTTAGTTCAAAGTATCAATTAGAGTTTCATAATTCACGAGGAATCTTTACAATAAAAAATTAAACCAAAAAAACTATATTCGACTAGCTTGTAGAAGTAATTCAAACGAAACTACGTTGTAATGGCTCTTTTGTGTTTTATGATTATAAAATTGAAACAAAAAACAACCTAAATATACATTAAACAACAATTCTGCATAACATCTTCATCGGTTAGATGCCTGAAAAAAATATATATATAATTTCGTTTAGGTTTGAGATCAATCTCTAACGAGCTCGATCAATGTTTAAAGCTTGGGCACAAAACTCGTTTATTGAACGAGTTTTAAGCTAAGCTTGAACTTAATTAACTAAATCTTGTTTAACTTCAATTTGGTTCGAGCTTTTTCATATTATATAAGTAGCTTTCATGCAGCTCGTTTACACAGGCACCCTAAATGTTTAAGAGTCGTTATCGCGCTGTTCATGAGTGAGATATTTGAAAGTAACAATTATGAAAAGACTTGATATGATCAATCACTTCATGTCTAGTAGGATAGGTAAGTTTCATTATGGCATTAGGTACATATCGATGTGAATTATTAAATATTAAATTAAAGAGACTTTTATTTGTACACTTCAAAATTCTTATTTGTACGCCCCATATCAAATTAATCTATCAATCATAAAATAAATCAAGGTTTGTTTATTTCGTTTTTAGTGTATTTTAATTAATAGAAAATGGGAATTTTTTTATTAAATATTGAGGAAAAAATAAAAAATATGAAGATTTGAAAGAGTTTATCAGAAATTATATTTTTACAATACAATTTATTTTTTATAAAAAGAATGAACTCCTTATAAAAAACAAAAAACAAAAAAATTTAATAAGTAACGATTTTTTATAGCAAATTGAAAATACTTTTATAAAATCTATAAAAATTTCCATGTATAAAAAGTTAAAAAAAAAAATCCATTTGAAAAGGTGTCTACTTAAAAAATAAAGGTGTTCAAATAGTAAACTCATCAAATCAAATTTCTTCAACAAATATAAATTAACTAATCAAGAGATTAGTATATTATTATAACTTATACTTTTGAGAGACAAAAGGTGTATATATAGTTATGGACGAAATATAACTTGTCACGAAGAATAGACTATTATACTTTGTTTTTACAATCAATAATCATCACACACAACTATAGAATAGTTAATATTGTGTTTTTACAATCAATAATCATCGCACACAACTATAGAATAGTTAATATTAATTACAATAATGTGTTTTGTATATCAACAATTTCTACTTTGAGATGAAAAACTCTCTTCTTAAGTCACTTTTATGAGTGGTAATTGGTTTATAGTATCGACGTCACTTTTTCAATCATATAACGGTGAGTTTAAATCTTGAGATATAATATTTATATGTATATATATTTATAAGTTAATATATATATTCATGGTAGTAGCGTCACGTAAGTACTTACCTTTCTAAAAAATAAGAAAATAAAAATAAAAGATTATATCCATTAGATAAAATTCAAGAAAATGTTGGGCCATCTCAAAAGGTAATGTTTTAGTGATAAAATTCAACTACAAATAGGTTCTTCACATGTACACGGATGAGAAGATTGATGTCTCTATGTCCCCCGGGCCCTGACCTCCAACCTAAAAAGAAGTTGCACTTTCATGCATAAACAAAATTGTACAAGTAATTGTAATTTTACAAATTTTTACATTTTGTTTTTAAGATTCTATGAATAATTTATAATGCTCATACTTTCTGTACCAATTAATTTTTTTAAATTTATTAAGTTAATATTTATATATTTATATTTTTTAAAACAGTATTATAATTTAATATAATATTTTTTTATTATATTAGTAAGTTTAGTAATAATGTTTATATATTAACTCGTCTTCAACTTCTTCAACCAGTAGTACAATATATCAACTACTTGTCTACTTGGGGATTGGGATTAATAATAACTAATATAATATTGTTAAAGGACCTTGAACATCTAATCAAAAGTATATATATGCCATACTAATTGCTACTCTTTATTTATTGAGTCTTACAATGAGTTAAGATAAAATGAACAACCATATATTATTCTCCCCGTGAAAATAAATAATTAAATAAGATAATACTTTAAAAATTGATAGCATATTAATTTTTTTTGTGGAAAGTTTATATACTATCTTTCTTTACTTTTGCTTTAAGCCTCGTGACTCGTGAGAGCTAATTAGTAACCAAAACAATAAGAAACAGACTATATATTTCACCTAATCAGTGAATAACGCAAAAAAGAAAGCAGAAATAAGGAATGGATTAAATCCGACTAACCGTGCAGACTGGTACATGCATGATTCGGTCTTACTTATTTGTCTTTTAGCAAATATTACAAGAAATTAACGAGATTGATATTGGTCCGCATATTCTCTTAAACTCATGTGATTTAAGGTATATGCTAGCCTGCTAGGTATTTGATCATTATTAATTAATATATCAAATAACTTTTTATTAAGTAATTTGCAAACCAAGCATATATTTCTTTTGTTAACTGGACAAAAAGGTAGTATTCATTTTATAAGCAACTACTTTTTCCATTGTTAAATTAATGATTATTTGCTTGTGCAGCCATATAATTCTGGTTAATAATATACATGTATGTATATATATCAATAGTAGATCGGAAAACCTGAACTCTCATTAGTTAATATTACCAAAAAATAGCATTAATTTACAGTAATTCCTACATTTTGACTTTTGCATGCCATGTTGACTCAACTTTCTCGGTGAAAATGTCAACAAAAACATCACAAACACTTACTTCCCCTTCTAAAATAGCCATTGAGGTGAAGTTAAGATGACCCGACTTGATATCATCATAAGAAGTTGGATCCATCACCATTTTCTCTGCAGTCACATCAGCATACGCCATTATTGTAAAGTTACCACGAGCTGGAATCTTGGCATGCTCAACAGGGATCTCAACTATTAAAGTCCCTGTATAATAACCGTCACGTTTAACACAATTGTTGCATTTATGCCAACTTTGGGAAATAAGTGGTATTCAAGATTCTCTAGGCTCTTGGGATGGGTTGTAACCTTAGGGTTTTTCGGTTAGAAAAGTGTGAAGATTAGGGTTGTCGAAACCAAAATGAAGATAAATAATAGAAGTGCAACAATACCGCAACATATCTTTAAAAATCTTCTTGACTTCATTTTCTTTGCCACCATTGCTTCCATATAGAATAGATAAACCTTGTAGTCATTTTTCATGTGATCCTTGTTTGAATTTAAACAAGGGTAAGATTGGAATAAAAGGTTTGATGATAATTTTGTTTGTATTGTGAATGAGATAAGGAGGCTTTGTAAGCAAAGGGAAAAATTGAATAATGTTACTCTTTTAAGGTAAGAAGAATGTTGGGGTGCCCTATTTGGTGAAAATGACAATGTCTAATTGTTTGTTTTCATTTCATTGTATCAACCAAGATCTTAAAATATAGTAAATAATTGGACTTTAGCACAGTCAATAATAAACTAATATAGTAAAGATATAGGTGTACATATATGTTACAAAGATAATAATGTTATCTATTACTTAAATATCCTTCTAAAAGTTTAATAATACTCATAAATGTTCAAATAAATAACTTAGTCATAATTAAATATTTCAAGAATTCAAAACTTTTCTCTAAATATTAATTTAAAGTTCTATTACAATTTTACCCTCTCTTCACCCATTTCTTCTTTGTTAAAAAAAAATAAAAAAATCTTGTCGGTCTGTCTTAAAATAAGTTCCAATCGAAGTTTGCATGACCCGATCCGAAAATTGGTTGTTAGAAATCGGGATTATTGATTACTCGGATGATATTGAAAGTCGTGATTCACTTTCAGATTGAAATATTTCGTTGGTACACACGAAATTCCAATCGGATAAAATTCAGTATATTTTTCATAAACTAGTATGAGATTGTTATGATTTTCTGTACCAAATGTGATGAATAAAACTGACCAATAAGCGGTTACAAAAAATCGTTTTTCAAACGTTTTTAACCATTTTCAAATGGGCAGATCAAACCGGGTTTCTTTTCCAAATTCAGATTTCCAATGCATTTTTCATAAAGGAACATCGACCCTAGCCAGGGGCTTTGCCCCTTGGACCCCGCTACCGAGGGCACTGCCCCCGGACCCCCGTTGGACCTAAACGAATTAAAACAAGTATGCACCTCGCACCACTAAACTTGTTTAATATTCATTTAGATCAAATTGGTCAAATAAGTTTAATCCCATTACACTTAAATCATATTAATGATAAATCACCAACATTGGTTAACTCAATTATAATTTTTCATTTTGTTTATTTTAATTTCTACGATCTTTTTCCTATTTATATTTCTTCATTTGGTTTCAATTATGTTTAACTCCTTGTTCGTCAAAATCTGGGAGCATAATATAAATCAATAACCTGCAATTTCACGTCATCAGGTTTTATTTTATGGGGGCTCGAATGGGTGACGGTTTTTGAACATGTTATTTTGTTTAGGGTTTATAGGGTTATTGTTTAGTTGTTTAGGATATTTTTGGAATTTTGTTTCTACGTGTAAATTTAGAAAAAGGATAAAATGGTCCTTTAACAAATTAATTTACATATAGATTAGCTTTTTTGGTTTTAAAATCATATAATTATTACAATTAAATGGTTATTTGGATATTCACGAGTATCTTATACTTTTAGAAGACATTTAACTAATCTTAATATTTACAAGGATATTGACGTACCATTGAACTCTTGCAAGGGTATACATGAATATATGAAGTCTCTCATACACATTTAACATAAAGTAGTCCAATAATAGTCTAACCCAAACCAAAACCGGCCCAACATTATTAGTATATATAATATATTTAATAATTTTTATATAAATTTATTATTTTATTCGTATAATTATTCAAAAAAAATTAAAATTCATGTAAATAACTAATATACCTTTAATTATTATATTATAAACTAATTAATTTATGACATTTAATTAACATATCCCTAATTAATAATTATTAAATTCTCATTAATACAATATTATTAAACCAATAATTAACATATAATATTTAATTTTAACTTGAACTTCTCTATATCTATAGACTATTAAATTATATGATGCATTTGATTATTTTTTGAAATTACTATTTAATAGATAGTGTTTAATATCAAAATACAAAAAAATAAATAAAAAATAAAAAATTGGTGAAACATAAACCTCTAGACTCAACAAACGACTCCACAACTTGCAACTTGTCCATTAAGATCTCGAAACTCGGCACTCACAACTTACAACCCGACTATCGAATTTAAAAGGACATATTATGATATATTTGATTTTTGATTATTCTGTTACAATCTTTTTCTTAAAAAAATTTAAAAAGTGACTTTCTCACTTGCAAAACAGTAATATTCGTGTATTGTAATGTAGTATTCAATTTTTAAAATACTTCAACAAACATAATACTCCATATCAAATCAATGTAAAACTATAAATTTTTCCCACTACATTACACGAGTACCCTTCTATAAAAATTATTTGTTTATTATTTGATATAGTCGCCTATTTTCTCTATATACGAACAAAGTTAAAAATATTGAAGTGATTTTAATGTTTACAACAATATTAACGTAATATTGAAGTTCTGTAAAGATATACACAAAATTCTTCCATATCCATTTAACAAAGAGTAATCCAACAATGGCCTAACCCAAATAAAAAACCGGCCCAACACTATTAGTGGGGTCCAATTGTCCAAAGATTATTTATAGAAATTATTTATTTATTTATTTGTTTGTTTTTTGATATAATCGCCTGTTTTTTCCATATAAGAACAAAATCATTATGTCACATGTATAGTAAGCAACGCCATTTCTTGTAACAAATCATCAACAACTATAATTAGTTATTACATTAAATTGTAACTCTCTTTTTAGCCGGCCAAACACACAACCAATGAACACCTGTACAATTAAAGTAATCCCACGTATATATAATCAATTATATGATGCTGATTGACCTCTGTTTTCTTTTCAAGAATCCTTAAAACACTTTACTCTGTTGCTTGTTTGTTTCATCAAGATGAATGATTTGCTCAGTGTAAGTTTTTTACATTTTTTCTGTTAAGTTTAATTATTTTTTAGTTTGGTTTTCTTGAACTTGTGTTTCTTTTTGTTTAATTGTTTAATCAAGATTATGTGTTTGTGGAATTTAGGTAATTAAACTTTTAATTAGAGTCTCTGAAAGATACTCTGTTTTATTATCTGTCAAAATTTCTTTGTTTAGGAATCGTTTGTGAGTGATGCACGAGAGCATCCTCAGAGAGACATGGAATTACAGATGAGTAATCGACTTCCTAGAAGTAATTCCGATATGGGAATGGAAGCTTTTAACAAGCAGGTATATTTTTGTTAAATGCGTTAATATTCAATGTTTGTTTTTATATAAAGTAAGTAGCAAGTAAAAGTTGTTCTTGCTATATATCCCTTGAAACAATTTGTTATGGTTATGTATACCATGGTTAAATTTTATGGATTTTTGATGTTTCAGTTTCTTTGTCATCTTAAAAGGATTTTTTTTTTTGTTCATTCTACTTGTTTTCTCGTTTTGATAGTTTGTGTTCTGTTCTTCAAATGTAGATACAAGAGATTGAGAAGCAAGTGGATAAGCTTACAGGATTGTTGAAGAAACTCAAGGTACAAACAAATGAAGTGTTTCAACTTTTGACTGTCAAAAACATCTAAAATTGGAAGAAAAATTTATGGAATTTTGTTTATAAACTTCACCGGAACATTGATTTCTTAGGATTCTAATGAGGAGTCAAAATCCGTTACAAAAGCATCTGCCATGAAAGGTTGGTTTTTTTAATTTGGAATGATTTTGATCTTTTGGCCATTTAATCACGAATCATTATTTGTTTTCAGCTATTAGGAAACGGATGGAGAAAGACGTGGATGAAGTAGGAAAGATTGCACGTAATGTAAAAGCGAAAATAGAAGCGGTTAATAAAGAGGTATTAATCTTTGTATATCTTTTTCCTAATGGTATTACAATAAAAGCAAGGTGTTTTGGGTCAAGCTGATCTGACCCGTTACCTGACCAAGCGTCTAACTTGCCCATTTTATCACCTATAGTTTTATCATCTGATTTCCGATTTTCACAGAACTTTACCAACCGACAAAAACCAGGCTGTGGTCCCGGGACTGGCATTGACCGTTCTAGGACAAACATGACAAAGTAAGTAGAAATTATCATTTATCGTTGTAGTGTAAAATCGTTTTTGAACTATTATTTTAGCAGTTGTCTTCCTCTTATAAATTTGCAGTGCTTTGGCTAAGAGGTTCCGTGACATAATGACAGAATTTCAGACTTTGAGACAAAAGATTGATGATGAATACCGTGAGGTCGTGGAAAGAAGAGTCATTACAGGTTCGGTTTTACCAAAACGTCAAATATTTGACTTAACTGTCAAATGAATTATTATGTTTGACTCTAAAAGTTCAGATTGGACTTAAATACTCATTGTATTGATCTACTAAATGGTTTACTATTGATTTGGTTGAGCAGTTACTGGAACCCGACCAGATGAAGAGGTAAGCCCGAATTCTAAGCCAACTAACGTATTTGATATATTATTATGCAATTTACATATGTTAGCTTAACGAATCATGTGTTTTGTTACAGACAATCAACAACCTTATAGAAACAGGAAACAGCGAGCAAATCTTCCAGAATGCAATGAAAGAAATGGGGAGAGGACAGGTCTCGAAAATTTAAACCCGAATTGGTTTTGGTTCGGTCCAAAGACAAATTGTCACTTCATTTAACATATTTATATAATTTGTTTTCTCGCTGAAGGTACTAAATACATTGGAAGAAATTCAAGAAAGACATGATGCTGTAAGGGAAATCGAGAAAAAGCTTCTTGACCTACATCAGGTGATTAATTCATATGTAAAACATGTTGTTAGGAAAATCGAGAAAAAGCTTCTTGACCTGCATCTCTGTCAAGAAAACTAATAAAAAGTTAGTGAACGTGTTCAGATGTAAAACATGTTGTTTTCATTTCCAGTATGTAACATCCAGAACACCATAAATCATAGTTTTCATAGTGGTAATTATAAAAGGGAAAACAGGGATTTTTGTTTTCTTACAAAAGTTTTCCCGAAACTACAAACTTACACGTTTGCTAGTTTTCCAGTTATTCTAGAAAAATTATCAGGAAAACATGAGTAGTTTTTGCAACTAAATAGGGCCTTAATTACTACCGTGGAGTTATAGACTTGTTGATGTTGCCAGATATACCTTGACATGGCGGTTCTTGTAGAGGCTCAAGGAGACCTATTGGATAATATTGAAAGCCAGGTATGCTTTCTCTTTATCAAAATCATTCTCCAAGCATCATATCAATCGAAAATTCCTAAGTGATATTGCATAGAATATTTTATACCATTTTGTAACAAAAGTTGTACCTTTATTCTTACACTTCAACATAGGCTGCTCTAGTGAAGGGCTTTGAAGTGTAAGAGGGTTTAGGGATGTCTTTTTGTTGACTGAATACGTTGATTCAGGTAACGAATACAGTCGATCATGTCCAATCTGGGACAACTGCACTACAGACTGCAAAGAGACTACAGAAGAATAGTCGAAAATGCATGTGCATTGCGATTATTTTGCTGTTAGTTATAATAGCTATAGTTGTGGTTGCTGTTATTCAGCCTTGGAAGAGTGGCAAGGGAGCTTAAAACTTTTATGATATTTTGAGTCCAGTGTGCAAATTTCGGGTCACTTTTTTTTTTTGGCCCTTTTAAATTATAGTCCTTAAGGGTGTGTTTTCCAATATTTTTATGGAGTGGATTTGATGTATTTATATGTGTGCGTTGAAAGTCAGAAGAGAGTTGGTTATAGTTTTTTGAATTGGTGATTTTTGGAGCTTATTTTGTTTTTAATAATCGAGTTCGTTAAGGGATTATATATTTTTTTAAGTGTCTGTCAAAAACGGCTTGCAAGTTGAATAAAACTCTATTTTTCTTTGAGGTTTTATGATATTTGACATGTCATTATGGTTACAGAAACAAAAACGTAGAATATACCTTTATTAGATGCGTCCATCTAAAAGGTTGTAATTATTCGATTACATTTTAAAGAATATTCGACCATTTTGATCTATTTAACCATTCCTATTAGAACTATTGTTTCCAATATACTTAGGTCATCTTTAACCTATACACCAAAATATTAAATGTGGTATTTTGGTGTTAAAACTCATTTTCAAAACAACTCACTATATTTAGCACTAATTATAATATACACTAAAGTTTTGAAGAATTTACACCAAATTTGGTGCAATACTAATCTTTGCACCAAATTTTTAATTTTCATTTTTACCCTTATAATTGAATTAATTTTATTATGTCAAGACCGAATGATCCAAAAAGATAATATAAGTTTTTAATAATTTTATCATTGTAATGTATTAGTTATTTATGTTTAATAATATAATTAAATTTGAAATTTTTATAAATAATAATTAATTGTAAGTATAAAAATATATAATTTCGGGGGCAATATATAAATGTAAGTAAATATTTGGTGTAGAATTTTGATGCATACATTAGAGATGAACCATATTTGGTGCAAGCATATTCTTTACAGATTTTTTTTGCACCAAATTTTAGAGTAATGTTTGATGCATACGTTGAAGATGCTCTTAGAGTGCTGTTTTTCACAAAGCATGTTCTACTTCTCACAAGGGGATTTATTTTGAAATGACACTATTACCCTTAAAATGTCTTTTACCCATCTTTTTGGTCTTCTTCTTCAACAATCTAAAAGCTCCACTTGCACATGAAAACCATTATTTCCTTCACCATCTTTCAACGAATAGATATGAAAAAAAAAAACCCTACTTGTAAATAGAATACAATTCATACCTGGTTTTGCTTAGCAAAAATGACAAATAAACGACTTATTTTGATTTTCAAGGGACTTTAATGTCGGAACACATGAATTGTTATTTTGACGACAAATGGAAAATCCAATTTATTTGTAAGTAAAAAGTTTAAACTTTAGAAGAATATATATCTGATAAAAATGTTGGGCTTTAGCCCAACTTACAATTTCTTGGGTTGACAAATGGCTTTAGTTGGGCTTTAGCCCAACTTCTATATATGCTCAATCTTAAAAGTGCAACCACATACGTAGTATGTGTATTTGGTAACTACTACTGTATTACTCAAACATGCTATCGTGGTTTTATCGCATCTATATGAGTGTAATGATACTGATCATTAACTATTAATTAATTAGTTTGAACTTATTTCTTTCTATTCTCCATGTCTATACTTCTTTTTAAATATAACTTTGCATTCACGTTTACTGTTTTTAACTCTTTTTAAATCTCTAAAAGATAATCGTGCGAAAATCTAAGGAAGTTTAGCTAATTGCATACCATGCTCACAAAGTTAGTTTTGAGCTTTGTTATTCTTCAGGTCGCAAATGCAGTGGATCACGTACACATGGGTACAGATGCTTTAACGACAGCTAAGAGCTTACAAAAGAGATCAAGAAAATGCATGACTATCGCCATCATCTTGCTCCTCGTCATAGCCGTTATCATCATTCTTTCGATCCTTAAACCATGGAAGAAAAACTAACCATTCAACAACTCGGTAAAAAGACCCAAAACAAACTAATAACCATATAGTATCTCTTATAACGAATAACTGATTCATTTTCCCAGTACTTAAATAATTCACTCAACATAATTATTATTCAAAATTTTGTAGAAATATTCGCTTGTGTTTCTTCATTTGTAATTTGAAACAGACGGAGTTGTGAATTTGTCCCCAAAGTGTGTCATTATCCATCGAACAAGACGTATACTTAAAATGTGTGCTAGCTCTTGATTTTATCCCCAAAGTGCCTATAGTATGCTTGGTAAAAAATATTGACAAGCATAAAACATGCCATCAATCATAAAATATTAGTAAGATTGATGTTACACATCACCACAATTTCATAATGGTTTGATACAACAATATTTTGGACAAAAAACCAATGACAACATTCTGAAAATGAAAACAAATACAACACATCAACTTAATATAGTTTGACATGAAACCTAAACATAAAAACACAGACACAAGACATATGTTTTCAGCACCATACTAATGTCCAGCCTGAAGAATGCTCCATAGTAATTTTGTTGGACATTATTCACCACATTATTCTTATAATAGAAAGTAATAATAGTAATAAGCTCACACATTCCGCTACTCTGAAGGTCAACTCTGATGGTCAACGTTGTTCCTACATTCGTGATTTCGCGATCACAACACTACCGTCTCCCATATCAGTCGCTCCAGACCTCGTCCACGTCTCCTTGAATTGGTCCTCAGTCACACCTGCATTTTAAAACACAATTAGTACTAAATTTAATGTGCTTTAGTGACTGTAAAGCGTCACTAAAGGGGAGAAGGGGCTTGTAGTACCTTTGCCCATAGCAGCTGTTGAAGTGATTCCACCTTGAACAGTTCTAAGCACTCTATCATAATAATTAGCACCAGACCATTTTTGATGGGCCAATGTGTCCACCCCATGGTTCCTTTCTTCCCTTTGAATCCTCTCGACATAAGCCAACATCCCTCTTGTTGCGAAATCTTTCGCAAAAGTGTCAATGATCAACGCATTGGCATGGAAACCGGCAAGCGTTATGAACTGCCAAACGTATCCTAACTTCGCTATTCTCGGGATAAAGTCCATCATTTGGGCATCAGTCATCCCCGAGGCGTCCCAGTTGAAAGAAGGCGAAAGATTGTACGCTAACATTGTTTCTGGTTGCATCGTTTTGACCCCTTGTGCGAATTTGGTGCACTCAACCATGTCAGGGCTCGCGGTCTCCATCCAGATCACGTCAGCATGGTTCGCGAAGGCCCAACCACGGACTATAGCGGCTTCAACCGAGCCTTTGAATCGGTAGAACCCTTCTCGGGTTCTTGGCAAGTCCCAGTCCCAGAAGAAGTTAGTTAGCCCAAGTCTTGCGACGATCTCTCTTGCATCCTCATTTGCCAAGCACTTATCGTAGCTCGAAACATTCATCCATTCGTTTAGTTTTCTTCTCTTCTCGATATCCGAAACGTTCATTGTCCCGATGGCATCAACAACGGCATCAGAAAATGTCTTCAAGTGAGCCATTCCTAGCCAGTTGTCTTCGAGCGCTTGAAGCTCGGGTCCACTTTTCCCGGCAGCCATTGCCTCGGATAAAAGTGTGGCTAACCCTTTACCTTTGAGTTTTGGGTTAGTCACACCAAGAATGAACTGATGGTCCCTGGTATCGATATTCGATTGGATCAAGGTGGCCCCCACAGCATCGGTACGAGCAACTAACACCGTCTCTGTTCCCATCACGTCGAATTGTAACCGTGCAGCTACAAGTCGGTTGATATGTTCACTAACGGCTACAAGCACTTTTCCCGCCATGTGACCGCATTTTTTAGTCACAGAGGACTGGTCCTCAATGTGGACCCCAGCGGCACCACGTTCCACAAAAAGCTTGCAAAGCTTTACAGTGGCAGTGGCGCCACCAAAGCCAGTGTCACCATCGGCTATAATTGGCTTCAAGTAGTCAATATAAGGAGTCCGGGCCCGCTCCTCTTGACTCATGCTCATTCGGGCCTCCCTTTGTTTTCGGTCATGATATTGTTGAGCGAAATATAAGTGCTCGACTTTATTAGGAACGGTGTCATATGGGTAGTCAGCAAGATCTGGGCCAGGCTCGTTGGTTGAAGTATGCGTCGACGAGCATTGCCACCCGGACACATAAATTGTGTCGAGGTGCTTAGCCATCATGGTGACCTGGACAGGGTCTAGGGCACCAAAAGTGCGAGATGACGTGCCATTCGATTGATGGCTCTTAAGAGTTCTCCAAAGTTTCTTGGCTAACTCATTCGAACCGTATGATTGTTTAAGATTGCCACGTAGAGACACGACATCACGGGCCGAGTACGGGCGGCGAGTATGTCTGAACCGCTCAGAGTTCCACCATGCTTGCACCTCTGCTACCTCTGCTTGAAATTTTCCTTCCTCTTCCAAAATCTATCAATTTAATTACAATTAAAAAGCTTGTTAGTTACTATTCCAAAAATCTTGGTTGGGTTAATTTAACACATAACACAATATACATGATATGCAAATATATTGCTTCACAAGGATATCTGTCAAACAGTTACATTTTTCTAGTTATATACTAGAGACATAGACAAACTAATAATGAATATAATCCCCTGTTCAGATTCTTTTTGGAGATTATGGTTCTTTGAGTATTATTGTAATTTAATTAAATAATAGTAATAGTATGTGTGAGTAATTATTTAACTCAGCGCAACGTAATTTACATGAACTTTCATTTTAGTCGGTGTTTATGTGTCAACATATAACGTGATTTTATTTTTTACATAAGCAAATATGATAATCACAGGCTAAAAATAGTCACCAGATACCTGGAAGAAGTAAATATATATGGGATATCCTATCTAAATATGTTGCTTGTGAATTTTTTCAATATGTATAGTTTACCATATAGACTAAAAAAAACCTCAAACTAAAACTAGTTCAATTATTCTTATTGCCATAATTTCCTATCAACTTGGGACATAAAATGATATCATTACCAAATTGGACCTTAAAGTTACATTAAAAGTTTGTGGAGTTTGTTATCTATTAAAGTGATGCCATCACATGTTTTGTAAGTATCATTTCAAAAAATAATATATATATATATATATATATATTTTGAAAAGTCATGATTAACCTGTTTTCTAAGTATTCGTATAATACATGCAAACATATATAGGACTAATTAACATATACACTTTGTAAGATATATGTGCAAAATATTCATACGTATGTATTTGTATACTTAATAGTTAATACTTCTATATGTATTAGAGAGTAAGAGAGGGAGAGGAAAGATACCATTGAAGGAACGGAGAAAGATGCAGCCATGGTTAGAACTGTGTGATTTTTTTTCCTTTTTAAAATATGAATGCTATACAATATAAGAAGCTATATGAAATGAGATTTCCAATTCATTGAATTTATAGCATATTTTCAGGAATGGGGGGGCAAATGGGCGTCATGACAAATTTTGGATAAGAGTGGAATTTAATTTTTATATATTTAAAATAATAAATCAAACCCATACATTTCCATGTCATATTTTCTTCTATGTCTATGTCTATTATATGTATGCTTCTCATGTAAAATAATGGCTCTAAAAGAATCATTTCAATTTTCAGCGAAAATTAAAAAGAAAAAAGAAATTTACATATATAGATAAGATCGTACTATCTTGAGAGGGTGAAAAATTGCTTGATTAATTCGAAAGTACATTAAATTAATTCTACACTTTCTGTATTTTATCTTGTTAATTAGAGTACTTCGGTATAGAAACTCGGAATCATAAATTAAGTACTACGTTTAACGTTTTGATTTTAGTATTAGATAACTCCCTTTTGAATCGTCATTCTCCTTCTTTCATTCTTGTTGGCACTATCTGTCTTGTCTTCCTATACGCACAGACTCGTTCTAAAGTACCGTTCTTCCTTCTTTTTTTTTGTAGAGACAGAGCCAGGACAATGTATGGTAGGCCTAAATGATCAAACGGTCAACAAGAAAATTATTAAAAATATTATATATATATATATATACACGTACAATTATCACTCTTTTTTCAATTTCATGAAATTATGTTAGATTTAATAAATCTACGGACAAGTACTAACTATATCATTCTTTTTATTATTGTTAATGTGACGTACTTTATTTTAATTAATGTAGTTATTATTATTAACGTAACCTACCTTTTTAAAATTAATGTACTTTTTGTTATTAATGTAACGTAATTTTTAATTATTACTACCGTGTTTAAAAATATAAATACGTTTTTATTAATAGTTAAGAAATGAGGTGGCGTTGACGTGTTACTGAAAAGTTCATTTCCTCTGTCATTATAGATAGGGTTCAATTCTACTTCAGTTCTTTTTGCTGATGTTACGCTGAGATGACAGTCGATTCTTCAGTTCTAGGCTGCATCATAGTAAGTGGTCTTAGAGTTTTAGTTTCTCCAATCTAATTACCTTACTTTTATTAATTATTTTTTATATGAATTTATCTTCTTAAAATTTTTTACATACGAAGTGAATCAGATTATGTGGACTAATATACATTAGAGTTTGAAATCAATTATATCCTCGAAAGTAAAACTAAAAAACAGAAAATAAGATGCAGTCTGTTTGCTCCTCTTGTATTTAGTTTTAACAAATAGCCCTTGTTCAGAAAACCTATAAAATAAATCAATTAAATCCTAGTCAGATGCTTATCTATTATATATATATATATATATATTTAAAGATGCATTTATATGTACAATGTGAAAATGCAGAACTGCAGAGGATTTGATCGCCTTTCCGTTTTAAGGGTCCAGTAACGATAACTTACGGATGAAAGTAAAACTAAAGGAAGTTTCGTGCATGGAGACAATGAATTTTTCTAGCCACGTGTGATGACGCTTTTGTGACAGCTGTCAATGATATCTGTCTTGGAGTTACCACCTGTGATCTTTTGTAACCTGAACGAATCGTGGAATATACTTTCTTAACAAAGACGTTCGTAAGCCTTTTGATGCATTATACGTACTATTTAATGAAATTAAATAGATCTAACTACACAACAAAGGCTGGACGTAGAAGAGGGCAAGGGGCAGTTGCCCCTTAAAAAAAATTTAATTATTTTAATCCTCTTAAAAAAGAAAAAAGAATAAAAAACTTTTTTACTCCCGCAATAATTAATCCTAACTCTGTCCATGCATACAACATAGAATCTAGCTAGTCAACTTTTATGGTCTCCACCTTCGTAACTATTTGAAGATCAATGGGATATGATGGAATTGTTTTAAATAAATAGTTTACCACAATTCGCTCTTATAAATATACATGATATGATATTATTTTAGGTGCTAATGTATTCAAATTTAGTTAAAATTGGTTCTTCTTATATAATAATGAAATATACACCAAAGTTTTTTATACAACGCACATTTGATGGACCATTTCAAGATCTGTGCGTCAACTATGCGCAATGGTCGTGCTAATTTCTATAACGTTTCAATTTTATCGTATGTGCCCGAAGGTACAATGTAGTTACAACATACATTACATATATATATAGGAGAGGGATCAAGAAGGAAGCAAAAAAATTAGGAAATGAGGGAAGCAAATCTCAACCATTGATTTCATCATAAATGAATGTTGTTAACATTCATTTGTGATGAATGTTAATCAAAATTTAACATTCATCACAAATGAATGTTAAAAACGTTTTTTTATGAAAAATCAAGGGCTAAGATTTGTTTTACTCCTTCCCCAAAATTTGAAACTTCCCTATGAATCCTTCATATATATATATATATATATACACATTTTCATTATACTATCCGGTGCATGTTAATTGATAATTACACCTACAATAATCTTTTAATTAATGAGACCTAGGTTAATAGTCTATTAGCGAGGATTATGTATACATTGCAAATTCGTAATTGGTATGTAAAAAATAGTGTGAAGAAATTAATATATTTTTAGAAGGAAGTTAGTTGAGTAAATGCATTTGTTTCTTTTTAATAAAATGCTGCCTTCTAAAAAAAGCATGTGGTAGTTCTGTAACTCAATAGATGAAGCAATGAGAAAAAGAGATAACGACCGGCAAAAAGTAAGAGAAAAAGATAGCAAATATTACAATCTTATTTAAATATTGGAGAGTGTGTATGAAATGGGATGATATGATGATGATGATGAATGCAGATGATGATGATAACAATCAAGAGCAACATCATGCCAAAATAATTGTGACACTATCTCCTATGAAAATAATTATATATCTCCATCGTCATCATCTTATTATTGTCTCCAACTTGTATTTCTCAATTGTCATATTGGTTTATACTTATCTCCGCTAATTGTTTTGTGATATATTAAATTTTTATACTTTTTATTATCATATGTAATTAACTTTTAGATATTTTATTGTATATGTAAAATTGTTTAGAAGTATGTTATAAAGTGACTTGAATAAAAGGTAGTCAATTTTTTCCTCACAGAATATCATTTATTGTATATATCAAGCTTTGTTAATATGTTTAGTGTATGTAATGAATCGGTGCAACGTAAACATTTAGCCGGTTTCAAGTCATTGTTATATACAATAAACATGTTTATAAAGTTCAATACATACAATAACAATTTAAAAAATAATTATATTTATATATTATAATAAAATAAGTAAAATTAAATACATAACAAAAAGAATCTTACAAATTAACTATGTTTAAATGAAAAGTATTATATGCAGCAAGACTATTTATAAATATCTGATATTGTAAATTTAAAGAAATTAAAGAATCAAAGAAATAGATTATTAATTTATTTATCTTTGCGGCACATAATTTGTATCCAGCTAGCTAGTTATTCTGGAAGGAAATTCTTATTTATTGGTAAAAGAGGCGAAGAAATAAACTAATGATCACACTCAAAACAATTCAAGAAGTTGTTAACATATGTGTTAAGTCCATGTCTACATAAAGAGCTACAGCCGTTTAACATTGATATTTTCTTTACTTTTTCTATACAAAGGCAAATATACATACACCATCTATCATAAATATATACATTAATTTATAAATATATTATATTATTTCATTCTTATTACTTGAACTCTCGACCTCATTAAAAGATCACCACGATACTACTGATACTTTCGTTACAAAGAAAAGTCATATACAAAGCTAATAGAATCAACATGAAAATGAGAAAATGGATGTAAAGTATAGATTTTATCATATGATATAAATAAAACTATGTTAACATGAGGTGAAATCGAACTTTTCCTTTAATCAATATATTTGCTAGCTCTACGTAATTGGTAATCATAATCGCTTGATGTCACAAAGTGACAAATTATAGGATGAGAAGTTTCTTGGGAAGCGAAAGAAATTGGTTATAGGATGAGTTATTTAATTGAAAAGCATGGAGACCATTTTTAGTACTTCGAGGCAACAACCTCCTCATATTTTTTGAGTGGTGAGACTTTTTTCGTTTATATATCTGTACCATTTTAAACGTATTTGATGGTGTACAATGAAAAATTAGTAACGTATGAATTAATGTTCTATTTTGTTAATTTTAAATTATTATTTCTTTATCACTAAATACACTTAAAATACGAACCATAATTTTTAATTTAATCATTTGGTTATGTTTTTTATTTTGTATGATTGAATTGGTACGGTTTCATAATTGTATTGTATAATAATTTCTTTAAAAATTATATCACGATTTTCATAATTTAGCATTATGCCAAAATTACAACGTTTAAACAGAACACATTAAACCCCCTTGGCCCTTGGGAGATTTCTTTCATGGCCGACGACAACTATTCATGGAAGTATGCTTTAGGAACAATATTTTTAAAAACTTTTAATTGAATCGGTAAGAGGTTTGATTCTGGTTCAACTGGTTCAACCGGTTGAAAAGCTCCATTTTTCGTTACACAACATTAATACAATAAAATTTCCATATCAAAGCTATGTTAACCCAAAACTATATCTTTGTTCGACAACCAGAAATTCTATCTTCAATGTATCACAATTCAAGCCATTTAAACCCACATTGACACTTATATAAAAAGAGGGCACATAAACAAGTTTGATATTAACATCTGGGTTTAAGTTAACCAGGCACACTACTGAACAATATAAAAGCATCCACTTGAAACATTCGCCAGTCCCTTCACTCGTTCATCCTTATTATCTGACCCAAATGTTCCGACAAAACATTAGCAACTAAACTTGTAAGCTATAAGCTTAGTGAAATTATAGAACATTTACAACATTGGCATCATTATTACATTTATCTACATTAGCATTCCATACAAAACAAATTCATCATTCACTTTCATGAGCAAATTACTCGTCTAGATGAAACATCGGATAATTTGACAACAATTTTACATATATCATCTGAAACGGGTCATAGACCCCATCCTCCTCACCCATGGATCCGTGTTAACATCTTTCATCATATACAGTTACATCTATATTGGCACTAGGCCAAATAACTCCACTGACAAAGTCAGCATCTGTGGTCCTCTACCACAGATAAGGTTTTCCATATACATGACCAATTAACAATATCGGCTAAGTGATAGCTTTTGCATCCATATATAACTTTTGGGAATTAAATAAGTAGGGACATCATTAATCAAGACAAATCAACTAGGTTTAACATCAACAATCAATTGTCATTTCATAACTAACAAATCAAATCATCAATTCCTCTATTATCAAATACTCACCTAATTTGGAAATTATATCAAAATTATTAGAATCATATATTTTTTAATATGAGATAAAAGTTTTTAAATATATGTGATACACAATTAATTGTTGTGATACACTATTAACTTTTTAGTGCATACCACACATAAAAGTTATAAAAGTTGAAATATACAAATTTAAGTTGTATATTATAAAAATTTCTTAAAAATCAATGTCATATTATAAATATTAAAATTATAATAATTTTGGTACTATGTTTTTACAAAAAAATATAAATATGTTGAAATAAAAAATAAAAATATTCATTCCTACCATTATCACCATAACAAACTTTATTACAATAACCCTTTCGTATATACAGTATGTTTAAGTGTAGCCTTTAAAACTATAATTCGCATTTTCTAATTTTATTTTAGTTTTCAAGTTCATGAATTTAAGTCAAATAAAATCTGATTGAATCTAAATCTTATGATTCTACAATTAAAATCGAGATCTAGGTAGACTTAATGTCTTTTCAAATCATATGTAAAATCAAATCATTTTCATTTATCAGTATAAAATTTTAAAATCAAACATTGATCTTAACAACCTTACAATCTATAACTATTTGACTTGTCATGGTAATATATTTGAACGTAGATTGACAGAATCTGGAACTTAAATGGAAAACTAAAAAAAGAAGGAAAAAAAAAACACTTTTAGAGCCCAATTTCTCAAAGCCCAAATCCAATTCTCATGTAAGAGCCAGATTCAAGTTTTTTTTAACACGTTGGTCAATTGAGCAAGACAGCGACTTCGGATATCATACTTCGAGTAATGCAAACCACACCAAATATAATAAAATAAAGAACACAATACTTATTATGATTGGTAGTCTGGTTGATATTTATAGGTACGTTAAAGGTGAAGTTTTGATCTTTTCTGGTGATGAAGTTATGAGACGATATTCAAAAACATAAAAACTAGCATTTATTCGATATCAAAGCATTCAAACAAATATATAATACATGCATTAATAGTATATACATTTCGCATCCTACAGCATGCCCGTTTCTCCATCATATCGACTTCTTAGTTGTTTGAGGAAAATCTTGATGCCCAATACTCTTTAATTTCTTCTGCACTTCTTCCAGGAATTCGTCCAGCAATTAGCGACCATCTATAATTTTGACGACACACAGTTAATTACTTGTTTTATTTAGTTCTTAAGTAAGTTTAAATGAGTCTATTAGATTTGAATAATGAATATCTATTAATTAGTAGGTGACATAAACAAACTAATTAAAAAAATTACATATTAACCCTTCATCGATTCTGAATGTTCAGAATTGATCCTTCAAAATACACTAATTGCACGCAAGGTTACATACAGTTCGTTGCATGGAAGATTTTCCCGTTATTTAATTGCAGCATTATACTTGTCAAGTGTGGCTGTACTATATACTAATGACATTTCTTCTGTTATAATGTGCGAAATACTTTCAATGTATTGTGTAATAATTCTATCGCATGTTAACTAATCGTGCGTGTCTAGCTAAAAGAAAATTGAGGTTATTGAGTTCACCTTTCGCCGACGAGCTTATACATTCTAGTGATGAGTGTTTTCTCGTCCTCCGAGAATGCAAGTTTAGATTGTTGACTAGATTGCTCTTCTGCAAAAAAGTACGTGCATTAAAAAGATTTATCCAAAGTTAAGAGTGCATACGAAGCCTACGCTTGTATATGTACGAACGATCAAGAAGAAAAAGTTATATGTTGATAGTGGATATAATGTTAGCAAATATGAGTAATAAAAAGAAAATATATATGTTTGATAGCTAGCCATCCTATTATTTACGATATCTCTAGTGATTTTTATTTAGTAATTTTTAAAGGTGCAACTTTATTAATAAAATGAGGCCAAAAGACGTAACAAGTATATTAACATGACTCCCTATAAAGATATGAAATGATTGAACCGTCAAGTAGTGTCACGCCAATAGGTTCTTGGATAGACTGAACAAAGACTGATACCTATGATGACATAAAAGACTGAACTTCTACAGGCCTCATATTTACCAGTAATACATTTATTATATACCCAAAGCAAAAAAAAAGTTAGCCCCACCTCCGTCCGTCTTCCTCCGTCTCGCTCACAACGCACCCATTGTAAGTAGGAGCAAAGACTTGATGCTGCCTATAACTTACTCCGGAGGAAGCTCCGTCTTTGAAAGAAAGACATATCATATAGGCATTGGTATAAGTAAAACATTATTCATGGTACTAAATCAGTAGCATGTTAACTAAAATTACACGACACAACTACCATAATTTTTTTTGTGTTTGGTAGGGAAAGAGAATAAAGAGATTGAGATAGGTACCTCTACGATTTGAACCGCCGTCATTAGAAGTTGAGTTCTTGTCCAAACTAGCCATTACGAGTAATTAACAAAATACTTAATTAAATTTATCCTTTAAAGGTAGAGGATAATTGAGAAAAAGTGTGTGTGGAAGTGAGGGCTAAAAAATTCTCTATAAATAGAAGGGGAAAATTCCTTTTGCATCAAATTGTCTTCATGGGTTTTCAACGTTTTTTTCACTATAAGAATGAAAGGTAAGCAAGAAAAGCAAATTACCAAAGAATGGTAGGTAGATAACATAATTATAAGCTTTTTATTTGGTCCAAACCAAGATTGGTAGCTATTTTTAACACTTAGCTTTTGTTTGAATAGTCTACCTTTTATGACTATAGCTAGATTAACTAGATTATATGACCATGACCATGTATGATCTTTATAACCATTGTTCGTTATCACATTGATTTACAAGGATAATTATCCTAATACTTAATTATTAGTAAATTTTCATTATTATTATTATTATCATTAATTTTATTATTATTATTATTATTATTATTATAATTATTATTATTATTAATTTTATTTTATTTTTGTAATGTGATAACTTTATAGATAAATTTTTAAACATGTCAAAAAGATAAAAAAAAATGCTTGATAGGCTTAAATATACATACCTAAATTTAGACTTATAAATTTTATTGTTGTAAATGATAAATGATTAGTTAAAAAATGAAGAGAGAATGAATGGAATAACGTGTTATGTATTATATGAATTAAACTTATATTCAAGCTTATCTTTTAAGGTTATTTAGCATTAATTCAAAAAGATATACAATAGCTTAGTATATCGATAACAAATTATGAACAAAGTTAGTCAAGTCAATATATCTCAAGATAATCCTCTAGTTTCTCAGCACATATTTTGCATATACGAATTAATCCGTACACTTTGCTTATAGCTACCGGTAAAACTAGGACCTATATATATTCATTTGTCGACACGTAAACTAGTTATGTTGTATGTAAGAGTCACAAAATTCCTATTCCCTTGTCATGCTAATAACGAAACTAACTTCCTGACAATGCCTCCTGTATGACCATGTATCATGCCATGCATGAATTGATCTCTTTCTCACTCTTTCCAATTTTCATGAATCGGCATGTAAAGTAATTCAACATTTTAACATTATTGATAACTTAGGCTTGAGAAAATATGAGGGTAGCGCTAGAGATATTGACAGGAAAGCTCTTCTACATTCAAGTTGACGATAATCCCACCATACAAGACCTAAGGAAAGAGATTGAAGGTCAAGAAAAGCTCCCACATGATCGGATTATTCTCACTTTGTTAGCAATTTGATGAACGAAAATGAAGCCTCTCTTGTTAATTATGGGGTGCGAGATGGTTCTCATATTTATCTCTTCTTTGATTCCGTTAAGGATTGTTCGAATCATGAGTTTTTGAAGTACTTTTGATTTAACATATATAATCTTCATTTTTTTATTTTTTTTTATTTTGTGTATCACTTTTAGATACTAGTACTTTAAAAGTTATATATTCATATAAATGTACTTATGAAATTACATAAACAAATTAGTAATTGAACGAATTAGAGCTAGAATCATGAAACTAATTAATCGGTTTCATTGAAGAACATTACAGGTAGAACGAAAGTGATTAGAAACTCTAACAACTTCTAGTGAGACGCCTAAAGACACTTATAACTAACTTTCAGCTATAAGTTACACTTTTGGTCCTTTTACTTCTACTATTTACAATAAGACCCATGTACTTGATAAAACTATAAATATTTCATATCCTCTCTTCAAGTTGGAACTTCTGCAAGTCCCACTTGTTTGATAATGTTGAATGCTGAGAGTAACCCAAATCTTTGGTCATTAAATTTGCAAGTTGTAAACTAGTGGGTATATAAGTAGTTTGAAGAAAACTTTCTTGGACTTTGTCTTTAGTAATTTGGCAATCTATGTCCAAATGCTTAGTACAATCATGATAACATAGATTAACAGCAATCTGTTGGGAAAATTTATTGTCATAAGATAATGTAGTTGGAACTTCAACTGTGATATGCAAATCCTTAAGCAAATAAGTTAACCAACCCAATTCACAAGTGGTTATGGCCATGCTTATTTACTCTGCTTCAGTGGATGATCTGGACACTGGACACTGTGATCTGCTTCTTAATCTTCCATGACACCAAAGAATGGCCCAACAATATACAATATTCATTCAATGATCTTATAGTCATCAAGCAAGATGCCCAGTCAGCATCAGAAAAGCCTGTTACTTTCAGCTGATGTTGAATTAGGTAAAACAATCCTTTTGAAAATGTACCCTTAAGATACCTTAAAAGATGCAATGATGCTTGCATATGAGGCTCCTTTAGCGATGATACAAGTTGACTGAGGTGTTGTACTGCATAAGAGATATCTGGCCTTGTCATAGCCAAATATAACAATCTTCCTACCAGTCTTCTATAAGTATCAGATGAAGATAAAGGAGTACCTTTTTGAAGGAAAATTTTAAGCTTTTGTGGTATTAGGAATGAAAGTCGTTTTGCTGTAGTACGACCAACATCCTTGAGTAAATCAAAGATATATTTCACATCGAATCAAACGTTGATGATTAACATTATTATCAACATGTTTAAGACGGGATCCATCAATGAATCACAGCTTCAATTTACCACCTAACGCCATTTTAACTGTTCTACTCCACCCAAGAAAATTACCTCCATCAAACGGATTGTTCTATAGCATCATACCAGGATGATATGAGTTTGCAATATACATTTGGTCATTAGCAGAATTTTGTGAATTCAAATCATTTCCAGAATTAGGTTGATTAACCACCATGATTTCAAATCGATTTTGACCTAATCTCTACGAATCAAAACGCAATTTGATCAATTACAAACACATAACACTAAATTAAACGATCCGAGGCCCTGATACCATAATTAATTGCGGAAACAAATTATTAAATGAAGGAATTAGAGCTAGAATTATGAAACGAATTAATTGATTTTCATTGAAGAAAATTACAGGTAAAACGAAAGTGATTACAAACTCTAACATACTTATAACTAACTAACAAACTTTCAGCTATAAGTTACACTTTTGGTCTCTCAACTTCTACAATTTACAATAAGACCCCTGTAATTTATAAGACTATAAATATTCCATAGTACTTCTGTGTTTGTATCTTATAATTGTGACTTATAAACATTGTTGCAACCTATATGAATCATTGTTCGTCCTATTGTTAATAATACAATACAAATTATCTCTTTAGCTTTGGTTTCGAGACTACCTCTGTGAGCCATTTATAAGCGAACAAAACACTAATTAAGTTTGAGTCTTAACAATTGGCAGAATTTGGAGGGAAATCTTACATTACTTTCTTAAGATTATAATGTCTTCCAACAAACCCCTACAACAATGTCGATCGACCGTTATTGATATACTTAAAAAAAAATTCATAAATAATAAAACAAAACTTAAGTTGAATTTAAGAAAATTCCAATCATTTTGGCATGCTATCCAGTTGGATAAGATATCCATCTTGTTAAGTATGCGATGAAACAAAACGGGAACTCTTGATTTCAAAATTTATACTACCGAAGATGTATACATGATCATTTTGTAGTTTTAAGGACGAAAACTACCCAGGACTAACTGTCCCTTTAAAAACGTACAGATAATCTCCATTTTCCACCCCATGCCATCGAAGGCTACAATTTTCTCGCATGATCCTTTGTTTGTGAATGAAAATGTAGTCGTCCATTGGTAGCAAATTTCTAGCCAAAAGTGATTCCCTTAATTCTTGCACCGTGCTCGAGTCCTTCATCTCTAACGGGATACATGTGGAGTCAAGTAAAGCCGATGAAGTTTGCACCACAAAACCTAGTTTACGTGAAGGAGGCTCAGCCACTGACCGACTCATGGTCCTTAAAAACACAACGATTTCTGAAAAATCACCAACACCATAATCACTCAAATTACGAAAATCCTCATCCATTTCCACTCCTGAAAAGAAAAGCCTCATTTGCTTAATCGGTGTCCCATCGACAATATGGATCTTTTCTTTGAGACTTCCTATGGTTTCTGTTTTATCTACTTCTATATTGTGCTTTCTAGATGAAAATTTAACAGTAATTTGGATTTGTGTACGATATTCTAGAGATGGGATATGATTAACTGTTAGATCAATTTTTGTACCTTCGGTGACAATTGGATAATCGTCTAAGTCAAGCCCATCAAGTAATTCCCAATCGCATACGCTAAGAGTTTGTGAAGATATAGGGAAACCGAGAAAATGTTCAACTTTTCGCTTGATTTCAAGAATGGTTTCTTGCATAGCAACTTCGATTGTTAATACGTACATCCGTGTTAATATGTGGATTCTCATATTTTGGTAGTTCTGTTATAGGAACAAGATGGTTTCTCTGTGTGTGGTAGAATGAAGGTGGAAATTTGTTTTACAGGTGTTCAAACTTTGTTATAAGCTTTATTTCAAACCTACGCTCATGATAAAAGAGTGAAAATGGTCATCTCGATGTGATTTCAAAGCACAAATTTCATGTTTATATCATTATCTCATGCTAATTTCATTGGATTCAACTCGATCTCTCTCCCTTCCACCTTACTCTCCTTGCTCATACAAATATGGTAGAACAGTAGAAGGATAAAAAAGAAGTCTACAATTTTTTAATTAGTACTTAGATAAGAGTCTGAATGATAAAGGTATTCGATATATGTCTAACTCTTGTCATTTAATAACTACATCTTTAATTTCCTATATGTCTAACATCTTTTTTAGCTCAGCTTCTAAAAAGTCAAATTCCACATATTTTTCAGCCCAACTTGTCCAGAGCTCAGCTCGATGTTGGAAAGGCTATGCTAATTAAGTTTACATGACAATTGGTGATAAACAAAGTACAGTCTGTTGACAAAAACATCCTTTTCTTTTTTTAAAGTGCACGCACATCCTTTAAACTAAAGTTCATTGTGAAAGGTCTCAAAAGTGACATTTATTTTCGGCCAACGATGCTTATTCTTTAATTAATATCAATTTATCTACGAGTGAAAAAACAAAAAGGGAAAATTTGAATGCTAAAGCCTGAATGATTCAAGTTTCTACGAAGTTAACGAGTTGTACGAATATATGTAATGGTTTAATCTATCTCTGATTGCTACAAGTTAATATTTTTGTAAGTATTTAGGGAATGGATCCAGACGGAGAGGGAGGGATGTGAATATTTTGAGTGAAAGTAAGTGTAATTTTAATTGTTTCTTCACCATATTCACGTTCAAAAAAACCCCAGGTCCAAAAATCCTTCTTTCTCTAAAACCTTGAGTTTCTTCATCATTCTGTAGATAATGTTTATTAACGTGTACTTGATATTAATTGATGATAAATAAATGTAAAAACAACAACACTTAATATTCACGAATGTTGGAAAACCCAGAAACCCACAAATTCCGTTAAACATAGGATCGGATGCATCTAAGTGACCAAAAGTTTTATTAAATTCCTATTTTATGATTTGAATCTCATTTATTCCACTGTAGGAACTTCTCACTGCTCTAGCATCGCAATTTGCTTGTACAATTTTACAGGCAAAGGTGATACTGACCCATCATTAGAGCATCTCCAGTGGTCTTTGCTGGCACGTTTAATAGAGAAAGAAAATATGATGTGGCATGGTTTATTTGCATTGTGACTTGCCACATATTAATGCGTTGAATATACCGTGTGAGTTTGTACACACGAGTATTTATGCGATACATGTGGGCCATGAAAGCACTATTTCACTTAAATAATAATATTATATTTCAAACATATTGATTTAGTGGCCTGATTCAAGTATACTCTGTAAAACTTTCTCCGACTTTACCACATTAGAAATTTAATGCGTTGGAAAGAACACATAAAAATCCTACATGTCAGTTTAACAAAATATTGCATTGGAGATGCTCTTAGACTCAGATTATGTACCTTACTTGAAGAGTAAATGCGCACCCACTGACACAACTACACTGATCGAAATGGATCCTGGGAGTTTCAAAACATTTGACGAAAATTACTACACGATTGTTTTATAAAGGAGAGGTTTGTTTCAATCAGATTAGCCTCTTCTCAGTGATCCGGAAACAAGAGCCTATGTAAAGCTTCAAGTAGAGTCTCACGCGTCAACATTTCTTAAAGATTTGGAAGAGTCAATGGTCAAAATGGGTCAAATCGGAATTTTGACAGTGCTGGTGAAATATGGCGAAATTGTGCAATAATCAACTAAATAAGTTGATCTGTTCATTTTTTTTCTTACGTAAATCAGCCAATTAATGAAGCTGATGCATAGTTTGCTTCAATAAAAGTGCAAGGATACTTCTCACTTCAAGAAGATCCCCTTATATTGTATCTGTCCGTTCGATATTTATAGTTCGTGTTTTTTTTTTTGAACGTCTAAAATTAATTGTCCACTTTCAAAAATAGATAGGTATAATTAACTAAAGTTCTTATATTATTTCTATTTTATATGTGTATCATAAAAAAATGAGTAAGAGTAAAGGTTAAATTGTCATTTTATATGAAAGTATAGTGTTTGAATTATGTTTTTTAAAACTACTTGTTATTTATTTAGAAAGAAAAAATTTGGAACCGTGTCAGGTTAGTATTTTTCTTGTTCCAACTTGAGAACTTAACAAACTACTTGTACATGTTATCATATTTGGGTTAAGGGCCGCAAATCTATTTGGCGGGCCATTTTTTAGGCCCATATTAGGTAAAGGCTAAAAGGCGGTGCTCACTGCTCAGCGCCTCAGCCTGATTTCGTGCTTGCTGAAATGCTGAATAGTGATGTTGGAGGGCCCAAAACCAATGCATGGGCTGATCGCGATGGCCTATATAACTAATACTAAATTACTAATAGCACAGTTGACCTAATATATTTGAGAGACCCACCATGTCTTGGAAATGAGCTGAATATTGATGAGGCCCACTGGATCTTTCACTTTACGTTATTATTTCAAAGTTTTCAATACAAAAGGATAGCCTTAGATGGCTAGATAAAATCGATCTTTAATTTTGTTTGAAAAACGACAAATATAATTTGAACAAAATTGTGTTATTGTGTACTATGCATCACAAAATAAAAATAACATTTATCATCACATCGCCGGATCACAGGAAATGAACTTATCTCACGGTCAGACCTTTTCTATTTGTTCTCTTTTATCTGATAAATAGATAATAGGGGTGAGAAAAACCGAATTAAAAATCGAAAAACTGAAAAAAAAATCTAAAAATTCAAATCAAAAAAATCAAACCAATTTAAAAATCGAAAGGTTTGGTTTTTGACTTTCTAAAAATCGAACCGAACTATTGAAATATATATATATATAGTAACAAGATCTAAAAAGAAGAAAATTTTGGGAGAGAAAGGGGAGAACACTAAGATATGAAAATTTTTAAATAAACATAAAAAAGATTAACATAATTTAATTTCGACCTAATAAACTAAGTTTTATGAACCTATAAATTTATGAACACTAAGGTATTAGATAGCCCAAAATAATACATGAAATTTTTATAGATAATAACTTTGAGTGAGCTCTAAAGATCAAGAACTATAAGATTCAAAGTCAGATGACGAAAATTGAGTTTGAACTTTGAACAATCCAATTAATTTTTACGTGACTACTGAGTGAATATGATTCAAAACACAGAAAAGAAGAGCTACACAAATATTGAGTGGTGTTAGTGGGCTTTTGAAAAGAAAAAAAGAAAAAACTGGATCAGATTCCTAGGATGGTGTCACTTCAAATATTGAGTGGTGCACTAGTGTAAAGCCCAACAAAATTTCTATTAAATGGGCCAAATCCATTGGTGGCATGTGCCACCCCTAGCCTACAAATGTCTCCGCCACTACATGTTACACCATCATTTTCACTTTATGAATATCGTCAAAGGTGATATCGAAGTCGTCGTTGACGAATGAGAGGTAATCGTCGGATAATGTGAGGTCGTCGGAGAAACCCGTACGAATCTAGCGGCGGAATTGGTAGTATCGATAGTGGATAGCGATGGTCGGCAGGTCGCCTGCCATGATTAGGGTTTTAGGTGATGGTCGTCGGAAAAGAAAACTCTAGAAAAAGAGAGACGTATTTTGTTGTAAGTGGATGTTAACTTTCCGTTTGAACGAAGTTTACTCGGTTTATATGAAAACTTAATAAAGAGTGTTACACATCAGCACTTTAACATAATATAATAATATGTAATTGATCTAGCGGAAGTGAATTAACAATTATTAAGTTATGGATTCAATTACGCCCGCCCGAGACAGATGTATATATGTTATGATGGTTGGGTATGAATATTTACCTTTTTAAAAGATTATAACCAAATTAAAAAGAAAAACCAAAGTATACAATCAATGTTATGCCTATTCTGTTATGTTTTTATCATCCCAATTATTCCCAAACATCAAACACTATTAAATAAAGAAATCTCTGCAAAAAAATTTGTACGTTTCAAAAACCTCCGTATTCAATGCTTGAGCAGTCACATATAAGGGATAGACACGTGAACACGTGCATTAAGACATTTGAGAGTTTGGATTGATCATTCGGGTTAATTTTCTTTCAGCCTTTCAGGTCACTTTCAAGGGCTGTTGAGAAGTCTTGTTTAACGATCGTTGTAGGTTTTAATGGAACACTGTTGCGCTGATCAGATTAAATATTTTAGATCGGAAAAAAAGCTTTTGTTGAAGATGGTAAACGGGTAAACGGAGAAAGTTTTCCCTGTTCAAACTATCCGGGGAGGGCGAACATTTTTATTCATATGTAATCGGTCTAACCGGTTATCCCGTGACCGTTTTCGACCCTTTTCCTGACCACCTCAAAATGTGTTGCTAGTAAGGTTTGAACGTGATATCCTTATAGACGCCAACCACTAGACCATCTTATTTTGAAGATGGTGTACGTAACAAACACAATCGTGTACTCTAAAGCCTTTCTCTTTTTTGTGGGTCCAAAAATAAAAAAGTATTTTGACCAAATGGATATGTGATCCAGCAGGGTTGAAGACAAATGATGGCATGTGTACAATTACAATACATACCATTCTTCATTGGACTTCATTGAAAAAAAAAGTAATCAAGGAATGCCCTTTCATTAGGAATGCCGGCCAAACATAAGTTCTGTTCATTTTTATAGTAATAGATTTTCTGTGCAATTTTTTATATTCAGGATCAGGTCAATGCTCAAAACTACCAAGTATAAGCCTTCGTGCTTCCATGACTACTAATATATAATCAGATATAGTTGTAAGTTCTTACAAATTTACAAGTTGCTCGCGTATTCATTTGTCAATTGAACTCGGTGATTTCCAACTTCTTAATATAATGTTAATATAACAAGATTCCTAAACAACTTTGAGATGTTCAAAAACCTGATTCAAAAGTTGATATATCGTGCATACGTACAATATATAATTGACATTTAAAAAGTCTACACGATACAATTCCTTGAAGTACAAGGTTTGCAAATTGCAATAACAAAATGAAATGCAAAACAGCTAACTAATAGAAGCATTCAAAGGAGACTTTTATGATCTTCACTATCTATAAATTCAAGCTTCTCATTAGTTTCCAAATCATCTCTTCAACTCCTTGGTGTATACGTGTGAAAATAGAAAAATGGCAATCCAAAAACAAATCGTCTTCCACATTTTGATAGTTGCTCTTGTTTTTGGCACCGTAAATGGTAGTGGCTTAAAGTTGGGGTTCTACCAAAAGACATGTCCTAGAGCTGAAGACATTGTATATGCTACTACTGCAAAATACATTCATAGAGCTCCACCTCTTGCAGCATCTTTGCTTCGATTGCATTTTCATGATTGTTTTGTTAGGGTTCGTGCAATAACATCAACCATAGTTTCTATGTTTTTTTTTTCTTTTTCTTTTTAAGTGATAAAGAGAATTGAGATATATGATGTTCTGTACAGGGATGTGACGGTTCTGTGCTATTAAACTCAACCGCGACTAGCAAAGCTGAGAAAGATGGACCTCCCAATCTTTCCCTCAGAGGATTTCAAGTTGTTGATGCTGCAAAAGCTGCAGTAGAAGCAGCATGTCCCGGCGTTGTTTCTTGTGCAGATGTCTTAGCTTTAGTCGCTAGAGATGCAATTCATCAGGTATATATTATTATAATACGACAAATAATCACGATAGTCATAAGGAAGTCATTAAGAGCTTCAAACATGCATAACTACTTGTAGTTAACACATGACAACCTTAAGGTGGTTGATGATAAATGGTTAAAATACGATCATATATGCATGTAATAACCTCTTTAAAACCCTTATAACTTATATAACAGAATAATGAAACATACAACTTTAATTCATGAGATTCTAATTAGAGGAAATATTGTTCTTAACACTACATTGGTCTTGAAAAAGTCTTAATATGTTTCGTTATAGATTAAGGGACCATTTTGGCCGGTTCCCTTGGGAAGAAGAGATGGAAGAGTATCGCTTTTAGCGGACAGTTTAACTTTACCGCCTCCTGTTGCTAATATCACTGTTCTCAAAGCTATATTTGCCTCCAAGGGCTTGAGTGTTAAAGACCTCGTAGTTCTTTCAGGTACTTTTTTTTGTCCTTGATATACTTTTATTCGCTCTCTGATGACTTTTTCAAACTGAGTTCATAACTTTTAGTCACGCTTTATCTATGTATCACAATATATAGGATCACACACTGTGGGTGTTTCTCATTGTTCAACCATTGCAACTCGGTTATACAATTTTACCGGAAAAGGTGATACAGACCCGTCTCTAGACCCAACGTACGTACCTCAGTTGAAAACGATATGTTCTCCCACCGACCAAACCACACTCCTCGCAATGGATTCAACTGTTGGAAAATTTGATACGAATTACTACAAAGGTGTCTCGAAACATAGAGGTTTGTTTCAGTCGGATGCTGCACTTCTAAATGACAACAAAACAAGTGCCTATGTCAAATTTCAATCAAGAACTAATGGGTACTCATTCTTTGAGGATTTTGGAGTGTCAATGGTTAAAATGGGTAAAATTGGAGTTCTAACAGGTAAAGCTGGTGAAATCAGGAAAACTTGTGCTTTAATAAACTAAAGCAGATGAAGTATTGATCGTTTTCCACAAAAACTAACAAACTAACTTGATGAGTGATTTGATTTATATGAAAGAGACCAAGGGAACACATATTGGTCTCTATGTGTGATTCAATTTTATTATTTCTTTGATTTGTTACTTGAAAAGTAATTGTATTTCATAAAAGAAATGTATTTCCTTTGTATAATAAAAGTGATCAATTTCTTGTAATTCTGAATATCAAAACAAACATGGAATGTTAAATTATGAAATTGTTTGGTTGTACAATAATTGATTATGCATTGTGTTGGGTGATTCCATTTCTCTTAAACACAATCAACAAAATGGCAACCTCATTTTGTGTACATTTTTTTAAAAAGTTTTATAAACCTAGCATTACTCGAAAACATAAGTGCGAGAAACATATTCTACTATAATTTTACGCTTATTAAGTTATATATCAACTACACATTAATTTCATGTTCATTAAATTCAACCTAAATTTTTATTTTTTATTTAAAAAAAAATCATATACCAACATACATAGTCAATCTAATGTAATTAAGTTTATTTTCAGTTGGCTAATAGTAGTAAGTATACGCTGTTGGCTAATACCCCGTAATAACTTTCACCATGATTCTAAGTAGAGATTATAAGTTATCGAGTCAGACCATGACTTTGGACTCTACGGTGTTACTGCTACCAATGCTACTGCCACAATCTACGGTCGCCTCCATTCATTGCCACAATGATCTATTTGAGACCATTTTCGGTTTTTTACATCCTCACGTATATGAAATGATGAAACGTTTAATTAATTTAAGGTAATTTGGTATAAGTCGATAACGAAATAAGCATCTCAGGTAAGAAGGCCTGGTATCATAACGATTTACGTTCATGTCCTAGGCAGAGTACAAAGTTAAGGAGGCACATATGGCTTTACAACAGGGGATAATTTTAAAAGAGATGAAAGGTCTTTGTCATATAACCCAAAATGCCCATTCCTTCAATCGTGAACGAATATACTCCATACTTTTTGTATAATTGTTACTAAAAAAGGTGCATCATATCTTGGGAATTACATTTGTTGGATATTCATTCATATATATTTTGATAGTAATTGAAGATGGATAAGAAGCGGCATAGTTAAAGAAAGGGATTAGTATTTGGCAATTACTTAATTTTAATCTGATTTCTATTGTGTGCCTGTATTCAATTTCATTTTGTCGTATTGTGTGTATCAAACTTTAAGTTTTGGTCTAGTGTGTGTATTTGACTTGTTATTACTTGTAACAGCTGACGTATCACCCATTTTTATTAACGTGTCAACCCCGTGTAAGATGACGTGACGCCTTATACAATTGTCATACCAAAAAAAGCTACCGGTTGAATAAGTCATTGGATACATACAATAGATCAAAAATGAAAGTTTGATACACTCAATAGACCAAAATAAAGTTTGATACACACAATAGAGATCAAACTAAAATTAAGTGAATTCCTAGACACTTATCTCTTAAAGAAATGTGAAAGTGTACGTACAATACAATTATACAAAGCATTTTTACCGAAAGAAAGTTAATCTAATTGTATGTGAGTGACTAATCAACTAAAAAATTATGAATTTAAGGCTCACTAATAAAGTTAAATACAATAGACATATAGAATGTATCAAACTAACAACTCAAATAGGACATTCACGGTGTATTGAACTCGGGATTCTATTATGTGTAATGAATTTATTATTCATTATTGTTGTATGTAATTTATGGTATTTTTACTGGCGTGTATCAACTATATAAAGAGTCACTTGGCATACTTACAAATTGTCACATTTACAAAATATATACAATAACAATAAATTGAATTTCATTACACACAATAGAAATTCGAATAGTTTCATACATACGATGAATGTTATATCTTAATTTGATACATTTCAAAGCACTTAAGCTTTAAGCCTATGTAATAAGTGGGCTCCAATGAAATAATATAAAAAAAGAGTAATACTAAGTGTGCTTAAAATTAATGTCTAAATCTAGAATTTATCCATTTATTGGATCTCACTTATCGTCGCTCTTTTTCTCTACCAATCATTCAATCATATCCCTCAATAAAAAATTTAGGATTCAATTTAGGTATGTATTTTTGAGCCGAAGAAGCATATTTTTCAAGAAAAAAAAAAGAACGTTGTAATATAGTATTCTTCAGAGTATTGATAATAAAAAATAATGTACAACTGAATAACATATCAGATCAGGTCAAATGCTTAAAAATACTAAGGAAAAACCTTCGTGCTTCAAGCGACTGCCTATATATCTATAATGGACTTTTGTTTAAAATTTGATCAATATTTAAACATGTTTCCCCTGATTTTTGAATTTTTTAAATGACTAATTAATGCAATTCAAATGAACTAAGTGTTTACTATATTCCTTATGCTATTATCTAAACAAGATTCCATGAAAATGTTGCTAAATTTGAACCCTTCTGGAGCTTGAAAAGCTCATATATCGTGCTGACATATAATACACACCCCACGTCTAACATATAATACACACCCCACGTCTAAAAGTATTAAACTTGAAGGTTTGCAATGACAATTTACTGTTAAATTAATTCCAAAACATGCAGCTCACTAGTAGAAGTATTCAAAGAAGACTTTTCTAATCTTCACAACTATAAATTCAAGACTCTCATTAGTTTCTTGATCATCTCTTCTTCTAGTGTATATGTGTGAAAACTGAAAAAGGCAAAATGGCAATCCAAAAACACACTGTCTTCCAAATTTTGCTACTTGCTCTTGTTTTCGGCATTGTTAATGCTAACTCCTTAAAGTTAGGATTCTACAAAAAAACATGTCCAAAAGCCGAAGCCATTGTATATTCAACTACTGCAAAATACATTCATCAAGCTCCACCTCTTGCAGCATCTTTGCTTCGATTGCATTTTCATGATTGTTTTGTTAGGGTTCGTGCAATAACATAAATCATCGTTTATTACAACTTTTTTACATAATATCATGAGCATTGAGATATATAATGTTTGTGCAGGGATGTGATGGTTCTGTGCTATTAAACTCTACCACAACTAGCAAAGCAGAGAAAGACGGGCCTCCAAATCTTTCTCTTAGAGGATTTCAAGTTGTTGATGCTGCAAAAACTGCTCTGGAAGCAGCATGTCCCGGTGTTGTTTCTTGTGCAGATACCTTAGCGCTAGTAGCTAGAGATGCAATCCAGCAGGTATTGTAAGAATATAAAGCTCATCCCAAAATAATTGTGCACTAGATAAGTGTCACATGGATTTAGAAAAGTACAAGTATCACACAATTCACCGATATATTTATTCATTTATGGATTTTCTGATTGGTTGAAATTAAAATTAGCTAATTATTTTACGTTAAACTAAAATAGAAAGATAGGCAATTAAATTGGATGGATGGAAAGATACTATTTTCCAATATAGTGAGCCACTTGTATCTCGATCCCGTAACTTGATGGACTTCTAATTATAGAAACCATACTGTTTTTATGTGTTGGAAGTCTGGTACATGATCATATCGACCACTACGTTAGTCTTGAATAAATCCATGATATGTTTGCTTGCAGATTAAGGGACCATATTGGCCTGTGCCCTTAGGAAGAAGAGATGGAAGAGTATCGCTTATTGCGGACAGTTTGACTTTGCCACCTCCTTCTGCTAACATCACTGTACTCAAAGCTATATTTGCCTCCAAGGGCTTGAATGTTAAAGACCTCGTAGTTCTTTCGGGTATGTTTTTCATTAATTTGTACCCAACAAAAATATTACGATCTGGTGAATAAGAAAGGGTTAATAGTTTGGAAACATATTAAAATTTACACTTTAAAAGTGTATAGATATTTCAAAACTCTCATTGTATGCATCCGGTTACAATATATTTTTCTATAGGTATCATACAGATAATAGTAACTTTCTTACATACAAGAAGTTTTCAAAAACGTGAGTACATACTATATGGGCGTAAAAATGAAATTCATAACTAACACGTCTGAGTTTTAACTTGTTCATATAGGATCACACACTGTGGGTGTTTCTCACTGTTCAACAATTGCAAGGCGGTTATACAATTTTACGGGAAAAGGTGATACTGACCCGTCACTGGACCCAACTTACGTACCTCAGTTGAAAAGTATATGCTCTCCCACCGACCAAACCACGCTCCTTGCAATGGATTCAACTGTTGCAAAATTCGATACAGATTACTACAAAGGTGTCTCGAAACATAGAGGTTTGTTCCAATCAGATGCTGCACTTCTAAATGACAAGAAAACAAGTGCCTATGTCAATTTTCAATCAACAGCTAGTGGGTACTCATTCTCCAATGATTTCGGAAAGTCAATGGTCAAAATGGGTAAAATTGGGGTTCTAACAGGTAATGCAGGTGAAATCAGGAAAACTTGTGCTTTTGTAAACTGAAGTTGTTGAAGTATTATTGATCTTACTAAATTGAAGAGTGATTAATTTAATTCAATTAAAAGAGACCTGCTTGGTAACGCATATTGGTTACTTGAACAAGGTGTTCTTTGTTTGTGATCCAGTTTTATCGAGTCGTTTACTTGCGTGCTTGAAGAAGTACTAATACTTCTTGTAAGATCAAATGTGTATCATTTGTATAACTATGTTTTTTTATAATTATTGTAATTTTGAAATATATAAGAAATGTTGATTTAAGAAATTGTTTGGTGATGTGATAACCATATAATTAGGGATTCGAGATTAGTATGAGAATATCAATAACTTTAAAATTTAATATTGTGTATCGTGTAAGAATTAAGAATTTCTCTTCGAACTCGTTCCAGAATGGACGTTATGGCACGTCTCAGAATGGGCGTTATGGCAAAGAACAAGAAGAAAACAAAAAGGGAAATTTGTCTAACTTCATTTTGATCTAATGTGTATATCCAACTTTTAATTAATGTTATTGTACGTATCAGGTAGTACTTTTGATGATGTGGAAACTTGTATGGATGTCACTTGTCACCTTACATTGATGACACGTCAACAAAAGTACCATTAAATACATACAATAACAATGTTTGAAAGTTGAATACTCATAATAAATCAAAATGAAGTTGGATGCATACTATAGAGTTTGGAGTAGCATTAAATATATTTTCATGCACTAATACTTATACAATTAATAAGGGGGTGTTTTTTGGGAGATAAAGTAAATATTGTTGTTTATTTTTGTGAAGAATCCTAAAATAATCAAGATTTACCATAAATGCTCGACATCAAAACTTATAAACAAAATCTGTAGTCAAATTATAACAAAGGTTCTCATAATATCACTAAAAGGACAACCACTCATACACGATTTCGTGATCACATGTTTATAACTAAGTAACTAAGATAATCGGTCACTAAAGTGATGATAATCTAAGAACAGTGAGAAAAAACTAATTTGGGTGCAGTAACATACATTCACAGAGATGCATAATGGGCATTTTCTCAAACTTATGAAAAACTTAGAAATAATTCCCAATAATGTTTTTTATATGTTTCCTTGAATTTCAAAGTTGAAATCAGACACTAACTGTTCACGAACTTGACTGCTACAACACTCTTTATTTCTCCACTTGACAACTACATCCACTCTAGTTCATCACTTTGATAACTGCTACTAAATGTCTTCAATCCTTTGACTTCAAAACCTACATTAGATATTTAACTTCAATAAGCATAAATATCTATCATAAAGCACGTGTTCAAAGTTGAGATTATTATTTCTAACAATTTTGTATGTATTGATTTTAAGATTAGGATTAATATCAAGAGTTTATTGCTTTAACAAAAAGGTTAATTGTTTTATTACATGCTTAACTTTAACTTTTTACTATTATATGTTTCAAACTTTAAGATCTTATATTGTATGAGACAAACTTTCAATACCTCTCTATTGTATGTTGACTTGACTTTTTGACCTTGACAAAAGAGAAAACTAATTATATAGAATAAAGAGGTTATGAAAGTTTACCTCATACAATAGAAAATCTTAAAGTTAAGAACAACAGTAAAAAGTTAAAGTTAAGAGCATAACAAAACGATTAACCTTTAACAAAACCCATCAAGATTAATAGGTTTAGATTTTTTGGGTAAGCCCTTATCTTCCCTTCTCTCTTTCTCTCTCCTTTTTCATATTTTAATATAATACTTAAATTAATTTGATTTGTATTAGATTTAGAATGAATAAAATAATATTTTTAATAACTCTACTCTTCTTTTTGTACTTTTCTTTCAAGCCTATATTAATAGTTGTTAACTCGTGACCAGACTTATGAATCGAAATCTTGATTTTTAATTTGCGACTCGTGACTTGACTTAACTTATAAGAGTCACTATTATACAATATAATATATATACATATTTATATGTATATTATTATTTAATATTTTTATTCTTAAGAGAAGTAAAACATGGTGAGAGTCGATAGTTAAATTGTTGACCGGCAATCAACAAAAAGGTTTAATTTAAAATAGATTATAATAAAAACAATTATTTTGTCATTTTCTTTTTTGTATTACATTACACTAAAAGTTTGTCAGGTTTTCTAACTCGTAAGAGTCGTGTAAGACTCTGAAGAGTTACAAATGACTCGGAACGATAAACATCTCGTAAGAGTCAAAGTCATTTAAGAATTAGGGTTAAAATCATATCGTTTTCTAATTTTTAACTCGCCTCGTAAAAATTATATTGTAACTGTAAAAATATAACAACTATGTCTATACCTATAACCAAACCCAATATTAAACCAAACGCCTCCAAGTTGACAATCTGTATCTTATTCAAATTGCCTACTCACTCACATTGACTAACTTCATCACCCGTTAACCTTTTCAAACTTCATAATTAAGTTGTTCTGTTTTTTTTATATATTTCATCTGTGGGCAGTTTAGATTTAGTACCATCATCAAAACAAGGTAAAATTGTTTATTATTTCCAAATCTAAACCTGTGTACCAGAATTCATTAAAAAAGTTTACCTATTTTCATAAAAAATTATTTTCCAGGAAAGATAATAGTTTTATTTCTAAAATATAAACATTTTTTCCGAGTTATTTAACACACTAGCAAAGCATGCATGAAATCTTGTTCATTTTAACCATACCATTTATGTATTTTTCGCTTAGAACGCTGCTTGGGATATGGTACTCGCAGAGCGAGAGATGATTAAGAAGGTGATAAAAGTGTTGGATTTATAGTTGTGCATGAGGGATGCAAATATGAAATATTTCCTTTGAATTTATAGTTGTGCAACGAGCTTGTTTCGAAGTTAATTAATTAATCAGCTGATCATTACATGTCGCAAATATATAACTTTTTATTTTCATTTAATTTAGTTTGCATCGTTAACATTATCTGTCAACCCTAATCTTATTTCGCTAACCAAAATTCCAATTAAATGCATCCTGTAAGACTTTTGAATGTTTAACGTGTATTTTGCATCCTGCATGACTTTTAATTTGTCCAACTCAGAAAATAAAAAATATGGTTAACGATCAGTATGTTCTTAATTTATATATAAAATATAAAATATAAGTTTGTTGTAAAAAACAAGGGTACAAGATGGACTCTGTATTACAAAGACATTGTTTGGTCTACATTTAACTTTTTAAATAATAACGTTGTTAATGCACGTTAAGCATCTTTATTCGAGCGGTTATATTTCATGTGGCTCTTAACAAGTTGCCCAGCCGCGATTGCAGACATGAGAGAAAGCTCTCCAGCTAAAACCGTGGCAGCAACAATTTTAGCCAACTGTCGTGCATTTGATCCAGCAATTTCTTTATTTGCACCCTTTACTCCCAACAAATTCAAGCAAGCAGATTGTGAAGCTAACTGAGTCCCACCACCCACAGTCCCAACCTCAATTGATGGCATAGTGACAGACACATGAAGATCTTGACCATCATTCACTGCTTCCATCAAAGTAATACAATGTGAGCTTTCAATGTTCTGGGCTGGGTCTTGACCGGTGGCTAGAAACACAGCCGACACAATATTACTAGCATGTGCATTGAACCCACCCAAAGCACCTGCCATTGCTGATCCAGTTAGGTTCTTAAGCACGTTTAGTTCAACTAACGAATCTACACTTGTTTTCAACACTTTCTTCACCACTTGTTCTTTTATGATTGCTTCACATACTACTGATTTGCCTCTGCCTTCTATCCAATTCACAGCTGCCGGTTTCTTATCAGAACAATAGTTTCCGGAGATGCCAACAATGTCCATATCAGGGAAGTCCGCTTGGAGATAGTCTAGTACATTTTGAACTCCTTTTGAGACCATGTTCATTCCCATTGCATCACCAGTGCTACACGTGAACCTTATGTATAGATTCTTTCCTGCAATCGCACATCTGATTGTTTGAAGCCTGCCAAATCGGCTTGATCTACAATCATTACATTCAACTAATTAAAGTTAATCGACTATATATGATGCAAAACGGATTAAACAACTAATTGAGACATGTAACACCCATATTTGCCTATTCATTTACTTATGAATGGACCAATTATACCGGGTCAACTAGGTTAATACTCCATAGAAAATATTAGCTGCAGAGGAAACAGATATATAATGGGTCAATATTCTTGGAATGTGATAATTAAAACCAATAATAATGCGATTACTTGTATACTAATATAGTTCTTTTAGTAATCATAAATGACTATAAATAAAAAACAGAAAATAGAAAAAGTATTTCGGTTCAACCCAACCTATTGCGACCCATACTAAAGAAATTAAATGTTTTGACCCGTTGCTAGACCCGCCCATTTTAGCACCTCAACATAAAATTGTGATAGTACTAATTATTAGCTAGTATGGAGTCGCTAAAGGTATAAACCTCTTACTTGTTAAAAACTGAAGCAAGAATTTCGAAGTTTAGTGGTTCCTCCAAGAAGAACTTCAACTGAGCAGCCCTTTTTGCAGAACCAAACCGAACAACTGGAGCTCGAGTCATGCCATCCTTGAGTAGAATACTGGCGACACCACCAGACACATTAATTGCCTTACAACCCCTATTAGTGCTAGCCACAAGGCAACCTTCAGTGGTCGCCATGGGCACGTAGAACTCCTGTCCATCCAGCAACATCGGGCCAACTATGCCCACAGGTATTTGAGCATAACCGATAGGCATCTCACAACACTGTCCCAATATCGAGTCATAATCAAACCCCTCTATAGGCAAACCGTCAATTGACTTTCCTGTTATCCTTTCCAAAGCCACTCTCCTTATAAAAACCGCACGTTTACAGTCTCCAAGCTTTGTTTCTAACGAATAAGATGGTATTTTACCATTAACCACGGCTTGTATCACTACCTCATCGTCTTCAGTGACCATTGTTTCCGTTGGTAGAATCACATTAGATTTCAGACAGATTGTATGATTGTTTGTGGTTTCTTTTATAATCTTTTCGTCATCCAGTAAATGCTTGTGGTGAACGAGGCTCATACCAAAGTAAACAAAAAGATAGACACATGAGACGATGAATGTGATAATGGCGGTCATCTTTCCACGCCACCTGATAATGAGATAATACACAACTGAGAAGAAAATTGTACTAAAAAATACACCATTTCGAGTATCTACCTTCGCCTTGTTGGCAGCGGCTCGTGTCAATGGCGCTGCGTGCCAAAAGTGAAAGAGAAGATGAATTACACGTTCTATTAAGGAATTAATCATATGGAATATATATTTGAGAGAAATTTCTGGTATAAGTAGTTGTTTCAATGATGAGAAATGTTAGCAAAAATGGTGTTTGTATTTATAGGTAAGGAGTGACATCTACAAAGGCACAAGTATTTGACCATGCATTATTCATGTACATAGTTATAGAAGGTTAATAGAGTTGATTAAATTAATACAGCCCACCAAATGTGGATTATAATAAGATCCGCTGATTAGTGTTGTGAGTCAAATCCACTAGTTAAGATACAAATAAAATATTTACTTTTTCTAATAATTTTATTTATCTTTTAATCAACTCCAGCAAAGTAATTAAGTCTGTTAGCCAATACCTCCAACTCTTTGTATGTTTCCATTTAAATGGGTCCTTCTTAGAACATTAAGGTGTGCTTCCAGTTCCTTTCATTTCTATCTACTAACTGAGTGTTAAGTAAAAACATCGAGGAGAACTGAGGTATTGGAGGATTTTGTTTATTTTTTATTTAAATTACAATTAACTTAATAAAATTAAAACAAATAATAGAGCTTTTTATTATAGATGGTACGATTGTTGTATTTTGAGCTGTTCAACATCGTGAATTATAAAGTTTTTGATATTTTTGAGTTTTTATGAGGAGAAAGAGTATTTTGATGTGTTTTAAAATGTGTTTGAATGTCATATTTAAATAATATGAAAAAGGGATTTAAATGTTTCTTTTTGAAAAAGACGGATATGTAGCCGTTATTAACGGTTAGATTTTTAAAATTCATTTTTTTATTAAAGTAGTCGTTAAGAAGAAAAAAAAGGCACCACTTTTGGTTGGACGCCGACCAAGAACTCCAAAAAAGAACGCCGACCGGGAGTGGAAAACTCCAAATATAACACCCCTTTAATTATCTCAGGGTTAAACTAGTCACTTGACTCGGAAGCGATGGATAAAATATAGTATTATATATTATCTTACAAAATGACATAAATTTTTCGCGAGTTTACAATATTTAAAATATTTCTGAAACAAAACATATTCTGTTATTCTTCAAAATCTACATACATATTAACTATCAAAACGTAAACATATTTATCAGAGAATGAGCGCATGTCAAACATTCCTTCCACAGCCCATCTTCCTACCCAACCCACAAAAGATAAACATAACCTGCAAGAAGGGAAATGGTGGGATTAGCACAAAGCTAAGTGAATGAATGGACAACTAATAATTCAATTTAGCATAACAATCTGTTTACATTTAACACAGTAAACACATAAACTCAAGAGGATCGGTGGTTACTGAGGAACCCTACAGCCGCGTGGCCCACAGTAACACTTACTACAATCTGTATAGGCCCATACAGAATAGACCGATAACTTGGCACTACAACACAACAACACACTTTCCAGCGACAACACATGTATCTGGAACCTGTGTTGAACACAGTAGTAACCAAGTCCAATCGCAATTGACCTCTGAATAACACAGATGCCCGAAGGCCACAAATATAGCAAGCAGATATTCACAATCATAATTCAGACTAAACAGTCTATCAAGTCTACGTTACTTGTTGTAACTACATTATTACAACTAACTCAAATTATGAGTTGCAGATCCACTCACTTGGGTATATCGGCTTACAAGCTCAGTAGTCTTATATCACTGAGTCTTCTGCGTCTCTGAGAATAAACGGAATATAAGTCAGTAATCTGTTAACATAATTCAATGTTTAATATTCATATAAATAGTCACACATATATATATATATATATATATATGTATCATCCTGCATATGGTATTCGCAATGACCCACTCGGGGTCGACTAAACAGCGTGGGTTTAAGGGGCAATACGACTGACGGGGTCCAAGGGACATTAGACGCGATATTACCAGCGACATTAGACGCAACATTACTAGCGACATTAGCCGCGACATTACTAGCGACATTAGCCGCGACATTACCAATATCGCCAAACCAGTTCATCCTGCGAACTTGCAGAAAACAGGGTTGTTTCCACAAAAATTTCCCAAATCTTAATTCTAACATCGTTTTTCACCAATCGAACGTTCCAACACTTCGCAAATATATAAACAAACACTCGAAATGCATCAATTTAACATAAAAACACATAATTAAATCCAACTAACTATCTTTTCTCTCTTTTTTTTGAAAAACCAAAAACTAACCTTAAACTTGATGTAATACTCTGAAACGATTTGCAAGATAGATTGATGATGAATTCCGAATTAAACCATATAATTTGAAAGTGTTTTGGTCTTAATTTGAGCTTCAATTTGAGTGTGTGTGTTTAGTGTGTGTGTGTGTGTTTATGGTGGTTTGAGGAAGAAATGATGATGAATTTTCTGGGTTTTGGTTTATATAATTTGATTTACGTATACTACGATGTATTATTATCCTTAATCTAGCACACGATGGCATTAGTTCTAATACTTAGGCCTATCCGTATTTTAAACTAAAAATACCATAATTCCCATTTAATTATTCCTAACAATTACCCATTCAAACATTTCATATAAATTAATTCAATTAAATAAAGTAAATAAGGAAATAAATTTACCGGAAAAATACTACGCCGTTGGGGAGGATGTTACACCAAATTCCCAGCATTTTTGGCAAAGAACTTTGGTAAAAAAGAAGCCCACTCCGTATGTTCTAAAAAATTTCGAGAACACGCAGTACTTTATTTTTGTTCTACTTTATTTCTTTCTAGAATAGAAATAAACTTTAGCAAGCCCTAATTAAGTAACTATTAAAAATAAATCATTAGGTATCTAATTGGTCGGGTATGTACCTCTATTCTAGAATCTGGATGTGGAATTTCATTTTGGGAAACTTTGGTACATAAAGAAAGTTGATACTCCATCTTTTTAAACAGCAAATAAAATTTGCATAAAATTTTACTCCATCTTTTCTACCCAATACAAATTGAATATCTACGTTCATAAATTATCACAAATAAACAAAACGAGAACATCCCTACAAGAAACCCAGATCAGATAGCTCGAGAACGATGCAAGGTAAATTGAAAAATAAAAGCGATTTTTTGGAAGGAACCAAAAATACCAATGTTGGCTGTTGCCCGGGCAAAACAGATGGAATTCGGGTTCGGGTTACACGAGGCAAAAATAGAGGGAATTGGGGGTTGACCCGAGGAAATCTTTCATTTTTCAAAAATGTTGAAAACAGAGGGTATTAGTTGAAAACCGAGGAAATTGGGGTAAAACAGAGGGAATTCGGGTTCGGGTTACACGAGGCAAAAATAGAGGGAATTGGGGGTTGACCCGAGGGAATTGGGATACGTGGCGAATTTTCAATGGGTAATTAATTCCCACTGGTCCGTTGGTTTTTTCCCAAGGGAATTGTGACTATTCGCGTGTAAAGTTGTCTGACAATGACCATACGAGATAAACGAGGGGTTTAAATGACCATCCATATAATTTTCTCTAAAACATATATACGTGGGATGGCTTTTGGTAAAAAGCAGAAAGCGAAACTTACTTACTTTTTTAAATACATATTTGGTTTAAAATAGTCGAAGTTAAAGTTTAAAATGTAAATCAATATAAAAGAATAAAATATATTTAAAAAAAGTTTATAGATAAAAAGTATCTATATCTATATAATATTATATCTATATAATATTTTAAAAGATTCTTACTAGTTTTTTTTAATTAACCTTTTTAATAGACATTAGAAATTTTATTTAACAAACAATATTAAAAATTAAATTTATAAATCTATAACCGTAGTAAAAGTCAACAATTTAAAAGGTTATCAACTTTACAATTTACAATTGGCCCGTCCGAGTGTCCAACTCAACATGAACATCAAGAAAGCCCAAAGAATAAAGCCCATAAAACCCAAATATCCTAAAACGCTAAAACCCTTAAACTTACAAAACCCTAATCGCATCACACACACACACTCTATAAATCACATCTTCTTCAATCAGCAAAGCCACCGTTCTCCTTCAATAACATATGTGGATTCAGATTCTTGAGTAATTCGTAAAACAGGTTTCTTTAATTTGTTTTCCGTTACCCGTTTTTTAGTTTTTCAAATAAAGTTTTAACTTGTGCGTTGATGAAGCAATTTTGTGGACTAGAGTTTCTGATCTTGGGCTCTTCTTCCCATTCAGTTTGACGACAAACCCTTGGCTGTCTGAGCACAATTAATATATATTTATTTTTACTTGGATCTTGATTTTCTTCAGAAAAGTTTGAGCTTATGATGATAAATTTAATTATCTTAGCGGATTTCAGTGAGATTTTAATCAATGATCTGAATGTTACACACACTGAGGCTCTTTCTTCTCGTTTTTCAAATATAATTTTTATTTTTATCTTTTTTATAATTATAAAAATATTTAAGTATTAAATTGAATGATATAATTGCAGTGATGAGGCAAAACACGTTGGATGTGTTAGGGAAGTGGACATAATAATTGATTTTGTTATGCCGTGATCCCATTAATAAACGACTTCTCCTTCCACTGAGCATTTCATTTAAATTTAATTTTATAAAAGAAATAGCGTCCGTTTACCAATTCTGGAGGATAAAAACAGTTCCTCACGGTGTAATGGCTTGGACGCCAAATTAATAAATGTGGCCATTCTGATTAATGGTTTCTTTAATGCCATTTTATCCGGGAAACTCCTCATACATTTACTTATTTTATGTATTCATGATTTTCATCGGTTATCAATTTGGTTTTGTTTCAGTTTTAATGTGTAAAAGAAACTAAATAGAGTTCAGTAACGATTTTGTTAACGCTTTTAGTTTGATTTTGGTAGCATAAAATGGGGATTGTTTTCTACGTGTTCTTTATTACAGATGTTGAAAAGGGTACTGGGAACACCGGTAATATATTGTCACATTAGCGATTTATTAGCATGCTAGTGAACGAGGACTGACTAGGAAATCTTCGTTATAATATTAACGTATCCATCCATATTTTTTTTTATTTGAAAAACAATTGAGTTGAAGTACTAAGTTGATTTTCTGTAAATTTGAGTACATTTTAATCTTTATAATGTACACTGATGGTTCTAACATCATTGCAATTCAAGATTCTTGTATATGGTATATGTATATGTATGGTGTTGGAATACATAAGATAGAATCTACCTTCCAGTCTTCGTGTTCTGATGTAGTTATAGCACATTGCTATGGGTGGATAGATATGAAGACTACTGACCTTGTTAAACAATAAAGATTTTTCCTCATCAAGAGCAGAGGTCACGGACTCACAGAATTCTGAAGGAATCCAAGCAAGCTTCATGTGGGTTGAAATAGGTACCTGGTGCGCTATAATCCGTTGAAATGTATAAACCTGGTCACACCATTGTGGTCAGACATACCCAAAATACTCAAAGAATAACAATTGACATAATATCAGTCATTCTATACACACCTGAAGTCTCAAGGACTTATTTTTAACAAGAAAATAGAGATGGAGCTCAATCTAAAGCAATTGGGCGAAATGCACTTATTTATAATAGCCTCTATTTCTAGAAATTATTTAAGAAAAGAAGAAATTTGACTAGCCAAAATGACTTTGATTCTTAACGTGGTACCGTCAATATAACTTACTGATTGAGCTGAAGAAAGAAGTGTTGAGTAACGTAAAAAGAGTGCATCAATCCGAAAAAACCTTGAACGAAACCATACTCAGCACCTTCCTCATACACCTGAAGGGTAAGCAACCGATAAGTAAGAAACTTTAAATTCAGGACCAGGTCAAACAGCCAAACAGGTCAGAGTTTAATGTATAAACCATGTTGATGACCTTTAACAAAGTCAGCAACTCACGGACAATGAGGAAGAAGATAAAGCTTTTCTAGGTGAATAAAGTGCTAATGTGATTAATACTGAATGTATACATGGTATTTATGGCACGTTATGTTTGTGCCATATCCCCTACAAATATGGTACAAATCACTCAATTACTGTACCCATGTATTAAATCAACAAACAATTCACCATTAGATGAGACTTAATGTTATGAATGCCAGTCACCAGAGATGATTTATGTATGTGTGTATCTATATCCAGACATCAATTTATGTAATATAGATGTAGAGTGTGTGATATGTTAGGTTACAGAATATCTAACTCGATTGAACTTCTTTTCTTATAAAAGACAATTTTGCACGTGCCAGCTCAGCCTGATCCTGATTAATCAGAACATAAGTAAAAAATCAGTCTTCCCCACAGATCAACAAATCCAGATAGTTATTCAAATTATTGACAGTCAAAGTGTGCGAAGTATTCCTCCTACTTTTCTGTCTCACCTTCTCTAGATCCAAATGGATCCAGCATGTGCTGACAGTACTGGAAGTAGAGCTTAGAAGTAAGATGTACTGGCTAAAAATGGCACATTAACAATAGTCAGGCACTATCCAGAATTTTTTTATCAGTGAGAACTATAAATTTCTTAATTATGACAATACCGCTCAATGTTTATGATGTCTCGTGTCTCATAAACAAGTAGATAACTTCTTAATTTTGGCTGTAAATAACCTTGAGTTCCTGAAATATAAAACAAAACAGCTAACACCTTGCGAAGTACACGTAGATAACTTCAATCTCATATCATAAACAAGTCACGGTCATATCACTGTAAATCTTCCTGTCACATAATAAAGTGTGAAGAGAAAAAAGTATGTTAAAGATTATGCAAATAACATGAGAGCCCATCATTTGCCCAATAAAGTAATGTAGTCTACAGCCAAAATCATACCTGATTCTTTACAATGTCAATACTGCCACTGATGTCCCCTACACTATCCTTTAAGTGGTAAAAATATCTTTTACATCCTTGGGGCCTGAAAGCAAAACACTTAGCAATCAAAACTTACGTTCTTTCAAATGAAATTACAACAAAACAATAATGGGCTCCCCTGTCAATTTATAATCTCACCAGGTTAGTTAACTCTGTAATAAGAATGAAAGATGCAAACAATTGAAACAAAAGTAAATAAAAATATAACTGAAAGAGCGTGATGCTCTAGTAAATAGCTTCCTTGCACGTAATAGAATGAGTCTCTCCCAACAAACAACGGCTCGTCTTTCTACAAGTGCACCCCTCGAATCAAAAATATAACACTCAGCGCCGGGCCCACTCAAACCAGAAGGTTTCTTCTCGATTGAGTTCCTGAAAGTGAACACGAACATTGCGATTCATTGTTAACAACCAAGTACTACCAAAACTACCCATCACCGGGATTATGTTAATTAAAGTTTGCATGGAACTCATCAGCAGGCTTCTCGTCTCCGGATAATGAACTCACCGAAAGTGAAAATTAGTTTTTATTTTTTATGTCAGCCAAGATCATATATTTTTTATGACAGGATTGGCTGATCATTCTTGATAATATTTCATTAGAAAAACAGCAACCGTAAGGTTTTCAACATAACTAAAGTCGGAATTAAATATCCAACAGCATACATATAAATATACATACATAATACATAACATATATTGAACGGAAATTATTACCAGAAACGAGAGAAGAGACCGGAGAGAGGGGAGGGAGTGAACGATAGTGTGGCGATGGAGGATTGAAACCTAACAGCGTGGAATCAATGGTAGAAAGCAATTGTTTAGCGGAGACCATCGCCGACTCCGGCGATGTTGCAGAATCGAAAGGCGGGAAATATTCGATCGAAGGTTTGGGGTTTGAATGACGGAGGTCGGTGGTGATTTAGGAATTAGGAGCGTATTTGTTGTTTTTAATTTATGGAGTAAGCTTATTACTGCTTTTAAATTAAGCTTCTTACTTACGGAGTAATATTATGTAATCTAATTAATTATCAGCTTTATAAATACGCGACTATTTAATTACCGTTTAATATAATTTAAAATAAGTAGTATTTTATTTAACTATTCACAACCTATTCATATTGAAAAGTTAGTCTAGATGATTAACTTGATTTCTCGTTGTAAGAAATGTCATATGTTCGAGACAAGAGCCATACGTTTTATTAGAAAAAAAATATTAGATGGAAATGCTATAATTAAAAAATAAAAAGAAAATATATATATATATTACTACGGCAATATTTATTTATATTTATACTTTTTATTACGACCGCAATGTTATTTGACTTCATGAATATTTAATTGAAAGTTTTGGATTTCTTTCTTATTATACATGTTGTATTTTGTTTAAATTATGACAGTTTAACCGTATGTTAATTGTAAAAGAAAAATGAGAGGAAAAAACTGTTGTTACTTTATTGAGATGCTAAAGATGTACTTTGCAAATAAAATAATTTAATTTAATAATAATAAAAATAAGAAAATGTAAATTAATTGGTTTATTAACATGTATATTAAATGTTTAGATACAAGATTGACTTTATTATATATAGGTTATATGAAGTCTATTTCATCATGTTGACAGTGTTATTACTTATTAGGACATACTTTACGCAATATTCGATACATGATAATGTTGTATTAACTTTTATTTCAAATTTGTATGCATTATTTTACTTAATAAAATATACATGTTTTGAACTTCCACCGTAATATATCAGTTAACCTCTACACTTTTGTACCTATATAACATTATATGGTATATTATAATTATAATGTTTAGATTTAAATGAGAAACACGATTAAAATTATGTTCGTTAATTGGATTTAAGCACATAAAATAAACACTAATTAAGAGAAAATGATGATTTTTGAAACATAGCATCACATAAAAATTTTAACATAAATTCAGGTTGATTTTCAAAATTTTTGTTTTTTCTTTGTTAGAACTCGAGATATATTAATAATCTACACTCTTACACCGCTACGTTCCAAACATGATATATGATTTGTGACTCGGTATAGGGTGTGTTTGGTAGGGATGAATAGAAAGCAGAGAAATGGAATGATTCCCCGTAAATGTCATTTCAGTAGTTTGTTTGCGCATGAGAATAGAAACGAATGAGTTTTTGATTCTCTTTCCACTTGATTGATTCTCTAAAAAAAGTAGAGAAAGCGAGAGTATGAGTCAACAAATAAGGACATGTGCGAATGATTCTCAAGTTCATTTTTCTATTTCGATTATCTATTGGTACCAAACAATAGAGTGAATTACGTTTCTCTGGACTCATTCCCTTTCTCTTCGATTCCATTCTCCAATTTGATTCTATTCTCTACTATTCCCTCCTACCAAATATGCCCTAAATTTTATTAAAAAGGATTTGAATTTATAGCCCTTACAAACTGTAACTTCAACTAAGGGCGCGTTTGGTTGAAAGAATGTTGATGGAATTGGAATTGAATTCAATTCTGTAGCGTGTTTGGTTGGCCAAAATGAAAGGAATTGAATTCTGTAGGAATCTTTACATTCCTTCATTTAAAGGATTCTCATTCCTTAGGGGGTGTGATGGAATTTAATTCCATTCCTCCCTTGAATCTCCAAAAGACTGAATTACCCTCAACCTACGTTTTTCTTCGAATTTCTTATGTTTTCTTCATTTTTTACGCTTTTTTACGTTTTTCTTCGTTTTTATGCTATTCTTTGTTTTTTTTTTTTACGTTTTTCTTCGTTTTGATTCCTTTTTTTATGTTTTTCATCATTTTCTTCGGGGTTTTTTTGACGTTTTTCTTCGTTTTGATTCGTTTTCTTCATTTTTTTTAATTTTTTCTTCATTTTTTTTACGTTTTTTATCGTTTTGCTTTGTTTTCTTCGTTTTTTGACGTTTTTCTTCGTTTTGATTTGTTTTCTTCGTTTTTTTAATGTTTTTCTTCATTTTACTTTTTTTTTCGTTTTGCTTCGTTTTATAGTACCATGATGCACCATATCTTAAAATGACAAAAACGAACATGTTAAAAAGAGCCAAAAAAGGAGAAAAAAACTGGAAAAAAACATAAATAAACGAAAAAACGTATAAACGGTAATAAAAACGTAATACGAAGAAAAACGTAGAAAATGAAGAAAGACAAAGAAAAACATAATAAAACGAAAAAAACATAAAAAAAAAAAAGTTAAAAAAAACGTAAAAAAAACGAAGAAAAATGTAAAAATCGAAAAAGACGTAAAAAGGGAAGAAAAATGTAAAAAAAAACGAAGAAAAACGGAAAAAAAACGTTAAAAACGATGAAAAACGAAAAAAAAAAAAACGTAAAAACGAAGAAAAATGTAAAAAAAAACAAATAATTGCAAATAAGGGTATTTTCGTCAATTCACGTAAGCACATTCCAATTCCTTTGACAAATTGACGAACTAAACTGAAAACAACATAGGAATTGAATCTGATTCCATTCCATTTTCTGACAACCAAACGGGATATAAAATCTAATTCCTCATAATCTAATTTATTCATAATTCAATTCTTTTGATATATTTCATTCCTTCCAAAAACATTCTGCTAGCCAAACAGGACCTAAGGATTTGAATTCAGACAACACAAAAAAACTTTCGGAAACAAAGCTCGAAACTCTAAACAGCTCTAATCACCATCTACTACATCGAAGGAAGAAATGCGTTCTTCTTTACATTTCCAAGAGAGTCAATCTTTGTTTGCATAAAACCATGAAGAAGAATGATTGTACGGTAGAGCAACAACATATGGAACCATTTATCACAAGTTTTTTGATGTGGAGAACCTAAACAGTGAATCTTGAGGCATAATTGACCTCAAGTCACGTTTTTGAAGGCGACTTATCTGCTCGAATCAGACCTTGAACAAAACTATCAAAAAGTAGACATTTCATTCTCTCACTTCTTCGAATTAAAAAGAATCTTTAGATGGTTTAACAAAAACTTGTGTTGACGGATCATCATCACCCGGTAGATCATACAAACCTTTGGGATTTTCATTTTGTGACTCTTGTATTGAAGTGGAGCCTTTGGAATTCTTCTTCTTTTTCTTAGTTTTTGGAGGACTACCTTCATCGATAATATTAACATGTGCCTTCCCTTTTGATTTGCTCTCCTTGAATTTTTTTAACATTTTCTCTAATAAAAGCACAAGAAGGACCACACTCTTTATCTTGACATGGATTTTTTTGTTCTCTATGAGTGCATCATTTTTCAATTTAGGTAGGTCTGAAAAATGACTACACTATACTTTGATCATTATTTGAAGGCCTAGTGACATGAATTTCTGCCCCAATAGGACCTCTGGACCAATCCACTTCAGATGAATCCAATGAAATTTCTACTAAAGAAGGAAATGGATGCGGTTGATCTGCAAGAAGCATGAGAAGTATGGTCGTTGCAGAATTTGGATTTGAATACTTTGCCACTGATGCAACTTCCAGGCTACCCATTCGCACATTCAGTTTAGCTATAATATTATCCGCATTGACATCAACAAGGCCTCTCTCAAACTTAACAACATCAATAATCTCATCAACCCAAATGGGAACAGAAATATTCTCATAAAATTGTTGCGAACCCATACTCTTGACATATTTTCAGATCACTAAATTCGGTCAGACAAAAAAGAGACTGCTTGATTTAGCTCAGATGATTCCTTAGCAACATACAAAATTTCACCAAAAGAATTTGCAATCGAATAGACACTTTCCATCAAACACCACTCATGGGGAATGCCTCTAATTTTCGGACATACAACCCTTGAGTATTTTCCTTTGCTTTCCACCATCAGTTGGAATTTTAAGAAATCATTAGATGGTTCTTCAAACATCCATTTATAACTTGTTTCATCCATACAGTTTAGGATGATTCCATCAGTTCCCCACAGTGTAAACTTATCCACATAGATTTCACGAACGTTCAACCAATCGACAAGTTTTTCGATAGAAAGACATTTCTTATTTATTACTAGAACAGATAAATTAACAGCATCTTCTACCTCGATATTTAAATGTTAGGAGAATTCTTTAGTTGAGCTTCTTAGAGCATCAGTAATCATGGACCTAAAAGTAAGTTCATACTACTGCCACGTAATGCCACATCAGCTTTCTATAAACCTCCACTTTCTATAAACTTACTTTTCTATTCCTATAAACCTAAATAAGTTCATAGTTAGGTCCCACTTACTTTATTACTATTAAAATAATGCTTTATTTTACTTATTTTAAATTTAAAAGAAAGGAAGTGGGGTCCACAATTTTCTCTCTCCAAGTCCGTGGGGATGGACTTCCTTTTCATTGACTTGCATGGACTTATCAAAATAATGGAGATGTTCAAAAACTTGTATCCATGTCACTCATGGACATGCATTACTGATGCTCTTATAGCATTCGAAGAAACAAATTTCCGGCCCGATGTGGTACTCCCATTCACAAGTACTGGTTGCTTTGCAGGTAGGCCCACTTAAGAGGGGCGTTGTCCCTCAATTCTTACCAACCCCCGGTGTGCAATTGACATGTCATTAACTTCAACTCGTTCGAATAAGAATCTGGGATTTGGCAGTCAAATCACAGACATAATTGAAACCCTGAGATAAATTATGCGTTAAAACCTATACATATGAAGGAGATGAATTGCTAGGGTTTAAGAACCCTTCAGGAAGTGGAGGTGAAGGGATGAAAGTGTGTTAAGAGATCGAAGGAAGACTTTGAGGATGTTTAGAGTGGGTTGTTGTTGGGAGTTTATTGAAAGAGGGATTTTTCCATGGCAGGGAAGTTGCCAGAGCACCGGCAAGGAGCGGTTCAACGGTCATTCTTCAAAAAAGGAGTTTTACAATTTTCGTCAACTGCATTTCACACAATTTTAACTCTATGACTATCTATTATTCTTCCACAATAATTATAATTATATATAATAAAATACTAAACAAAATAGTAACCACTCTAGCGTTACTAGCCCATCATCTTCACCATGATCTACAGTTATTACTTGCATAAATTAATTAAGAGCTTCCACTGTGCCCTTTGGCGTTCCCTTGGTCCCATAGTAGACCGATCATCGTCAGCCTCAGTTATTGGAATTTGTGGTGCAGACACCGATTATGGGAATTCATGTATTATATAGATAGTTTATTTATTAAATCCAATCTACGAAACAAGTAAATCAAAGGAAAAGAAAAGAGATAAAGAGTCCCACCAATCATTAGATTGGACAGTTTTAGCTCTAGCCAATCTCTAATGTTACGACATAACCCTAGTATCAACTTGAAATAGTGGTCTCCACGATACCCCATACAAAATCAAAAGATACAAAAGAGTGAAAGACAGTTCAACAAATAGTGAAAATAGGAAACAAAAAGTTGAATGTCAGTCAAATATGCTATATCGCGTACTATACATTGTGATTGTTCGAGTTGAGTAGTTTTTCTTCTTCACCAGAGATGTCACCCATCTGAATGTTACTGTTCTGTTTCGAGCTCATTTTGTTCCACTCATTTTCTACACGAAAGAAAGACCATTGGAATCTGCGAAAAATCTCCAACGTGGTAATTGCAAAAACTGTAAGGTAATTATGGCGAAGATGGGCAGATAACTTGTATGTCCAGGTACACCGCAATATCAGATTGCTTCCAATCACCCAGAAATATACCTGCATAAGCACAAGATCACATCAATTATGCACCAGATCCAAACAGTCCACTCCTTTTGATATCAAAACAGAGATTAGGTGGATTGACCTGAAACACTTTTTGCCACCGTGTTTCTTTTTATAATCAACTCAAAAGGTCATACGTGTTATAATACACATTAGGCTAGGGCGATGATACACTCATTTTCTTTTAAGCTACATTTTTATTTGATTTGAAATATTTGACCCTTCAGATTTTTTTAATAGGTTCAGAAATACAAAATGACCCGAATTAACCCATTTGTGCGTAAATTAGTCAAAATTGACACCTCAGATAAAAACAAATATGCATTCCTATCTTGCAAAGTAGTATTAAGTTTGACATTGGAGTCAAATTATTGAATTACTTTCTTAAGTAGCCATTGACCCCTTGGATGCACTTTCTTACAAGATTATATGCTTCTTACCCATTTTTGTCCATATACAAGTTGTGAGACGAGATGCGGTTTTGTGAACTTGAAGATACGTGTGAAGCAGCTGGTAGAAAAGGAGAAAATGGTTATTATAGAGTACTCTATAACAAGATGTTGATGTACATCATAAAAGACACTAAATTAAGTATGGTTAAAAATATCAGACGTTATGGGATCGTATGTTGTATGTAGGGTAAAATCAAACTTTTACATACCTTAAATCCCAATCTCGAGTCACATCCCAGTAAAATGAGTACAAAGAATTTAAAAATGCAGAGAATAGCCAGAGAGGCCGGTAGAAGTTTATCCAATTGTCCGGGAACACGTGATACTTCAACGCAGAAAGAAAAATCACAGGTATAGCGGTTGAATACTTCAATGCTGATATCATAGAGAATTGAAATCAATTTAGCACACAACCAAAGTTGTTGAATAAGATGCCCTTAATGAAAAATTACAAGAAAGCCATACCATTGCATATAATCAATTAACTAACCTATCCATTAATCATTATGCCAAACATCTTGTGCTTGAGAACACAATTAGACACAAACTAGTCAGCGAGTTTAATTATATAACATGTTTATGCCAACTACAGGCTCCATGGTTGTAGTTCCTAGATTATTTTATTCGAAAATACTAGACATTCAAATGAGGGTAGGGTATCCCTCCTACACAAAAAAGAATCAGCACACACAACTTCTAAACCTGAATTTAACAATATATCACTTAATTCCGGAATGACAATAAGAGTTGATTCACAAAAAAGGGTATGATGGTCAGATTAATGGGCTTTATGCCATTTGGGCCGACTTTAAGCGAAATTAGGACTATGTGCAGTTCCACTTATTCGCGGAGAAGGTATAAAGGTCATATTCTTAGTATTTTTTATGATATGCGAAAGTTTTCTATGCAAAACTTTTTTATGCGAAATTTTATTTATGCGAAGAATAACTTTTATGCCAAAAAAAAATTTATGCGTACGGTTCAAAATTTCTATCAGTGTTTTGCAAGGGAAATATAACATATGCCATTGTTATTCAATTTGGAAGGATATATATAAAATTTTGAACTTTAATAAAGATACAAATGAAATTGCATAAAAGATTTTGGCCAGTTTTGGGTTACCCCAACCACACCCATTTTGACCAGAACCCATATTGACTCGTTACCCAACCAACCTATTTTGACACCTCTAGGTAGACCTGTGACAATCAAATATATCAGCTTATAGTGTGATCCTAGAAAGCTAGGCCAATACATACAGATATGTAAATAACTAAAGTAGGGATGTAGATATTACCATTCAGTAGAGATGTCTTTTCCTTGGTATCTTTGTATAGGCGCAAACACTGAAAGAGACGAAATATGTAAGGTAGCACAAGTATGATCGGAATAGCAACAGCATGACTGCCACAAACAGAATCAGCTTCAAACCAAGCAATTGTTGCCACCTGCAATAGTCAACAGGTAATGGGAATCCCTATTTTAGGAAACTTAGAAGAATCTAAGCAATATCCAGTGACCACTTGATTTTCATCTGTGGCGATTGTTCAACATCTGAGGAACCAAATGTACTTTATGAAATGTTCGGAATTATATTTATGCAGTAAATTTTTTATATTTGTATCTAATGTGGTGATAACAAAACTACAAGGTTATCTTGTATCACATCTATTTATAAGTACATCAATAATGGATTATTTGGTGCATTTGCTTAGACATCCACTTAACCTCTTCTATAAGTCCAGTTCATGCTTATTAAAAGTTAACCTTCATAATTTGAAAGAATCTCATCGCTTCATTTGAGATAACAAACCTCAAGCATAATGAAAGAAGGAACAATGAAACTTTTTTAAGATCCAAGTATTAGAAGTAATGTCTACTAGCAAGTCCATATGACTAAAATCAAAAGAGTGAGAACTAACCTGCTTGTGAACCATTCTACAGACGGAACGTTCCAAATCTGAAAAAACCTGCAATTCAACCAAAAATACAAGCAGGCATGTCATCTTTTTCACATAGATCATTTTTATTGAATGCATGCAACAATCATATGTATTTAGAGTCAAAGACTGAACTAAATAGCAATATACCTTCGACATAGAGGTCAATATATCAGCCACAAAAAAATCAGCAAATGCTATTGCCTGTATTCATCATATATATAAGGCAAAACGTCACTTCATATGTACAAACAAGAGACCTAAAGAACTACGAATTCATTACTTGCTACTAAGTACTAATACCACTTAATCAAAAGAGATACACTGTAAATTCATATATTTAGCACTGCAAATATTACTTGTATTTTTTTCAGTCTCAGTATTTCAAGATAAAGAATGATACTCATATTACAATTAGAAAATTTAACCACATTAGTTAACTAACAGAATCATAAGAATCACATCAAAAGAATTGGTGATCTCTATAAACTTGCCTGAAAAGGAAAGACTATTCTCCAAAGCGTTCTTAACAAAAAGAAGCGTGTCGACAAATAGAATATATCAAAGGGGAATATCAGGATAACTGCAACAGCTGAATACAAGAGTACCTGCAACACATGTGTAAACGTTATTGTGATCAATTGCAGTAACCTGTAATCATATAGGAAGATACAGAGACGATTTTCCGACACAAAAGCTGCATGGTTTTAAGAAGATCGGGATCATAAGATGGCCACCTTTACAACAGAAGGTAGATATCAACAATCAAATTCTACAAAGCATAATAAATGTGCCTATAGTTACAAAGGGTTTCCAATTTCTCCCCCAAATCATTTACAATAATATAATGATGCATGTAGAGTAGGTAACGATGCAAGCAAGTTGACAGGAATATCAATTTCCTTACATTCATGATATATACAGCAGCCATGAACATGAAAAAAACTGAGAGGAGAAAATGGCATGTAAAATTGAGTTCAAATGAAATCACAATGTTATCAATAATGTGAGAGGAAGCATCTATTACACTGGTTGAGATGCAGCCCATGAGACTTCTCCATGAGAATATAGATAGAGATATGAAGTCATGCTCGTTGGAACAATGATAGTCATCCATGTGGCGCACTGCAACACTAAATGAAACTATGAGCAACTCCACCAATGTGAATCACTACAGAAAAGAACTTTATTCCAGAAAAAAAATGTAACAAACATGAATAACATAGCCAATGAAAATATAACAATAATAGTCCATTTCTACCTTCCATATTTCTTTATGACTAAGATGATTCTGATCAAGGTCAAAAATCTTCGAATAATTGACATTAGACTGAGCAAACACCCATAAGTTTACACCCCAAAACCAGACCGCAGCTGTCTGCAAGTGTTTATATAGACAATTGATAGATTACTGACAGGATTATGTTATACTAGAATAAACTAAATGCAAAAGTTTCACTCACCACGAGAAGTAGAGGATTATAATACAAAAACGCCTCATAAAGAAAAAGATCTCGCAAATCCAAACTCATCCTCATGACAGAGTCCCATCCAATCTAAAATGATAGGAAGAACGGTAGTCAAAATCTTCAGTTCTTCCCAGTGGGAAATAAGTATAGAACTAACCTTGCAACAGCAAAACCCCCATAAAAAGAACAGCATCACCTGAAATAACACATATTTCAACATAACTAAAGACACGCAACCTCGAAAACTAAACCTTCATTATTAAGTCTTAATCATCAGTTGTCCTTACGCCAATCTCACCCAAGAGTGCTACATTAAGTGTAAGAGTGACCATCATTCGAAGACTCAATACAGTACTAAATTTATATAACTTCAGAGAAAATATATATCTTTGTTCTCCAAATCCTTATGCAATTATACTTGGAGGGGTTTTGGAAATGCAATTTTGAAAGTTATTATCCGACTGTTGTGACTTCATCCATGGTAGCGTTTGGGTAATCTACTTCTACTTAAGATTGTCTTAATGGCCTTTGTATAATTTTCACAGTATCTGTTTGAAAACTAATCATAGAAAGGTAGAGTAAGCTTACTTACATACCCTAGTGTCAAGTCACCAACAACAGAAACATTAAAAAGTAATTATTACAACTTCATGTAGCCAAAGCACATCCAAAACATATGACCTAAAATCAACAACTACAACAACAAAAAGAAAAAAATTATCCTTTCGCTTGATAGATGTGGTGAGCCATGAAAGATGGGGCTACCTTTATCTTGATGCTAAGTGTAAATGAGTATCACACCTATGAGTATTTCTTTATCAAGAATGTGGGGAGGGCATCTAGTCTTTGTTTGTACAAATATGGATTGCAGATGCGGGCTGACATAAATGATGTGGGCAGTTATCATATGGATTTATCATTTGGATGGGAGTTAGCAAGCCATGAAAGATGGGGCTACTTTGACCTAACAAATGAATATTCCATAATTTCAGCAATGGTGAAATGTTTCAATGGAAGTTTTGGAGAAGTAGCTGCTGATTAAAATGTCTTTGAAGTGTCCTGTATTAGGTTGTATCTGACAGTTTATAGTATATACTTTAGTTGGCTGTATGTTTCCAAGCCTGCTTTTGTTTCCATGGTCATGTCCTTGGTCTCAATAGCTTGGTCTTGTTTATAGTTGTCTTGTGATTAATATATGTTACACTTTCACCAAAAAAAAAAAAAAAAAAAAACAAACTACCTTAAGCCTCCACAGCAAAACAGGAGACGGTAACAATGCAGCAGTTGCCAACGGTACACCGACTCCCGCAACCTTCATTTCACTAGTCTCTATCACACAAAACAATATACAAACTTCAATAACAATGTAATACAATAAAATCAGGTATTATTAATTTTTCGTCTCTCACCGAGTTCCGAAAATAATTGTCTACTTCCGGATTTGCGGAGATGCGGACTGTTGTTAACCAAAACAGTTACATGACCTCCAAACATAGATAACAACAACACTCAACAGCAGGTGCAATATACATACACTATTCAATTAACAATATCTGCAATTACAATACATGCATCAATTAATTTACTATAATTTTCACATATTAACACAGTTTATTGTTATTCTTAACTATTTAATTCAAAAGTTAAATATATAGCTAGATGTATAGATTACAACAACAGTCTAACAGCAGGAACAATACACATACGCTATTTAACTATCAATATCTGCAATTACAATACGTACATAAACTTATTTACTATAATTTGCATATATCAATGGAGTATATTGTTATTTTAACTATGTAAACAAAAGTTGTATACACAGCTACAAGTATACATAACAGCACTATTTAACTACGAATATCTGCAAATTACAATACGTACATAGATTACTTTACTATAATCTGCACAGATCAATTGCTATTTTTAACTATTTAATTATTATAAAGTTATACATGCAGCTGGATGTATAGTATGGATATATAAATATAGATATAAAATACGACATGAAAAATGAGATTGAAATGTAGTGAGATGAACTTACGGAAAATGATGAAATTTGGGTTTCAGATTTTGATTTGATGAGGGATATGAATGTGTATAAAATAATGGTGTGAATTACAAATTTTGCGGGATCCTTTGCTGGATCTCGCGTAGATGGATGGGAAGGTTGGGGAAAATGTAAGAACTAAGGGAAAAATTAAGGAGGTGTTTTGGATTTTGATATTAATATTATTAATATTAATATTAATATTTAATATTAATATAGGTTTAAAGGCCTTAAATGCTACGTAACTCCATTGATTTATATTTCGTTATTTCATTATTGATCATATTTAATTTGATGACAATAATTTAAAATTATCATTAAAACTTAAGAAACCTTTTTCCTTTATTAATATAATTCATTTGTAAGTTTGTGTATATACACAAACAACTAACATAACATGACGTTATACTTATATTTTCTTTAAATGATAAATTTTATTAAAAGCACTGTCACTCCAAAATAGAATAGAGCAAATAAGAAATAAATTAAGGTGTTTTTAAAGTTTGATTTTAGAGAAAAAACAAAGGAGTTAAAAATAAGAGGATGTATTATTAAAAAATTAAGATGTTTTAAAGTTTTTTTATAATATAAAATAAGTGAATTGGATGATGAATTCTATCATTTTTTCTCTCTTAACTTTCCTATCCTTTAAATAGAAAATAGGTGTACCAAAGTTTTTGTATACTTTCCTTTCTTTTTCTTTAAACTCCGAAACGCTAAATTTCAAATATAAGTCATTCATCTTTTTTTCTTTCACGCACTTATCTTTCCTCTTCCCTTTATTTCTTTCAATTTAAAACTCTAAAACATAGAGGAATAATGAAACCCCCCACAAAAACCAAACATTGTAAACACCGAAAATAAAACCTCATAATACATACATCAGTTTGTAAAACCACCACATGGGCTGAAACGCCAAATTCTCCAAGGGACCTTAATCTTAACACTCATGTTGTCACTCATAGATTATAAAGAATCGGATCACGTTATAATTAGGATATAAAGTGCCTTATGAGAGTCTTCTTCGTCTTTTGATGGCCCTTAATTCTTATTATATTAATAAGATAAGTTGTTTGAGCACTTTTTGACCTTTTATATTAGTAAGGTTGTCGTACGATCAAGCCGTGTAATAAAACGCGAACCTGGACCAAAACATCTTCATTTATAAATGACATTTGCTTATCCGGATAAAGCATGAATTCATTTGTTTCGCCAGTTCCAAACAAGCTTGAGGTTACGTATCTAATAACAAAAAAAAGTTTTATTCAAAAGTCGAGATACCAAACTATAATTAGCAGCACTTAAAGCATTGCTAACACCACTAGGGGTTGAGAACATTCTCGCTACCACTCAATCACCCAAGATCTCCCCTCCAAACAGGAAGCACTAACTTACAGTTAGTAAATACATGATCATTACTTTACGGAGTCTCACACAAATAGACGTAAAACGGACGTTACACTTATAATAGTTTAATAATTATAACTTTTGACAAAAAGTTAATTAATGTATCATGCATGAGCTTAATTTGCTGACCGATGATTGTTATACTCTTGTTGTACTGTAAGAATAACGAATCACACTATCAAATATTAATCTTCTTTGTATCCCGCCAATTGATATTTCTTACACTTAGGTCCTATATTGGCACGGAGTTTTAACTTTTAGTTTTTGAACAAAAAACTCATATGAAAATAAAAAGTCTTGTTTGACATGTAGAAGCTGTAGCTTTAGAATCAAATGAAAAGTTCAAAATCTCAAAGCTACTGGAAGTAACTTTTTGTGAAAAGCTTCAAACCTAAAACTACAGCTACAACCTACAGATTTTTCACCAAACATACCTTTAATATAAGTTATACTATTTGTATTACTACCGTGTGATTTCTTATATATATATTGAATTATTATTAGATATTTAATTGTTATTTATTTTACTTAAGTAGGTGTAGGAACTTAAGTGAAACATAGAAATTAGAGTGGTTAATAGAATATCTATTGCAATCGAGTGATACGATCGGTTAATAGAAGTGTTAGAGTGATATTATGAAAACTACTTTCTTTCTTTTATTTTTTTACTTTTTTATTGTTTTTTTTTATTTAATATAATTTTAAATTGATTGTTTGGTCTATCAAACTTAAAAAAACTTAAACTTAAAATATTGTTTTATTTGATTGGTTGATTGTAGTTGTAATAAAATATTAATAGCAAATTCTAATAAATATCAATAGTAAAATGTACAATTATTAATATTTAAATGAGATTGACGTTTTACAAGTGTCATAAAAGACTTTAACATGAGATCAATATCGCATATTTTCGGATGAGCTAAATAATCAAATGTTCAAAACAAGCAAGTTGAGTGAACGAGATATTTATCAATGCATTTAAGGGGATCTTTCGAAGATAATTCATAGCAAACGAGTGTGTGAACTAATACATTATATTGAGTTAATTATATAAACTTAATATCATAAACTAAGCTTGTGTATTTATTTATATACTCACTTATTTTAACAACTTATTGCTTTATTGCTCTTATTTCTGTTGCTATGTTCTTTAGATTCAACAAACAATTGTCACAAGATTCACATAAATAAATGATTAAAATTGCAAACTTGAAAGTTTATGAATAAATAATTTGAAAATACTAGGCTTTATGATTATGAAGAGATCCAATTTTATATAAAGGGTCTGAAAACATTTATACTAGAAAAGTTTAGTTTACAAGAAATTTATAAAATTATTTTGGAAATAAATAGGAATAGTGTATAAATCTTTAATAATTCTTTATTATTTTTTTTGTAAGTTTAACATGTCTATTTTATGTTGACTTTGACTTTGTATTTTGGACCGTAGATTTGATATACCATACTTTCGTCTCAACAGTGGCTGTATCATACCCCTCTTTAGTTCATATAATCAACAAAACATTCGATTTCAAGAATCTGTTTTCTTCATCAATCAAAATTCAAATCCCATCACCATCTCTTCGTTAAGATCTTCCTATAATGACGAGAAATTAAAGATCGTTTTTTGACTATTTCTTCTTTTGAGTGAGCGTGCAAAACAAGATAGATATTGTCGGTGTATACGTATAGGTATGGCTGATTACTCAAAGGAAGATTTATTCCAGTTTTTTAAGAGAATTGGGGATTATCTATCAACCAAATTTTCCAAGCTTCTAAATACCCAGGTGCCAATTTTGTGTTTTTATGTTCAATTTTTGTTTGCCTAGCAACTGTTTGACGAAATGATCCTAGGAAAGTATTTGTTAATCCAGGTTGATATGTTATCTTTTGATTAATGAAAAACCCTAGAATTTGAATGTCTGCAAAGTTGGTAAATTTCAACTGGAAAGATTGAATTAGGTTATTGTAACAGTAACCATCTGTGTGTTTAACTCAAGCCTGTTGACATTGTAATATATTGAATTATGTATATGTACTAGAGTTCCTTATGCTTAGAAGTTTAAACTTCAAAATAATTCAAAAGATACTTTACAAAAGACAGCCTAGCTTAATCGCATCAAGAATAATTACCGCTATACCCAATGTAAGCTGACAAAATCGCCGTTAGAATATCTTATGATATTGTTCTTTGTATTTCTCACATCCTGAAATCTAATTGCAGGATTTACGGTCTGTTTGGGCTATAGCAGGATTTGCTGTTGCAGTTATTTTCACGTGGAGATTGTTCAGGACACCCAGTGCACCTCGAAGAAGACAACCTAAACGTCAAGCTCCTGGATCTAGCAGTTCAGGAGTCACTAATCATCCTGATGCAAATGTGTTTCCTTCTGACGTTGATAATTCAAGAGCACAAACTGTCATTGATGAGTTCTTTCAGCCTGTAAAGGTGAAAGGAAAACTTAATGTACACAGATTTTGAAATTGTTTGTTTTAAAGTGCACTTTTTGACTTATTTCTTTGTTGTTACTGTAGCCTACATTAGGACAAATAGTGAGACAACGATTAAGTGATGGAAGGAAGGTATGGTTTTAAAAGTCTTGTTATAATTGTAGAATGGATACATCTATCTATTACAAGTATAACTTATAAGATGGTTTTTACTTTTTTCCTCGGTAAGACTACAATAGTTGTAGAATGAATCCAGTATGATTCCTCGATAAGAATCAATATGAACTGCCTATTTTCACCATTATGATGACTATGCTCTATAATACTATAAGAGAGTAAGATAACTGAGATATGCATGATACTGTTTTTTATTAGTTGATATTCTATAGCAGGTAGTTTAGAAATGATACTAATATACTCATATATATTTTTTGCTTTATTCTTATATTCATATATTCTATTATTATTCATATTTTCTTACACACTCACATGCACGTGCACACGCACATATGTATATATATATATTTGTACACATATATACATACACACACTTTTGCCGGAGGTCTTTCTTGGAACAGTCTTACTAACCTTGGGTAGAGGTATGACTGTCTACATCCTATCGCCCCATTACCCCGCCCCGGTGGGTTTGGGTATTGTTGATTTTGTATTTGTTGTAGAACTCTCTACCAAAAGGCTATGAATCATATAAATGTTGATTCACTAGATGCTGTACACTTATCAAACCAATTTAACTAGAAATTTCCTTGAAATATGTAACATAAGATTAACTAGTGCTTTATGATTATCTCAACCATATAATGGTTAAATGATCTTGGTGAAGGTAACTTGCCGCTTGCTTGGCGTTATACTTGAAGAAAGTACTCCAGAGGAACTTCAGGTTATGATGCTTTTTGTGTGTGTATTTTTTTTATCTAGAGGTGGAAATTTTATACCCATTCACTTATAAATTACTCGAGTTGGGCGTCTATAATATCAAAAGGATCACATGGTCTGAAATTAACCCCAAATTGTATTTTAATGCTACAAACATCTAATTCACTTTATTCACAGATTAGATTAGTATGTATTTATTTATTGATCATAGTTAATACTTTTACCATTGATATATTGTTTTTGAATGGATAAAAGTGTCAGGCCAACCCAAACTGACCCTTTTCAATCCAAGCCTGTTTTGACCCATCACCCAACTCGCCTGACCCACCTGTCTACCACCTCTTGTTTTATGAATAGGTGTTACCGTTGGAAAATGGAAAATGACTCACTTGAGTATTTGTGTGTAGCAGAACCAAGCAACTGTGAGATCCTCAGTTTTGGATGTTCTGCTGGAAATCACAAAGTTCTGTGACCTTTATCTCATGGAAACTGTCCTCGATGATGAAAGTGAAGTATGTATAAGCTTGTCGTCTTTCCTTTATCTTCACTGATCATATTCATATTTGTATCTATGTTATGACTGTTGACTTGATATTTTGTGTTCTTGTTGGCTAAGTATTACTACTTTCTGTTTGTAGAAAAAGATTTTAACGGCATTGGAAAATGCTGGGATCTTCACATCAGGTGGCTTGGTCAAAGACAAGGTAACAACTAGCAACAATCTATAATTGCTCTTTACAATGTTTTTATGAATGTGTGCTTTTTTTATACAGTTATTCTACTATTATCTCTATTCCTACACATCATATGCTACTTCATTTTCCATTAACTAGAATTTTCTTTGATTCCCAGAGTCAAAGATAGTATTTCCAAATTCGAAGTTGAAGTGAATTCCGTCTTATAGCTATAAAAATGTGTTGTACGATTTTTTTTTATTTTTTATTTTGTTTGTTTAGGTTATTGATTTTCACTCTTTAACCAAAATAATTATCATCATAGTTGAAGTTAAAGAGTAGGCTAATTAACAATGATGTCAGTAGTGAACTTTTTCCAGATATAGAGGGGGTGATATCCCACTAACCATGATTAGAGGTGTCAAAATGGGTGGGTTAGTAATGGGTCAAAGTTGAGTAATTTTTATGTACGGGTTAGGTCTGGTTGGGCCGACTTGCCGGAGCTGATTTGTCCTTTCCTCATTCAATATGATTACAAATACTAGTAGTATATGATTTAGATGATAGTAATTCTATTTAAGATAGGGTCATGAGTCATGACATGCAAATGATGAAATCATAATAGGAAATAAATAGTCATGCTTGATATTGCATACATTATTGTTATTACGTTTCTTTGTAATCAATTCGCAATTGCAGGTACTTTTTTGTAGCACAGAGATTGGACGAACATCTTTTGTTCGGCAGCTGGAGCCGGATTGGCATATAGACTCGAGTCCAGAAATTTCTACTCAGTTGGCGGTATGTTCACCATTATTATGTCAAGGAAACATTTATTAGTGATCTTCCTACGTTTGATCTTAGCTCTAGCATCGCTAAAATTTTTCCTCTATGTATACTGTCTTCTTGTTCTGTGATCACAGAGGTTTATCAAGTATCAGCTTCACATCTCTACTACCAAAACCGAGCGAATTGCTTCCAATGTCTTCAGTTCTTCATCCTTGGAAGAGTTTTTCAACGGTTGATTTTTTGGGAACGTCCAATATGTCTCGGAAGGATTTTAGGTTTTTTTTTTTTTTTTTTTTTTTCTTTTTTCTTTTTCTTGTGGTGTTTGTACCTTGTGATGTCATGCTCATAAATCTGCCTACATGATGCTTAACCTTGTGCAGTAGATTTGGTCAAATGTTACCATCCTAGATACCGTTATTCTAGGGGTCCCATGTATGTGGTCTGTGTAGTTTATGTTACAAAGATAAAGAACTTGGTTGGTACTTACACTCCGTTACGTTTTAGATCTTTTCCAGAAACTTGTAACCATTGATCTTTATTAACTTATCTAGATTTTGTCCTTTTGAAGAAGAAATGAATGTGTGATTATGGATTTATTTGCTTGTTGTGAGCGAATATATGAACAAAACCATTCAAAACAAAAATTGCTCGGAAGATTCGAATTGGACTTGCTTAAATGGTTGAGACACACAGAAGATAACATAAAGTTTTTAACATGAATCTAACACTGCAGTATTGTCTTTTATTCATCTTTTCTTAGAATAGGTTTGACTTCGATTTCTATAAACTAGTCGCCATGAGTAATAGTGTCGCATGAATTAACATGTCTGTAACAGTTAGTCAATTATATACAATAACAATAACATGCAACCATATCCATATTATCAATGTACTTCCAATAAAAACTTGACTTATATCCCATTTGCCATATTGACTTCCTAATATTTAATTGAATGTTTATTGTGAGTTAGCTATTGAATTGTTTTTACATGTTGTGAAACTCTTCATGTAGTGGGGTCAATGAGATTTGAGAAATGATATGCATACAAAGTATCTACAAAATCTGGATTACAAAATGACATGTCACCAATAAAATACTGAAAGAGAAAAGTGAGTGAAAAGAACAAACCAATATAATTATGACATTTCATTTGTAACTTTTTTTTGTATAGTTTGTTGTTAACCATAATATTGGTCGTGAGATTTAACTATGGTGCTGGAGTGCTGGACATTACAATTTACAAGACTATCGGGTAGTTTCCAATTGCCATGTCATATGATATGGGAAATGGGCTTGGATTTGTTTGGGCTAAACATGAAATGATCTTAAAAACAAAAACAACAGCTAACACTTTTTGGTGCACCACATAACACAATGCTATCTTTCTCTATCTCTATAAATTATATATTCATTAGGAAAAAGAATATAAAAATGAACACGTTCTTGAAACCATGAAGTGTAAAACGTAATATGATATCTTTGTATAAGACTTTGTTAGAGTAAAACAGGGGTTAAACTATGATGATTACTGGAGTGTTTGAAGATCGTGTAATTCACTTTCCGAATTGATATTTCTCCCCTATGCCTGGGTTACAAGAAATTCAATCTTGGATAATCCTCAAACGGACAATCGGAATTCTTGGCACAGAAAATTCGATCAAGACTAGTATGAATCTGGAGAGTAAATTGTGTGTTTCAATCTTTCTGTAAAAACGTGAATGAATCAGACCATGGCGGTTGAGGTTGATAACCAACCGATTTTTCATTATAAACCCACCAAATTCCAACAATTTCCATTGTGGTCCGATTAGTAATTTGGCAATTTTTCTTACCCGCTGCCCCTTGGAACCCCGCAAGGGGGCGCGACCCCCTTGACCCCCGCCTATTGGTCACACCGAGATCAATATAGAATAATACAAGTGTGCACCCCCGCACCTCCTAACTTGTATTAAAACTATAATATGATTTCCTTGAAACACGTATAAGTCCCATTACATAAAATGAAAATAGTGACACTAAAATCACCAACAGACTGTAGCAATAAATTTCCATCCATTCTTTTTACTGGACCATCAAGATTGAACCCAAAACTACAAAGAGAAAAAAGATAGAAGAAAAGAAAAGAAAACAACGTACACAATATCAAAAAATTGTTATACAAACAAAAAGCCACATCTTTCACACTTAACAAAAAATACGTGTTTGTTGGATACACATATTGTACTATTGATATTTTAAAAGGGTTAACTGTTTCATTATATATCGAACTTTACACTTTTTATTATTGTATGTAATTACCTTTCAGAAGTGCTATTGTATGTATCGAACTTGTAATTTTTGTATATTGTATGTAATATTTCCTTTTTTGACCATTACAAAAAAGGAAAGTTTCCTTTTTTGTCAAGGCTAAAAAAGGCAAGTCAACATACAATATACGAAAATCACATGTTCGATACATACAATAACACTTTTAAAAGGTTGTTACATACAATAATAAAAAGTATAAAGTTCGATACATAATGAAATAATTAACTCTATTTTAAAATCCTTTTATAGTTTTAAAATGCCTAAGTTAAATTTTAATATGAACAAATTAATAATAAAATAACTCCGCAACGTGTTAATAACAATATTTCTTGACGAGATGTAATAATAATATAAATATGAATTTATATACGGACTATTTATGTAAACCAGTATTTCTACAAGGACCTTTCATGTAAAACCTACAGTTCTGACTTCTGATAGACGGTTACAAGTATAATATAGTTCGAAGCAAAATACATTTCTTGTGAAAGAACTATTAGTATATGAATGGACTAACTCAGTCACGAGCCCTAGTCAACTCGGTCGAGTTAGTACATTTATCAAAGCCTCTCCGTTGCAGCAAAAGCTTGCATTTACCAGCAGTGGGGTTATTATTTCAGCAAAAATCCGGCGAACTGTTAAAAAGAACACACACTCTCACAGAAAAACACATACTACGTCAATTCACCGTACCTTCAATACTTCACCGCCGATCCACCGCCACCGTTAGCCACCGTTATTCGACGGCGATGAATCCGGATTCTGATTCGCATAATCAGGTGCCAGAAATTGACGCCTCGATAGCAACGAATATCTCCGATGACGGAGCTAGTTCTTCGAGCTTAGATGATCGGAGCGTTGTTGCTGACGATGAACAGTATCGCGAAGCGAATGAGAATGAGGCTGAAGGTTTGAATTAATTGAATAATTTAGTGTTTTTATTGTATCGTTTACAGATTATAGTCAATTTATAGAGAGAGCTATCAGAATTGCTTTTACTGATGTAATGAAATGAAATTGGAAAAACGCTGAAGGTTTGAATCTGTTCAATTATGCTATGTTAATATTGCATTATATAAAGTGTTTAGTTGATTATACATAAAATTATAATTGAGGAAAAATATTGAAATGGTAAACATGATGAAGGTGAGCAAAGGAAAGTGCTTCCAGAGGAGCTATCACGGAGTGTTGTGACGCTTTCATGTGAATCATCTGCGGAAGGAGGAATTTGTGATGTTTTTTTGGTCGGAACGGCACATGTTTCTATGGTAATTGGATTTATTTAATGTTAATTTGCGTGGTCTATTACTTTATTAACTCGTTGATCAGTTAACTTTCAATCTTGCGTTGCTTTTCTGGCTTCCTGGTATCTGTAGCATCTAATAGAGTTTAAGAAGGTTTAATCTTTGTAATACTTGCCTCTTAGTTTAAAAGAGAAATAGGAAAATGTGATTCTAAGATCAAAATGAATACCTTTAGTAGTAGGGAATACTACTTAATCTGCACTTCATGTTCCAATACTCTTTGTTGGCTGAAAGCTATCTTGTAGGTATGTGATGTATTGATGATTCAGTAGGAAATTTCTCTCCTCTCTGGAAAAATGTGCCCAACTTGTACAACATTTTAATTAGTTAGATTAATATTTCTGAATTTTTCAGTTTTATTGCATTGAAGTAGTGAGTTTGAGGGTTCTAATGACGAACTGAAGGTGTTTGGTGTTAGAAGGCGAATAAGATGAAATTTCATTCACAGTGTTGTCAAAGAATATCTCCCTGAAAGAAAATATGTACAATTCTGTCTAAGAAAATCGAGAGACCTATTCTATTCCTTATTACGGATATACAGATGTATGGTCTTAGTTACGGGAATATAATTTGATTTCAAAAGTATAGTATAGCAAAACCGTTTAAAATGGTCAGCTAATGACGTAAGGCTTGTTTATATAATTGATTGATACCTGCCAAGTAAGTAATAAATGGTATTATAGATGGTATAGCAGCAAGGAAGGATTTACAACTTCTTAACTTTCTGATACATCTACTGTTATTAATTGTAATGTTAGTATTATTATAGTAGATTCTCATGGAACCATCTAATGTTGGTATCTCTTTAATGGAGTACATACACCCCAATATGATCTGCATATCTTTGCATTATGCCAGAGGTGTCGTTTATGTTTTCGTTGGTGATTAATTACAAATATACCTTCTAGGAATCATGTACAACTGAACAATTTCATTGTAAATGATTTTTTGTTTGTTTGTTTGCCTTTTGTTTTTGCTTAAATGCCGTGATATGGGATTTAGATCTTTATTCATGGTATTACTATTTTCTTACAAACAAGCAAACACCGTACTTTCTAATAATGAAAGCTAAAATAAGTCACCAACATACAAAGCATGTTACAATATCTGTTTTGTTTTTCTTACATTGAATTTATAACTAATTGTTTCCTACTTTATCTTTTCAATCTGAAATAGGCGTTATATGATTAGATATGACACTTCCTTTCTATTTATTAATTTGTTTTTGCTTGGTTTGGGGAAGCGGCACATGATTTAGTGCGACATTATGTGCCATAACTGATAATATATACACCACAGTGCAGACTGCAGAAGTCATAATCATAATTAGTTATAATCATTCATGCACATAAAAACCAACTCCAACTATCAACTTTTTGTAACATAAAGCAATAACTTGTGGATTTTTACTATTTGTCATTCCTTTTGTAGGAGTCCTGCCAAGAAGTTGAAGCTGTAATCAATTTCTTGAAACCACAGGTGCTTCTCTTTATAACTCATAACACTTAATTGATAGATGCATCTTTTAGCAGGTTAGCTGCTTGCTGGTTTCTTTAAAATTATGGATGTCAGTATCTCTATTAACTCACTACAGAATAATTGAATGCAGGTTGTTTTTCTGGAGTTATGCTCAAATCGTGTGGCTGTGCTCACTCCTCAGAATCTGAAGGTCCTTGGGTTTATTTATTTTCTATTCTTCCACGCATTTGAGAGCATGAATAGGAAACTTAGGTTCTAATTTGGATATCAGGATATTATAAACGTTAACTGTAAAAAGTTTAATTTATCAAAACATATATCATGCACTCTAATTGACATTCAAGACAATTCTTATTTCTTCAAATAAGAACTAGGAAGGGTCGTGTTAAGGGAGCCATGCTTTTCTTGCTTTTTTTCTTTTGCTTCACATGACCACAGACCACTTTTTTTCAGTGGATTGGCTTATAGCACAAAAACTTAAGGGAGATCAGTTTTGATGGAGGCTTTATGCAACATGCTATTCTTCTTAATATTATAGGACCTGCCTTTATTAAAAAGAGTTCTAGGACTTGGATGACTCTGCCTCAAGGCCAAGGGTGACTGGCCATTATGTAGTTCAAAATTTAAATATTCGTGTTGAAAGTTTGTAGCCAATACTTATACTGGTTGCCAGACCCTTCTCATTTCGAATTTACTTTTTCTCATCGCTTTCTATATTTCACTTTGTCATTGTTCTGAGTCTGCTTGGACTATTACTTTGTAATTAGGACGTCATTCTTGCTTAGATCTTATTTTGCAAATTTACTGATTTTTAGGCTGGGCAGGTACCTACAATGGGAGAAATGTTGGACTTGTGGAAGAAAAATCACAACACATTTGGAATCCTCTACAGCTGGTTTCTTGCTAAGGCATGATATTGTCAAATTAAATTCTCAGAGTTTTGCACCTTTATAACTGTAACTCGGCTGGAATAACATAATAAAGTTATGGAATGAATGATCTAATTTGCATATATGATATACTTGATGCATAATTTTGTTCTTTCAGGTTGCTAGTAGGCTTGAGGTTTTCCCTGGTAGCGAGTTCCGTGTAGGATATGAAGAGGCCATGAAGTATGGTGGCAAAGTGATTCTTGGTGATCGTCCAGTAAATGTAAGATCATGGAAGTTTGTTTTTTTCTCAAAATTAATATATTAAAGAACTAATACATAAACACCTATTAGATGTCCTAAATACTTATATATCCTTTATGATCACTACTTCAGGAATTTGCTTATTATGTGCCAAATGAAACTGTTTATTTGGTAGAATAACTTTTTTTAAACTACGTGCTGTTACCTTACCAGTCAAGGTGTTTTTCTTATCTTGACTTTAATTCTCCTACAACTTCTGATGACATTCTTAATTGCTTATGACATACCAAAAAAGGTGTATATGCACTTGATAGACTGCGCTCAATAATTTCCTTTACCATTTAGCAATGATCTGCATCCTTTGTTGCCACCTTTTTGAATGGAGAGGATGGTACTGTTACTATGTGTGAAAAGGGTATATTGTTCTTTATAGTTCCAAAATATCTCCATCTTCACTATCATCCCTTTTGTGGAAGTAGAAGCACACTATGTTTTACATTCCGCGTTGAGAGGAACAGATTCCTTGACATAACTCATTAAAGGGTATAGCATGGGGACAATGCTAATAACAGGAGCAACAGGATTGTCTGTTTAAGAAGCGCATTCTAATAATCTAGTACCATATGGAGAGAAAAAAAGTGAACTGATAGGTGTCACAGAGCAATAAAGTAAACAAACTAGTTAGGTTTGTAAACTCATGTCAATAAAGACCTTGCGTCTTTTCTTTTTCTTATTTGTTTCCCCCATTAGATCTTTGATATTTTGCCTCTAGTCTCAACAAATGCATTCAATCTGAACTTTACACCATGGTCACTGTTGATGTTGTTGTGACGATTGAACAGATAACATTACGACGGACATGGTCAAAAATGCCATTATGGCATAAGACGAAGTTGGTGTATTCCTTGATGTTTCAATCAATATTTTTACCAAGCCCTTTGCGTCTTAATGAAATGGTACTTGCTTCCTTTTACGTCAGCATCGTCTTTTTTCATAATGAATGTTCAAGAATCTGAATACATTTAAATAACATAAGTGATTAAATTCTCACATTGTATTCCATGCATGTATTTCTTGCTATTAGCTGAAGGAATTGGACGACGTGGACATGTTGACTCTTGTTATCCAAGAGATGAGCAAGGCGTTCCCTACTCTAATGGAAACCCTTGTACACGAAAGAGACCAGTTAGTATCTTCTTTCCCATGCCTATCAATGATATCCTTTAGTTCCCCTATTTTAGTATTAGTCAGATATTGTCTTTTAACAATGACTGTAAGCATGATAAAGCATATGCTCTAACAAAGAATGCATGGTACTTGGTAGATACGAGATGGTGTTCTCGAACGTAATAATTGTTCTGAAATTCATGGCGCTGACTATAATGTCATGCTTATACGATTTTTCTCTCTAAACCCCTGCAAATCCAGAGAGCCGTTTGGTGAATTTAAGTACCCACCTTTTTTATTTCTATATTTATTACTGGTGGCAATTTTGTTCCATATGCTTGTGAGTAGGTCGATTCAGGTTATATTATATCTCTAACAATTCAAGTAGGTAATGGTAAAGAAATTAGCGTAAAACGAAACGCGATATTTAGACTATTGCTGCAACAATTTATTTCTTGTAATCATTATAATACGCAGATTACTTGCAACGTACGTTTAAAAAATTAAGCAAAAAGTGTTTACGGGCAATTTGTCATGCTCTGTTTTGACACGTTATCCAACCTTCATGAGCCACCTGTTTTAACACTGACAATATATCTTGTATTCTTGTGCTGAAGAAGGTTTTTTATGTTATATTTTGTGACGTGGTTTTGCTTGTAGGTACATGTCGTCCAGTTTGCTGAATGTAGCCCGTGAGCATAGTTCTGTGGTTGCAGTTGTGGGAAAGGGGCACCTTCAGGGAATCAAAAAATATTGGGAACAGCCTGTTGATGTAAGTGATTCCTTCTCTTGGAACACCTTAAATATCTTGCCCTCTATTTTCGCGAAAATTGCAAATTTATAATTTTGGTTCTGCCCTCATTTTTTCTTCCCAAGTATACATTCATTTATCTTTTCTGTGACTTCAAATGTAATGGATTACTTTTGACTATTAGGTAGAAAGTTTAGGTTCCTTCTCATCATCACAGATTAAGTTCTTAGGTTTGTCGATCAAACAAGTAGTACACTCAGATACGCACATAAGTAACATCACGAATGAGTTAATGTATGTAAGCTGGAAAGGTTTCACACTTACATTACGTCAAGATTTTCTAAAGTATAATTAATCAATTTAACTTTCAATTTTTGTATAAATAAAATAATTAGTTAGTCAAAGTATTATTACAACAGATAAACTGATTTAGGACGTTTTATGTTTTGAATATACTTTGGGCGACTTTTGACACATTTGACCCCCATTTTAGCTTAATATACTTGTTGTGCCTATTTGACCTGTCAGAGAAAAATTCCTAAATCGACTCATTTTGTTTGAAGTTGTTACCTAGTGATTTATAGGCTGCTAAGGGGAAACTTATAGGATACTGTTCAGCTGTAACTTTAACATGCCCCCATATATTTATTTACTAGTTTTACGATTCTAAATGGTGACTGATGTAGGTGAGGGAGCTCCTGGAGTTACCTTCAGCAAAACCGACTATTTCAGTTACAAAGGTTCTTTCAACTGTTGGAGTTGCGGTTGCTGGGGTAGCCATCATTTCTGGTATTTATCTTTCCAGCAGGAAATAGTTCGAGGACCCTCTGTATACAACTAACTTGGATTTCTAAATTAGTCTATCATCGTACTTGAAACTCGTTGCAACAACGGAAGGGGTAAAAATACATTAAACGGATACACAACACGAAAACTTTTACTTACTTTTTTGTGTTTAGTTTGGCTGTTGACTGGGATATTTTAATCATAGAACTTATTAAAAACCTCAAAATGTGTGCTCGTTTATGCTTCGTATTTGGTCCTTGATCATATCATAACCCTGTGTGGGTTTGAAGGGCTTCTTCCTTATCTTAGGATTTTCGGGTTATTGCAATGTGTTATTGTTGATTCATTACATATAAAAAGTCATTGTATTATTCAAAAATATCAGAAAATATAAATTTTACACCACAACTAAATGAACTAGTGTTTTTACCAAAATCTGTAGTTTCTATTGAACTTTAGAAAATGGAAATGAGTTTGGATCAAAGCATATAATTTTGTATGCCTTAAAGTGAGTCGATTTTGGTGGGTTGATTGCAAGAAAACGACAAAACCAGTAAATCTTTAAGCCATGGATCTATCTCTTGATCGAATCTTGACAATTTATTTTTTATCGTGGTAAACTCTCTAACATCCCAGAGACGGCCCTGTCTCTTATTGTCTTCCACTCTGTATAAATCAACAAAATCTAAATAGGAAACATTACACGTCTAGTAAAAGAGTACGTGTACTTCAAAATTTACCAAGTTTTGCTTAAAAAATGATTGCCTTACAACGTAGATCTAATAAACTAAACAAATATCTTTTCAATTTGTAAGATTCATTGTATGTAATAAAATCATTTTGTAAATAAAATTAAACAATCTTTGTAAGTGTAGCATTCCTCAAAAAATAAATGAAGGTAACTTTTACACATCTAAGTTTAAATCCGTACACACTATTTTATATAAATAAAACTATTTTACACTTCAATGTGCTTCTTTTGCTGGTGGGTGTTAACGATGGGTGATGGGATCTTTTGCCATACACTAATTTATAAATTTACAAAACAAAGTTCTGGTATTTTTTTTATTTATGTTGGATCTAATCGATGGCGTGATCAGAGGTGGCGAATTAGATAAGCGGATCAATTTTGATAATTGAGTTAAAATGGACTTCGGTCATAATGAGTGCGAGTCGAAATGGATTCGGGTCAAAATGAATTTATATTAAATAAAAAAATTTGTGATTTAATGTTTAGTTTTGATTTGAATTTATTATTTTATGTATCTCCATTAACTCCAAATAAAATAAAATAAATTGCAAAAAATTAATTACTACGTATTAAAAATAATGAAATTTGCAAAAGAATATGTAATATTTATAAAGAATCAATATTATCTTTAATTACCTGCTTTTGTTATTGTTTAAATAATTTATTATTTATTATTATTAAAATAATATGGTAGGAGTATTGTATAATTTATTGTTTAAAAAGTATGTACTTTTAGTTCCATCCACCTATTCGTCCATTTTATCCGAAGTTGAAGAAATATAGACGTTCAACATAACCCATTAAATAAAAGAGGAGTTTAATAAAGTCCAATACTTATACACAATAATCTATTAAAGTCTATTTTTAAAAATTTGAACTAAAATTCACGGTTCTAACGGCAACCGCTGTGAATGTGGGGTTATTATTGTGGATGAATTTTGAGTTAGAAACAATTTCACTAAGATATAATTAATTAACTCTAATTTATTTTGTTTATAACTTTTACTATAATTTAAGGGTAAAATAGTCTACTTCATATAAAATGTTAGGTATGGCTTAAAAACAAGTGTGTATGCACTTCACATTTTTCTCTCCGTCTAAAGAACCACCACTATCACTTATCGCCATATCAACACCATCCACCATCCACCATCCGCTCCCATCATCATCACCACAACAACTACAATCCCTAACCCATATTTGTAGCCACTGTAAGTGCAGAAAAAATTACTCCGATGAACAAAATTTTTGAGACATAGAGAGTACGTGTTAATCTTAATTATGAGACTCAAATAGCGACACACTAGTAATTTTTTTTAATAATATATAGAAGTATCAGATATTTTGTATGACTAATTTCCCAGATTACTACGAAATCTACCTTTTTAACCCTTAACATTAGTGGACAGGGGTGATCAATTTGGTAATCAGTCTTGGTATTTTTGCCGCTCTTCATGTTATCAATATTTGTGTATAAGAGAGCGTTGTATGGGCTAAATGTGTGACAGCGGACTCAGACCGGTCGAATTCACCAGCTAAACAATTGGTTAGCATTATCATTGCATGATTACAAACAACATTACACTTTATTATGCTTAATCTAATACAGTTATAATTTTTCATGTAAATATTATAATGTTACATACAAATATAGTACAATAAATAACCTAATGGCGTTGGTATCACCACAAACTTCTTCGAAATCATTAATTAGACAAATAATACACTGTTGAACTAGCTAAATTTAAATCAACAAATGGCGTAGAATACATTTACTAACCACTTATTATAACAAGACCGTGAGCCCTCATCTTCAAATTTGTAATCTTCACTCTTGGAGTCATGTTCATTAGGACGGCTCAAAATGTACATCAGTTTAATTCCAAGCGGCGCTTTCATTGTGATCCTAAAACAAAACAACTGTAAATAAATCAGATGAATCCTTGTAATGAAGCGACATACATCTGTCACTCCAAATTCCAAAAATCACTTTTGACCTTTTGGAGTCAAATTAGTACTTCCCAAATTCGATTTTGGTGGCAATTTTTTTTTATAAGTCACCCTCGTTCACCCATATCCTATGGTTCACAAACAGTTCCCATGTCTATTTATGTAGCGATTAGCCACTGTCTCCAGAAAAAAAAAGATGATTAACAACAATCTCAAAGTCGGAAAGTAACTGGTTTTACTTTTAAAAGTCAAAACTCGTCTCAGTGCATTCTGGAAATGGAGCGTCATTAGCCAAAATTGAAGCATCTTTAAGAAGCCATTGACTTGTAAACATCATTCTGCTAAGTAGTTTGAATGTTCCAATCCATAAAATACTTCTTTATTCATCCTTAATTATTACAAAATAGATAAGGCATAGACTGGGACACAAAAGTCATTATTAACAGCTAGTTTAGATATTTGACCTATAGTAAATCAAATTTATCACACCATGTTCAGAGACTTTTTCAATTATTATTATTTTTAAATATCATTACTAAGTATTACCTTGTGTTTTGAAGTATGGCACGTGGCTTGAGACGTTACCTCGTCATTGAGTCTCCATACTTAAAAAGAACACTACGGGTTCATCGCAATCAGTTCCTCAGCTTCACAACTTCGTAAAGCAATAATCATGGTTTCGTTGTAAGGTCGTAAGATTTCACAGCACTGACGACGGAGGGCAGTCATCTGCATGAGGAATTGAATTAAACACATGCAAATTTCACGGTTCATTTGGAGCGCAACACCAATATTAGAGGTTGCAAAATAGGTAATTTTCAGAAGCATAGGGTCACCAAAACAATTCTGTCCCAAATTACTATTATAAATAAAAATAAAGTTGCGTCACACATGGTTACAAAAGATATATTGTTTCAACTACAATCTTATCATTAAGAAAATGATTCAGGAGGTTCTACCATGAAATATACACTTAGGGAACTTCCAACTTGTTTGACCCGTTTCCTTTTTGGTCATAGAATTTGCCATTTCTATTCAAAATCAAAATCAAAATCAGAACACATGCATACCTGTTTGGTCTCTGCATCCGCATCTACCTTTTCCGTGAAAACTTTAATATTGATTAAATTCCGGATGCCGTTACTTCTGGAACAATTCGTCAATATTTTCCTTTTATAAAAAGTGTACGACTTTGTATCATCTGGAAAGACGTCTTCAAAGAAAAATACTTCTGGGCTTTTGCACAAAGCATTACTATAATCGCGTGTATTGAACATATGAAGGCTAGAAAAGAAGTTCTCTTTCCTCCTCCACGAGCTAAACGTTTTCTGCACCTCGATCAGATCCGGTAGTAATCGATTACCTTCAAACACTTGAACGGCGTAACCCCACGAAACTGATACTGTGATTGAGTTGGAAGAATCATAGCAAACAGTCTGCTGAAGGATCCTAGCAGGATCGTGTTTCACGGCTTTAAAAAGATGTTTTACTGCTTCAAGCTTGGTAAAACCTGGAAATATTGGATCTATGATGTCAAAGTGATGAAGTGATAACAATGGTGACAATGGGTGTGCAGCAAGGATCCCAAACAAGTTTCCTCGAACATCAACCTGGCATGCAAAGAGTAAATTACTAAATTACCTGTAACGTCAAACTTAGAAAGTTAACATAATCTCACATCAAATATAAATCCTGTATATATGCTGAAGATTTGACCATGTAAACGTAAGTATATATCAGAACTATATACTTGTGTTTTAGGCCTTGTGATCCTGTTTCATTTCTTATATAAAAGACCTACGTTATTAATCTATATAGTTTGGATCCACAAAATACAAATGTTATACAAACAAATGTCTGTAAGACCAATACTTGAAACCTACTCCATGTATGATTGCTATGTTCGAGTCACCAATGTACTTCCAGATCAATGTTTGACTATTAATTAAATATCTCTCAACCAGACCTATGAAGCCAAAATCAGATGACAGCGTTCAAAACGAATAAGACAATCTAATAAAGTAATCATCAAAATTTTGTTCAGAAATTGAAGTAAATCATGAGAAGTACAAAGGAAAATCATGTTCAACTACAAAAGTCAAATGTCAAACATAATTTCAATATCTAAAATACCTACCATTACTAACCATGGAAAAATGTAACCATTAAAATTTGTTCAAAGAATGGAATAAATCATGATAAATTTATAATTAAATTTTGGATAATCATTCATATGCCTAATTAGGCATATATGCCTAAAAATGTGATTGGTTGATGAGAAAATGATTGGATGAGATTAGGAGAGAGAATGAGTGTAATCCATGTGTCAAAAACTGTATGGATTAGGCTTGTGAGTTAGGCCTATTTAGCATAATTTACATGTTCAAAATTATTTTATGTTTGATTTTGAAAAGTCAAAAAGTCAAAGGTAAACAATAATCACACGATGAAACAAAGCCTACTAGCTCGTATGCTACCTTCCATCAATATAACAGTGTGTTTGGCTAAGCTAATTTATACGGCTTACGTGTTATTAAAATTTGAAAAAGCCTACGAGCTCGGTTTTGACAGCTTACGAGCTTTAACCTTCATCTTATGGCTTATCTAAGCCCATAACCTCAAGTTGATAAGCTCATAAGCCGTTAAAATTGAGTTTTTCCAAGCACCTATAAGCCACCCTTAAGTAGAATGTGTAAACAATTTATAAATGTAAGTACTTTTTTAAGTCAAAAAATCAAAGGTAAAAGAACAATAATTACCTGATGGAACCCTGGAGCATTTGTTAATTCAACACCAAGCTCAACCAAACAAGAATAAACCCTAGAATCACTTCCATACACATGAGGATATCTCATCAAACACGAATCCAAAACCCTAACTAAAACCCTACCCAATGATCTACTAATCGCGAAACCGCCACCTCCGTATGCCATATTAAACGAATGCAGATAATTCTGTTCGTAACTTTCCGAATTACTTCCTATGTACAACCACTTATCAGGATCATAATTACTCAAAACCCTAACTAAATTCTCAGTAACAAAAACAGTATCATCATCACCGAATATGTACCATTTTATATCATCCGAATCATGCGATTCGATCGCTTCTTTTACGATTCGCGCCACGCGAATTGCGGACCGGAGTCCTCTAGGGAACGTGTACGGAAACCGTGACGTGTCGCCGGAGATCATCACCGGCGGCAGGTCGGAGTCGGCGATGGAATCTTCGCCGGTGACTGGACGGTCGAGGAAGACGACGGCGTTGGTGGAGTTAGGGTTGTACCAGAGACGAAGGTAGGGTTTACGATTGACGTATGATTTCTGTGAAGATGCGATTGAGAATAACAGGTGGCGGATTGTGGTGGTCGTGACGGTGGACGGAGGTGGATGGACGACGGAGATGACGGTGTTAACGGTAGGGATTGTTGACGTGAGAGGATGAGAGAGAAGATAGAAGAGAGAGAAAGTTGACATGATTAAACATATGTCTTTTATCTTTGATGGAATGATTCTGAAAATTGCCATTTTCTTTTTCCCGGTGGTGGTTGACGGTGGTTAGTGGTGGTTTGGGGTTTATTCTGGAACAGAATAGAATAAAGAACGGAAGTAAAAAGGTGGAGTGAAAGGTACAAGTGGATGATGCATGAAATGATTTTCTTTATAGGATATGTACAAGTATTATTATTACTACTAGTAGTTTGCTTATTTGTGTGAAAGGAAACTTTATGTACATTACATGCCAAACATATAAATATTATGACTTATATTAGAAGTGAAATATATGGTACTTTAAGTTAACTAATTTAATAAAAATATAAATAATTCATTAAAATGTAAAAAAGTAGTGTTTATTTTATACAATTTTCGTGAATAGGTAACTCAAAGGCCGTACAATTTAAATATGATATGGATTTATTATTTATTTTTCATATTATTTGGGAATCTTTTCTTTTTAATCCCAAAATGTAGCAGGTAACAAATATTCAGTATTGCAGAGTTCGTGATTTTTATATTTGACCGGTCTGTATTTCTTTATTCAACAATTTACGGTCGCGACAATCTAATAAAGTTTACTTTATTCGACATGGACACGTTCGAAAAACTCATCAAAACCTGTACATGGTAGGTAACATGTACTTAATAAATAGACAAACTTACGACAAAAAAATTTGAAGTGTACTTCGTGTGATTTTTAGTTTTTAACGATTTTAATATTTTATTATTGTTTGACAATAAAAATATAGAAGAGATAATTAAAAAATATATCTAAAAATTCTTTTTTAGAAAAACTTTTTTAAGTAGTTTGAAAAAAAGTTTCAGTTTCAACTTCGGTCACAATCTCCAATTCCAATTAGTTATTATCAAACAAACTCTTAATTTAGTCAATGTTTTAGACGGGTTTCATGAAAAGCTTATGTATTCTTTAACCAATTCTAAAAAATAAAAAAGATTGATATATAATTTTTAGGAAAAGTTGTATAAAATAGAGATGAATTATCGTCGATTATTAATTGTAGAAACTAACTATCAATAATAAAAATTAATTCTCAAAATTTTCTCATATTTTTAGTAATAAAACAGATTACGTGTTAAGTAAAATCTTAATCGTAGAAATATGAAAAATTGAAAGTTAAGTTTCTTGATTTTAATAATTGATAATTAGATAATAATTACTTATATTTTAGTTAACTTTTCTTAACTTTCACATTTAAACCTTTACATATATAGATATTCGGTTCATGTTTGAAGTGTAACAACATCAAACTTTAGGTGCTATTATAATTATAATCACATAGTATTTTCCATTTTTTTATTATGTTTTTCTTGACATATGTCATAATCTATTTCTTAAGCTTTAGATTAATTACATTGGACTTGTGAATAATTTTTGTTCGTCATAACATTTTCACCCTTTTTAGGCAAACAACAAAAGATGCCATTCGTGTCAAATATAATACAAGAAAAAAACTACATATGATGACTAGGCAATTCAATTAGAAGTACATATAGTGAAGTACAACTATTTAGTGTAGTACGATTTAAAATGTCTATAAAGATAAACAGAAGAATGGGGTTTTTGGTGTCCCTATGTTTTTAAGGTTCAGTTCTCACCAAAACACAGAGAGGAGAAAGAATCCATGCATTGGACGACACCGGCTCGAAACCAAAATATGAAGTTCAATATTCCATTCATTTGAGGTATATATTGTATATTAATTGATAATTAGTATTAGTATTGATTGATAATCTTTTTATTACTTATTATTATATTATATGGTTTCAAATGTTTTATGACATTTCTTTGAGTATTTCTTCGATAAAATATTGGTTAAATGGCGAATTGGTATTAGGCAATCGTACATGTCACCAGTAAGTGATCATTTGGTTTTGTTTTCTGTTTTGTGATTTTATCTCTGTAGTTAAGATAATAAGATATGTATTTATAACGATTAATATATTTAGACTTAAATAGGTATTATCGCTTTTATTTATTTACGAGCATGTTTGACAATAACTAACTAGAGTTGAATATTGTGGCTGGAGATTTTTTTTCTTCCAAAAGCTACTTAAAAAGTCATCTTTAAAAAGAGATTTTAAAGAATTCTTGAAGATTCTCTTTTTCAAGGATCACATGTTTTTGCTGTCAAACATAGATTCTTCATTTAAAGGGGATTATGATTGTTACTAGAAGTTCAAGCCTTAAAAATCGTTGTGTCAAACACACCCGTACAATAAAAGTGGCACTCAGTTTTGGTATAATTTAAGCTCATATAGGGTATGTTTGGTAGCAACTGGCTGAAGCTGGAGCTAAAGATTGTGGTTCATGACGGGAATTCTTTTTCAAACTATTAAAAAAACTTATCTAAAAAGAGATTCTGAAAAACTCCCGGGTTCTTTTTCCAATAATCCTTAAAAATTGAAAACTCAATCTATTAAATCCTTTAGAGTTCTTGTGCAAAACACACTCATAATTATATATATTTGAATATATTTTTTTATTTGAGTTTAAACTTTAAGGCAAGTAAAAATGGAAATAAAAAGAAGGAAAATATAGGAAAAAGAAAAAAACATAACAAGTCATAAAGACTACACAACGATTCAAGAGTATTAACTTTTAACACCTAATTAGCCTATACAAATAAGGTTGTGAAAGAAACTAGCTCATTTTTTAATAATTTTATTATTGAAGACTTTATAGTTTAATATATATTCCCTCAAAAGGCTGCTTCCCAAAGTACTTGTCCACCAATACAATAATAAAATGAAGCCGCTGGCCTCAAGAGGTGCCACTTGAGCTACCTCTTTGAATCTTATTTTCATGTTTGAACAGAATTTGTATATTGCCAAATCTTTCAACTCATCTCCTTTTGTACTTTCTTTATATTTAACATCCCAATATGCACTTTTATGACTATCATTTGGCATTTTGTTCTCTCATCTTTGTATTACATTCTTAAACACAACATATATAACCATCAAAAAGCCTACAATTAGTATTATAACATTCAAGATTCATCTCAAATTGAAATACAAAAACCATCTTGTGTTGATCGAATACTATGTCGGTCGATAAAACTTGATACTTGTATGCAATTCGATTATAGTTGTTTTATGAATTTCTTGTACATCCAAATGTCGTTGTCCCTTATTTACATGCATATTCATTCACTTAAGGTGGTTTTAAAACAAGATTATCATGTCGCATTTGAAATCTTGAATGGCAACTAAGATAACCAAAAAAACTGGATCTTCACCTAATGTTTCATTATACTAATAGTCTAATACTCTAATAAATAATTTGATTAGAAATAGTCAACTAAACATGTTCCTACCAGCCAAGTCAACAAACGTTTCATATATGACAAGAAAAGTCAACTAGTTCATCTTTCATCTACCAAATCAATTCAACACCACTATGACACCACCATCCAATCTTAATCTACAACTAACACCATTTGAATAATGCAAGAATGAAAACTTCAAAGAAAATGTGGAGTAATAAACTACTCGAGAAGGGTCCATTCTTCTCCTTCCAACCTTTCTATAAATAGATGGTTTACGTCTAAGCAAAATATCATACCTAGATACTTCTCTTGAATATCGACTAGTTTTCACAAGTAAAGGCAATGGCTAAAGTGTCGATTATGAGGATACTAATGGCGTTTCTTGCTACAACGATGCTCCTAGATGTAGCTTTGGCAGTGGATCACACTGTTGGATCTCCAGGAAGTTGGGCCTTATCTACTAATCTCGGGGCATGGGCTTCGTCCAAAACATTTTCAGTTGGCGACAATTTAGGTAACAAATTTACATCTATAACACCTTTTAGCCTTGCACAAAAGCATACTTCTTTGTCGTTGTCGCTGACTGATCCAAGATTTTTTACTAGTGTAGCACCTTCCACTCATTTACTTATGAACACGTCGTTTTAAATTGTGCCTCTCTCAAACGGGTCAAATAAAACATTTTTTAGCTAAAATGGAATGAGTGAAGTATGTTACTTACATGCATACATCCTAAATCTTTGTTAGTCGGAGATCTGGATTCTTATTGCAATAATACTGTTTTTGTAATTATCATTAGTTATTTATAAGACGAATTAGAAAGAAAAAAAAAAAAAAAAAAGAGAGAAAAAAAAAGGATAAAAGAAATGCTTGTGGGTCAAACTATTTTTACCCGTACTACAACATGACCCGTTACCATCATGCAAACTTCTATTATTCCCATGGTATAGGGATTATCATAATCTCTAGGAAGGTACTGCCGACCGCCTTTGACGGAGGACATTTTTCCTCTTTTCTGAAATCATAATTTTTCTTATAGGAACAGGCTAAACAAAAAGAAAAAGAAAAGGGGCAACTTATTTGAAATCGACTTCAACCTTAATTATGCCGAACATTAGTCCTACTACTAAGAGTCCTATGATAGTGGTCTTAGATAAAACTTCTATTGTTCCCATGGTATAGGGATTATCATAATCTCTAACAATAGTCTTTAACTGTTGCAGTTTTCCAGTATACATCTAATCATGATGTTCTTGAAGTCACTAAGGCAAACTACGATTCTTGTGGAACCAGTAGTCCTATTTCAACTGCCACGACTAGCCCTACAACAATCCCCCTTACGGCTTCAGGAAAACGGTATTTTATCTGTGGTACAGCTGGACATTGTAGCCAAGGAATGAAGGTTGAGATTGATATAGTATCAGCAGCATCTGGCCCTCCACAGACCCCCACTCCTCCATCACCTACTCCACCCACGAATGGGCCAACAAAAAGTTCACCACCGCCACCCCCTGTCACTGGTGTGACTGTAAACCCTCCTTCATCGGCTATAAACCTAAAGACAACTGCTGGTTCTATACTCGGGTTTGGGCTCCTCTTGGTGATGCTGCTGAAACTTTAAGAAGTCTTTTAAGATGCATTTGAGACTTTTTGTTTATTCGAATTCTATAATTCTTATCTTACCTTGTAACAAAACCACGTATATTTTGCTTTGTTTGTGCAGTTGTAACATATTCATCTATTATAAATAAAATGAGATTATAGAGGCATGAAAAACAAAGACAAATAATATTGGTAGTTGTACTTCGTTTCTTAAGGTTGTGAAATGGGCAGGTTGAGTAACTGTTCGGGTCTGGTTCACCCGTTAACATATTTTAATCAATTAGAGGTGGGAAAATGGGCGGTTTCCCTTAATTCTTTTTAACTTGACACGTTAGGGATATACCATAAGCCAAATCACCTCATTCAGATGTAAACAGGTCAAAATAACCCAACCTTGAATACTAGCTGACTTCAAAATATTATCACACTACAAAACAGAGGGTAATTTGGATTTATATTACATCAATGTAGCAATAAAGGCGAAATGATTCACCAATTTGTATGCATTATTACTTCACAAACTTCTTCAAGCCCCATAAAATCAAGAACAACAACCGAGTGTATCATAGTATCATGCACAAATTTTATGAGGAAGAAAAGCAAATACACCATAAGACACCCATGATTATGCAACTGGAGGCCTAAGGACGTGATCCTGTGATGTGTCAACCACAGAAGATGGCATGAATTGCCACATGGCAACACCAGGGTAACCGACAAATGGCATCAACTTGTTTCCAGCAGTTTGTTCTTGTGCAGCAAATGCAGCCCGCATTGCAGTGGGATGTGCGAGATAGCTTGGTTGAACATTCATGGCTTTGACTTGTTGTTCCAGCTTGTCTTTCTCGATTTTTAGCCTCTGCTTCTCATCACGGAGTTCGTTCTTCTCAGCCTATCAATTGGGTATAGAATAATTATAACAAGTCATTTAAAGCATTACAAGTAATAATACTTGGGTTAAGTGTCTGACAATATATCAAACCTACACAGAATTCTATTTTATGTATCCAACTTTAAAAGGTTCTAATATATGTATCAACTTTTTATTTATTGCTATTTTATGTATCAGACCTCTTATAACTTGTAATCCAGTGACAGCAGTTTCTGATGATGTGGTGGCCACATGACAACTTCTATGGCTGCCACATCACCGGAAAATATCCGTTTTACCTGATGAATAAATTATACCTTTAATTCCTTAATTTTCTCCTGTAGATCCACATTTAACTCATTGAACCTCTCTGTTTCACTTCGTAGCTGCATTATCATTCGAATAGCATCACTCAGAATAGCAGTCTTATCTGTTTTTGGTGGTCTCCCATGCTCCAGGATCGAGCCCAATTCCAGGAACCTTCAAAATGATTTTTCAAAACTAATGTCAAAGTTGAAAATTTTAAGTTGACATATGAGTGTAAAAAGTTATAAGTACATGCCTCTCATTCATCCTATCTCGACGCAATTTCTCACGGCCAGCTTTGGACCCACAAACATTGATAGTTTCAGAGTTTAACCTGCAAGGTTAATACTGCACATGTGTTAATTGGGATTAGAGGTGATAGGATGGAAGGGTGAGGTAACTGGTCAAAACGGGGTATTTTTTTCATTTTTCAAACATGTATAACTTATTAATGTATTACTTATGATTGGAAAAAGCAATATCATGACGAAAACCATTTTAAATTACAAATATTAAATAATTTTTTTAAGAGGTTGAATGCATAAGAAAACAATTCAGGCAACTTTCGACCCATTTGACCCATATTTAGCAGGTCTTATATGCATTAGAAAAACACTTTTGGCCACTTTCTACCCATTGGACCCATCTTAGATAAAGTTTTCTAGTTAACCCAATTGAGATAAAAGATAACCCAAATCGACCTACCCTTGAGCAAATGGGTCGAAATTGTCACATCTAATTTGGATACTTGCAAATGGATTCATGTAGAAGAGTAAATACCCATATAAAGCCTTTTAGAACTTATACACATTAACGAGTTCTCGATAGCAGGAAGAAAAAAGGAAGGGATGTTTACCGTTTCCTTGATCCCGCCTCCTTAAGGCCCTCATACGAACTTTCAATGTCAGTACTGTGGGAACAACCAATAACAATCAAGCAATGAGCCTCAAACAAAGAAAAGTTTGGTTTACTATGCGACAACTACTAAACACAAAAGTAAAAAAATAACAAATTACAGCGTAAGAAGGAAGAAGATAGGAATCTCGTTTAGTAAAATAGCACAATGAGCACAAGTTTACCACTCAATTATAGTAACTGATACAAGTTTTGATGTTTAAGTTCGTATCATGTTAGTTTGAGATTTCACTATTTTATGCATGGTTTTGATTTTCAAAGATATTCCAACCCTGCAAAAATGGTAGTCTCTTATTTATCTTCCAAAATATGTTCCTAGGAAAACTATTCTACTACTAATCAAGGTTCAAAAACTATTTTTTCTTTTGTCAGTGATAGAAACCAACGAACATAGCATGCTTGTATCATGGGACATCTTAGATCGCCACTTGTGGGGACTATGCTTATCAGTGCAATCAAGCGTGTTGGTGTGAGTGTTAGTGTTGGCAATGGTAGCGATGTTTTAACGACGACGTTGTTGTTTGTTTTGTGGTGGTCACCACAAAAAAGTTCAGGGGACCGATCCAGTATGGCAGTATCCTATGGAAAGTCCTAAATATTTTGTATAACTTTTTCCGTTACAAATTACCTACTGCAAGGGTGTTCAGGTGCAGCAAGAAGTAAATCTAGGATGTTTACGTGCAGAAAAGTTTTGGGGATGACATACACGCGGTTAATAGCGAATAAGTTAGGTGCAGAAACAAAGAACATACAATAACTTTGTTATATTCGTCAACATCTGTTTTTTCACAGAAATATAATCACTTCATGCTCCATGCTTTCACTTTGCCCCACACGAGGTCGCCAACATCACATACCATTTTCCCAAAGTTCAAGAACATACAACGCATTTAGTTGCAAAAGAATTTCAGTAAGTCTTCATCTCTAATATTCTTAAACTTATATAACTTTTCATCTCTATTTATGAAAATGTACCCATTTTTTTTTATAAAAAAAGGGCTCAATTTCCAGTTTAGAATATATGATGAATTTTTATTTTTTTTATCGTTACAAAATCAAATAGCTAAAAGACTAGAAGTTGGTTTTCAGAAGTGTATTATTTAGAAAGGTGGGTTTTCCTTTTTCAATGCAACTTTCTATTTAATTTCAACACTTTTTAATAAAAATAAAAAAACTATTCAGGTAAAAAATTCAAACTTTTTTCAACCAAACGCACCCACTTTTATTTCTTCACGTAATTCGTAAATTAGCTGCTGTTGAGTTCTACCTCCGAATTCATATAATATATAATTTTACACTAATAACCCTATAGTCAGGTAGTATCAAAATAATAATATTCACACAACCAACAAACCTCACAGCAGGTATTGATGATACTGAGCAGGTGAGACCAGGTGGCGATGGCCACGTAAAACCACCGGCAGACGATGGTGCCGGAGCAGTGAAATGAGCGGCGGAGATATCTTCCATCAATCCATAATCAAACAGCCAATTTGGGTTTTCATCCATATGATCAATTTCCATCATTTTTTTATAATTAAAAATTATAATTATTATGAACAAGAAAAGGAATATAACTTTGATAGTGTGATTTTTGATACGAATAAAATCTAATCTAAAATTATAAGAAAAGATGGATTTGGAATTGTTTAATTAATAATTGTATCGGGGAATAATTGTATAATAATGTTTGATGATGGAAGAACAGTAACAGTATTAATTTGTTAAGTTTTTGTTTTTTGTCATCATCAAAGTAAACGGTTTGTATATGACGTGTAATGTGACAAGGTGATAACAACTTTGTAAAAAAAAGGAGGGAATCATTTTCTTTTTTTAAATATATTTATTTATTTTTATATTATTAAGTTCACTTCCAATAAGAAGTTGTTTATTAGTAATGTTTTGGTTTGTGATGAAACTAGTAACGATTATGGTGTTAGTTACGAGTATTATTTTTGTGCCTTATGATAAATTGATATGTGTTATGATACACAATATATTTTTCATGAACAAATGTTGTCAATATAATAAATTAATCATTCTTTATAATGTTACAAATTTAAACTATTTTATTTGATCTTGTGCATTATAAATTACTCCTCCGTCCCAATATAATAGTTCATGTTTTCTTTTCGGGTTGTCCCAAATTAATTGTCCACTACTAAAAATAGATAGGGAAGTTTGATCGAGATTACAATATTACCCTTACTTTAAATTATTATTATCAATTTTAAGGAAAGCACTAATTAATTAGTTAAGGGTAAAACTGTCATTTTGCAAAAAGTAAGAAAGAAAAATCAGTAATGGTTATGTTTTTATTAAATTGTGTATGTTTTTGTAAGTGGAAAATTATTTTGAAACGTAAAGAGTATGATTTATAATTCATTTATAATTCATATATTTTTGTTTTTTTAATCTGATCATTTTTTAATATTTTCTTTTACTTTTACCATATTTACTTCATCGCTAGAACAAGGACCAATGACTTTTTACTTGACTATATAGAAACAATGAGAAGTATCTCGTGGAGTTAACTTTATCGATGTGCATGATAGGCTAGATGAAGGGTTATTTTATAGATACTAAATCCTTAAAAGGTTAAAAGTGTAATTCATTTAAATCTACACTTAACATTACGTATTATGTGTGTACTTAATTGCACTATAAGGTTTTGTAAGTAAAGGATATAATTCATTTTTCGTTGCTTAAATCCTCAAGTTTCTCGTTCCTATTAAACTATCAAATTTTAGAATTTAGATCCATTAGGTTGATAGGAGGCTACTAAAAGGACACACATTCTCGCATTGAAAAGGACAATATATAAAGTGATTAGGGTTGAGTAATTCATTGAACGTGGTTACAATCTTATATTCTTGACGGGGTATTAATGATCTTGACGGAGTTCTTAATTATGACAAATGAGATAGTGGATAGCATAAAGATCAATTACAAAAAAATTGATTAAAATATAAGTTTTTGGTACGCTACAAAGAGTCCGATGACGTTGACAAAGAATTTGAGGGATAGATGTATAAAGTCAAAAAGACACTCATGCAATTTAAACAAGAGAAACTTACAGAATTAAAGAATCAAACAAATATAGACGGAATAAGTAATAATAACTATAACAAGATCAAATCTAGAAATTGAAGCAATAAAAAATCAAAACCTAATGTGAAATCACAATCCTAAGTAATTGTATGTGACTTACAAGATAAAGGTACACAGAAACTGGGTGTTCCTTGCATCATACATTGAGCAATTCAACCAATGTAGGGTTAAATCGATCCACGGTATATGAATCTAAAACGAGCAGCTTTCTATCGACTCTTGTCCAAGTCGCCAACAAATCTTTATGAATCTTAGGTTATGTTTGTGTAGTGATAAATTAAATGTAAAAAGACTGTAATTTATACAATGCAAAATTTGATATGCACACCACAATTGTGCGGATATGGGGTTGTACCATATGTACTGATTGAGGAATATTGTAATGCGCACATTATTTTTTGTGATGTACAAATTACTACCAATGTAAAAGTTGCAAGTAAATTCCGCAAGTTTACCCAACTATATAATCTTTTGTCATGGACTTTGGAAGGTCCACAAATGGTTGTCTTGGGAGGTCTAGCCAAATAAGATAGTCAATTAAATAGTGTTGTACCCAATATTTTTAAAAGTGATTGAACTGGCCCAATTTGACAAGAAGTCGAAGGTTTTTCGGTTCATTTCAAATCAGTTTTATTAGGATTTTCGAACCGGTGTAAATCGCTGATTTTCTAGTTCAATTCGGTTGAACCGGATAACCGGACTATAAAAAAACTAATTTTCATTTATTTTTTTATTTCTTATAATTGTAAATTTGAATTATTTTATTATTGGATATCATTTAGTAAAAAAGAAATCAAAATTGCTAAACTTATTTGAAAAGACAATATGGGGATTTTTCCATAAATTTTAAAGTTAATTATTTCGTTATATATTTAACTTTACATTTTTTTCTATTGCATGTAATATTCTTTTAAAAGTACCATTGTCAGTATTGAATTTTACAATTTCATATATTGTATGTAACGGGTGACCCAATGAGTAGGTACTTAATTTTCTTTTTTGAAAAAATAGTTATTATATGTATTGAACTTTAAAAGTATCAATTCATAAGATGTATATTTTTAATATCATAATTAAATAGGTCTCCTCGTGTATATATTAAAATTATTGATTGATATGTTGATGTGACTTGAGAGTATCGATTTATAATTGATTGTTTTAAATGAACATCGAATGAACTGAGGTTGGTATTTTGTTAATTTATTATTGATTAAATGCATTAGTTGAACTGTAACAAAAATTAATCTGATCAAGTTTGGTACTAATATTTAATAATATTTACAAGGGTGTGTTTGGGATAGGAATTTTTGGAGATTCTAAGGACAAAATTTTTTAGTTTTAACATTCCTAATTTCTTACAAATCAATAATTTTTGTTATGCAACCAAAATATAATAGAAATTAGTGAAAAAAGAATTCTCGAGACTCTTCTAGTTTTCCTTTTCAGAAAAATCTTTTGAAGTAGCTACTAGCAAAAAGAATCTTCGATCACAAGTTTCACTTTCAACTAGTTGTTGTCAAATCTTCTCTAAAGATATTATTAATAAACATGATATAAAGTTAATTAAATAAAGGGAGAATTTCGTATTTAATCGAAGCACCTCATGAGAAACTAAATACTACCACTCATGAATGAATATAAATGAGTGTTATTTCCTCTACTAAATTCATTTGTTTCTCATGGTTTGTACTTCGTAGTCACCTTTTATTAAAAAAATAATAATAACAAGAAATACATGATCAAGTACGTATATTAGCAGTTTAGCACCTTAAAAAGCAAAGTATAAACTAAAGGCCGGCATGATTCATACTTGACCATGAACTTATTTAAATCTATTTTTGGAATTTATCTATCTTCTTGATTGATTTATTAATCAAATCTATAAATAAAAACTAAGCCATGTGTACTTATAATTTACATAATGGTGTAACGTGCGGTATAAAAGGTTTTTATGAATGAAAACATGATGTTTGAATTTTGATTAAGTGTTCTCTTTTGAGGTCATTTGGCCCCTTTTAATGGTTGGGCTGAGTTTCTGTTTGGATTTGAGCCCAATCTATGTACACATAGACATAGAAGTGGTGTGGACCGTCGAACTCAAGAACATTCGACCAAACATTCCATGCCCAGTTCCATCTGATTCGTTTTAAATTTCCTTTGCTTCTGCTCTCAATATTACGATTCTTTAGACTCCATTTTTGGATAAATGTACTCCCCAACAATTTTATATATAAAGAAGTTATAAAGAACAAAAAACCGTTAATATATTATGTAGCCAAAATATAATATACGGTTTTAAAACCTAAATACATATAATTTGGAGGTCTAGAAGTTGAATGTGTATAATATAATAGTAACAGAATTTGATACATGTACTCTGTAATTATAAATCCTTAAAACAGAATGTAATAATTTTAATAGCGGAACATCCAGTAACACTTAGACGTGTTATATCTTACTATTAAAAACAGCAAAAAGTGCAAGGAAAACACATCGTTGTCTATGAAATCATAAACCTCTTATTTTTAAATTGTTAAAACTAAACCCAAAATCCTTAAATTTGATATCTTTGAAACTAAAGGTGTCACTCTTTAAACAGACATCAATAAAGAAGAAGAATAAAGATGACCACCTGTCTTTGGAATAGAGTGAGATAGAGGTAAGAGATCGAGGTTTGGATACCGTTATTAGAAATAAGATGGACCACCGGAGGAGGAAGTCATGGTTTTTTTATTCGTTATAAGTGTTTTCAATTCTATTTTATAATTATTTTAATATAAATATAAATAAATGTTACTTTATATAATAAAGTTTAAAAAAGTAAAGACGTACGACATCTTATTGAATAATTGTGTAACGATCGATTGCACATTTCTAGACTATACTGTGCATATTTTTAAATTGTACATTGTAACTGAGACGAATATTTTTAATGTGTATCGTTTTAATGTAGTTTTATAGTTGCATCATTTTTGCATATTTCTAGTTTCTAAAATAGGCTAAACTTATTAAGTGAATTAATTCGTTCCTAATCACACATTTTTGTGAGGAAGACTGTGGAAGGAGTCTGATTTAAATTTTCCTTCATCTTCTTTATTTTCTTTTCGTTTAATTCTATCTTAAAATCACACATCATTCTTTAGTTTCTTTCACTTCACTTCTCTTCTACCCCATATGCTTCTCGAGAAGTAGTTAAATACTCCATAATGATGTTCACAAATCAAGTTCCTTCATTTTCTAACTATCAATAAAACCAGCTTTCGAAAATATTCAATTAATCCCCAGTCATACCCACTTCCCATGGCTTCGAGCTATATATCTTCCACATCCGTAATTATTATTTTAAAGGTAGGAGATACTTTATCTAGTTCAAGGAAGCCGATGAATTCTATACTAATTTGGTGGATCAAAATAATGTATCTCGGTTGTCAATCTTGGGTAGGCATGCCGTTGATATATGCATTAAGCGAGGGATATCCACACATCGTATGGGGTTTTATAGAATGTGCAAAACAAACTAGCAGAAATTTGCACACCGGTGAAACAGGGGAGGTTGCGGTTCACAAGTTCTTGTGGCTCCGTAACAAGTTCAATCAAACAGCATTGGACGTGGCAGTTGAAAACAATCATGTTGATGTGGTGAAACTACTGCTGGAGAATGCACACATGGAGTGTCTAATGTCGGAAAGGGATCAAAATGGAAAGGTTCCAATTTCCATGTTATGTGACGCTGGACACGACAAATTCATAATTTCAATTTTGGAGGCAGCAAAAAGAGCAAATGTGGATCGCCATAGATCAGCACCAATACAGATTGTGGATATACAAGAAGGTGATCTTACAATACTAATTTCATTTGAAATTTAACATAGATATAGTATTATATATTATATATGCGTTTATACTTGCAATGGTAATTTTCCTTTACCACAAGGTGCAGTGTAACCTTATTTTGAGAGCAATGTAACCATACTAGCTAGCACTTCTAAAGATAACTTCACATACAATCAAAAGCTAATATTTTGTTAACCAGACAACGGGCTTTTTCAATAACTGCTTTCTAGAAACTTAAAAAGATAAAAATCAAAGCAGTTATGCTTCTAAAAACAATTCAAAAGTGTATGTAAGCATTGCCCTAACGCTGTATTCTCGAGTTTTTTATTAGTGAAAAAGAATATGATAGAAACGAAAAGAGAAGAAAATGATGGAAAAAAATGTAATATAAGATAGCTCATACGTATTTTCGAGTCGGAAAGAAAGTAAAAGAAAGGGAAGAAAAATAGTTTGATTTATTGTTTTTCTTTACATTCACCTCAAAATTGAAAGGAAAAAAGATTTATAATTGAAAATTCATCCCTTTCCATTCCTCCCCATTCATTTTCTTCCTATAAAAAAACTAGAGAATGACTTTTTATTATTTTTTCTACCGTTCTTTTGTCCTTTTCACTCTAAAAAGGCTCGAAAATACAATGTAAATGATTCATGTAGTTGAGATCGATAAATAGAATATGAAATAAAAATAATATATATCAAAACCCTACATCTTAAAACGAATCCCTAAAAGAAAGATGTTTTTCATTTTCACCCTACATCTTAAATGAAATATGAAACAAAAATATATATATCAAAACCCTACAACGATAAATGATATAAAAAAACAACCTAACCCGTAAAAACAAAATTTGTTTCGTTAACTCATAAGTTGATTACTCACCTACTTCTATAACTTTGTATAATCTTTTATTGACTTTGCTAACCATTTCTTTTAATTAGCAAATTCCCTATATTTACTTTCCTAACTATTTAACTCTAAAGGCTATCGCATCGTTAGCAAAATCCTTATATTGAGACACTTGCATGGCAAAAATACATGCACTATATACCATGTAATTTAGAGGTGCTCGTAGTGGCGGATTTTAACGGGCGCAGAGAACGGTCATAACTCCTCAAAAAATTTGAGCAAGTAATGATTTACAACGAAAAATAACATGTATTATATAATATTTAACTAATTTTAAGAAAGAAATAAAAAAGTTTTGATCTTTAACAGAGGAATATGGATTTGGAGAAGGTGACTCAAATCCCAATGTACAATTTTTATTTTCAGTAAAACCATTTCTCTTATGTAAAAGTCATGCTTAGCCATTGCTATTATTATTTATTGTACAAGACAAGTAAATTGGTATCATTCACATTAACTTGTTTTTGAAAGAGAAACAAAAAAATCATAAAGTTAAGTTTTCACGTATACTCAAAAACTATATTTCATTATATAAAATATTATCTTATACTTTTAATATAAAATAAACATTTATTTTATATTTATGTTTCAAGATAGTACTTTATCTTTTTTACTTAAAAAATAATTAAATTTAATTTCACGTTCTTTATTCATAAGATATTAAAAATTAAATTACTTTTGCTCTATTAATTAATATGAATATGAATATGACGTAACCAAAATAAAGTTAGTATATTTTATATTTAGATGAATTTCTCATGTTCCAGGTCTATTTATTTGCTACAACACATTAACATTTAAATCAGGAGACAACTATATGTTCAAATAAGTTTTAAGCATCAAATAATTTTCGATTCCTCAAAAAAACATGTTCAAGATCCGTCACTGGATGCTCATATGATATATCGTATGAAGTTGAGTTATACTTCATCGTCATCATCTATTAGTTACTTTGATCAATGGTTCATACAAGTTTTCATAAATCTCGACCTTTTATAATGTTCATCTATAAACACATATATCCCGTTTGTTCAAACATGTATATGTGTGTCTATTTATTTATTTTTATTTTATTTTTGTAGAACGACAATCCTATGATATATATATATATATATATATATATATCCCACACAATATATACATATTGTCTTTGCGAAACTTGAACTCTTAACTTCTTTACCAATGAATTTTTCACATACCAATAGGCTTAAGTCCTTTGATATATGTGTGTCTAATACTCTTAATAGTATCAAATATGTATATTAGTCATTAGTTTTAGTTCATGTCCCTACAAGCATTTATCATATTGTTTTGACGTAATGTATGTTCTTCCACAGAATCAAAAGTCTACAATAACATTGTAATGGATGCGCATTCGTACCCGAGGTCCCATAAAAGTGAAACACGAACATCTTTGGACAAACTTGATAATGGTAAACTTGAAGTGACACCAAACAATTATACGATTCTTCACCTTGTTTCCAAGTATGGAGACATTGAATATGTGAAGGATATTCTTAAAGAACATTGTTCTCTGCTATACTCTCGTAATTCGGAAGGGGAGACACCAAGTTATGTCGCTGCAAGAGAGGGACACATGGACATTCTTGAAACAATGATTCACTATTTCGGGTATGTTTGGTGAAGTAGCTGTAGGCTGTAGGAAGTAGCTGTAGGCTGTAGCTGTAGCTATAGCTTTACGTTTGGAGCTTTTCGCGAAAAGCTACTTCTAGTAGCTTTGAAAATTTGAGCTTTTCGTTGGATTCTAAAGCTATAGCTTGTACATGACAAACAGAGCTTTTATTTTCATAGGAGCTTTTTGTTCAAAAATTAAAAGTTAAAGCTCCGAAAAGCTCCTAAAAGCTCCATGCCAAACAGACCCTTCAAAATGAAAAACGATGATCTTGAATCGCTTGTCACGAGAACCGTAGACAACACCACTGCATTGCACGTTGCCATACAAAACCATCACGTTGGGGTAGTATTTTTGTTAATCGAAGAAATTCCTCAACTTGGAAATCATATCAACAATTCAAAAGAAAGCCCAATTTACCTTGCCGTTGAAAGAAGTTATCATCATATTTGAAGACTTATACTGGACAAGTGTGAGCAAAAAGCCTTTGAGGGACCAAATGGCAAAACAGCATTACATGCAGCAGCCATTTCTGGATCGACTGGTAATCTTTATCCTTTAGAATTTTATATTGGAAAACTATCTCTTACGCTAATATAATTTATTAATTATTTACTAGATGTAATTCGATAAAATTACAAATTAAATTACATGTGTAGTAATTCTAATAAATTAATACAACTAAACATTAATAAATATAAACAAAATTATATCAACAAATCATTGAAAGCGAATAAGAAGCAATTAAAATAAAACATATAAGTACACAAAAATTGATAAATAAACTTATCTGAAGAAGACATTTTTCATAGGCTCATGTTTGACAGGATTCCCTTAAAACACATTCGCCGTTTGTCAGGGTACAAAAGCCAAAGGAGATTGTATTACCAGACTTGACTAACACACTAACACTGTCCATGATTTTATCGGAGAATACTTGCATCTCATTTAATGAGATTGTTGTGTTTTTGTGTGTTCTTGAATGGAACCTAGACACCTATATTTATAAATTAGTTGGTCCATCTAAGTTTTTCTCTTTGACCGATGTGAGATAAAACTCAAACTTTTAAATTATACATCAAATGTTTTACTTTGAGAATCGATATCTCATTCACATCAACTCCGATTTGGACAAATCTTATCACGTTGCAAGGCTCTTATCAGGGAGTACGCAAATACATAAACTAATATAAATATGTACGACATATATGTATTTATATAAACTTATGTCTCCAAACATAGTGAAAACTCACACGTTTCACGAAATTTTCCAACAATCCCCCACAAATGGAGATCAATTGAAAAACACACTAAATTTTTAATGAAATCTCAACGGTTGAATCTTGCATAGGATAGATAGATGTTACCTTTGAACCTTCCCTACGAAGACTATTTAAAATCTTGTCCAATTGAACCAAAGTTGTCAAATCGGAAATCTAGTATGTTTCAGATTATAACTTCGTTAAGGAAAATAAAATATTCATTGTTACCAAATCTAGTCCACATCATTTATGTATTTTGATCCGTACAAAATCACAAATCTATTTTGTGTAAAACCAAATGTCACAAAATTAAGCGTTTACTTTAAATCCCAATCATGTAAAAATGTTTTCTCAATATGAAAACTCCATCTCGTTTTTAGAAACAAGCTCTCCACAAATCGCTATTTTTTTTAGAAAAATCTTTCATAAACAAATATTTATTTTGTATAAAATCAGCATATACTTTACACATAAATGATACTTATAAACGGTTTTCAAAACTAAACACGCATAAACCGTTATTCAAAATTGTCTAAGGTATGTTTTAAACAACGTGTTTTAAAAATTGTTTCATACAATTCGGTTTCCAAAATAAGCTAACAAAGTTTCCATGAAGTCATGTTCGAGTAATATTTAACATTATGTTTTAAGTTTGTAGAAAAAAATCTGAAACCGGAATACAATTTATTATTTATTTACTAGTTGTAACCGGATAGAATTACAAATTGAATTATATGTAAGGCAATTCTAATGAATTACTACAACTAAACATAAATAAATATAAACAAATAATAGAAAACAAATAAGATATAATTAAAAACACACATAAATACAAGAAGAAAGTATATAAACTTATCTGAAGAAGACCGAGACCTGACAACCTTATATCAAGAAGACTGAGGCTCGGGTTTGACACAGTTCCCTTAAAACAGATTCCCTTGTCTTTTCCCAGGGTACAACAACATAAGCAGCTTGTACTGTCGGACTTGACTAACACTGCCCGTAATTTCATTGGAGAATACTTGTATCTCATTTAATGAAAAATGTTGTCTTTTTGTGTGTTCTTGAATGGAACCTAGACACCTCTATTTATAACTTGATTAGTCCATGTAGGTTTTGCTCTCCTACCGATGTGGGACAAAATCAAACCTACCAAATCATACTTGAGAATCGATATCTCATTCACATCTACTCCGATTTGGACACATCTTATGAAGTTGTGAAGCTCTCATCAGGGAGTATGCAAATACATAAACTAATATAAATATGTACGACATATACATATAAACTTATGTGTCAAAACTTAGTTAAAACTCACATGTTCCACTAAATTTTTCAACAATCTCCACATGATTGGAGATCGATTGAAAACACACTAGATTTCTAATGAAAGTTCAGTGCTTGAATTTTGCATAGGATAGATAAGTGTTACTCTTTAAACCTTCCCTTGAAATATGAAACTAAATATCATACTACACAATTAAAAAGTTAATGTTCATTTTTGTTTAAAAAAGAAGGTAAAGGCTACCTTTGTTATATCAAAATTTGACATAGACATGTTACCTTTTTTTCAGCATCAAATAGTTCCTATTATTGTAACAATAAGGTAATGTCCATTGAGCATTTGGTGCCTATTAAGCTCCCAATACCTCTGATTATTGGTGCATATATAAAGACAGATATATATTCACGCAATGTGACGGTCTATATGGTAATCGTAGGTGGTGGTGACGATGGTAATGGTGGAGTGATGGGAGATTGAGAGTATGTATATGTTTTAAAAGTTTATTGAATGTTTATTGTATTTATATATATTTATATATATGGTAATAAAGTGAAATTTAAATATATATATATATATATTGCAATAATAATTATAATTATAATAATAATAATAATAGATATTAATAGAAAGTATAATTGTTGAGATGATTAAAATGTTAGTAATTATGTAGGGACAACATAGTCATTTTTTATGATTGAATTGAGAATTAAGCTAACGAGTCAAATGCAAGTAGTTAAGAAAGATAATTGGTGAAAATAAAAAAGGAATAATTATAAAATATGTGTCAAACAGTAAAAGGATTAAACAAGTTTTTAGGCGTATATATCATCGATGTTCAATAAAAATTAATGAATCTTTTTGGACTTCTATTTCAGAGTGTATTAAGTACCTGCTATGTGCAAATGCTGTTCATCATAATAATCCATCAGCAACAAAAGTGCTACTAAATGCGGATACCTCGCTTGGATATGAAATAACGATTGATGGCATAAAATTTTTCCTAGTTCATATCGTTTCAAGTCAAGGTCATTCCGAAGTAATGAAAGTTTTTATATCTGAATGTCCTGGTTGCTCGGAGATAACTAATAGCAAAGGCAGGAATATTCTTCATCTTGCTATTGATAATAACAACACGGAAGTAATTGAATGTATCTTTCAAGATGAATCGTTAACATATCTTATCAATCAAAAAGATAACGACGGGAACACTCCTATTCATTTATATATGACTTCTGTTAAGCTTGACATGATAGAAAAGGTGATGGATTCTAGGATCGACATTAATGTCCTCAACAATGAAAATCAGAGTCCTTTGGACGTTGCATCTACAAAGGAAAAACGACAGAGATTGCTACAGGTAATATTTTACCTTCTTAACTCACTGATGATTAAATTAATTCAATTGTAGAGTGAAATTATTTCTTGAAATTCTTTAGGGAGTGATTTCTACACCTTGTGATAATGTTTTCTTAACTCGCTAATATTTTCAATTCTTAATTAATATTTCTTAACTCGCCAATGTTTTCTTAATTAATATTTTTTGAAATCCTTTCGAAATTAGATAAATTCCAATTACACAACATGATTAATTACGCTAATAATCACCAAAAATTCTTGCTCTAGTTGCTCTATTAAACTAAAGTTGTACACGATTCAAATTTTTATTTAGCGTAGAGCAGCTCGCCTTGAGGTTCAACTCCTCAAGTCACACATTTTTTAAGTTCAAACTCAAGTGACAATGTTATTAATGATCAATCTTTAAATACATATCAAGCTGAGTTCAAGCTTTTACTTACTCGGCCCATTTAAATCTCAAGTAATATCTCTAGAGGAGTGAATTCATACACTATCGGGTTTTAGCAGTATACCACTAACTGTGATTATTGTTATTGTACATTAAAACATCATGAAACATTACTAGTGGTTACGAATCATCTCTTTGTATATATATAAGTAGACATAGATTCAAATGAGAACCACACAAAGATTGATCAACTTATGATAAACATAAGATTATGTGTCACTTTGCATATGTACATGTTAAAATATAGATAAAAATAATAACAATAATCAATTAACAAAATTTCAAAAACTTTAAATTATGGTTAAAACTCTCTTTAAATGATTTGTTCACATTTAAGCAAATGTGTTTTTACATATGATTTTATAGTTTTACCCTCTTTTTTTGTTTATGATTCGTACACTTATTAATGAAAACATGTAAAAGAAACAGTAATGGTTTCTCTTTTTTGTTTTTGATTCATACACGTATCAATGAAAACATGTGAAAAAACAATTCCAATTTTGAGGATGTGTCGGGTGTTTGATAGCACAGAAATTCCGATTTTCTAGATCCCCAAATTTTGAAGTTTAATACTATATGCAAAATAATTTTTGGACGATTTAAATCATTTATATGATAGTTTATGATGTATAATATGTGTTTAGATGGTTAAAGATTTATTTTCCAAAACGTATCATCATCTTCAAAACCATCAGCAGCAACTCCCTTAAACGCACATATGCCCAGTTTTGGTAATTCGTACCGAATGTGTCAAACCCAAGTCCCTCAAGTACAATACCCTCAAACACCATACAATCAACCACAATACCATCAAAAACAAGGAACCCAACCGGCTGTGGGACTGTCACAACCTCGTATCGAAGAAATAGATAAAAAAAAACAAGGAACCCAACCGGCTGTGGGACTGTCACAACCCAAACAAAAAGCTCGTTCCTAACCACAACATTTGGTAACTGGAAAATGAACTACGATTGGCGCAAAGTTGAATTTCCATTTCCGAGCATTCCAACCAAGGAAATGCCTAAATTGACGAGTCATTCCAATGTAACAAGGACATGTTTTCTTCGAAGTGGACGACACTTAATAATGCATGCCTAAAGTGGGGAGGCATTTGGAAGTGGCTTCAAAGACAACTGAGAAATTGGGAAGATGTTGATACTTTTCGATTGCGGGTGACGCTTAATATAGGTTAGAATTCGAAAAAAAATTCCTACATTTTTAAGCGTGGAACTTTTTGAATGACTCCCAAAAGTGGTTAAATCCCGATCTCATTGTCGTTAGAAGGCGAAACGTTCCAAAAAGCCGTGAAACGGTGAACTTGAACGACTTGAGTTTGGGCGAAGAACCGGAGGGTAACTAACAAGACGACGAAAACCCAAATGCAGCTCTATTTGGTGATGATCTGTTCGAACGTCCACGAGGAAAAGCAAGAAAATCAAAATCACAAAAAACGTCTTTTGGTTCTGCCACTTCATTTGATGTGTCGCTCACATCAACCTTTTAAGGCATCCGGACTGATAAACAAAGTTATGACCAAACAAAGGATTTGAAGCCGCGCTTACAGTTTTATCGATGTCGATGGACCATTTGTCGGAACATGACAAATTCATAATGGAAATGGAAAAGGGAAAGATTTGTGAGGGGATGGGGTGGGGTGGAACTTCGGCTCGGGATCGGGAGATGCTTGATTATCTAGGACTTTTAATTAGTGTAACACACTTTTAATTTTTAAGACTTTTAAATTATGGACATTGCTAAGCTTTCTATATTCAAATTTGCAAACTTACTTGAATTAATTATGAAGTGTTCACATTCCTTTCTAATATTCACATTCCCTTTTATATATATGTTAGAAATGTTAATTCACGGAAAGTATGACTTATAATATTGGAATTAATCTAAGTATATAAGGCTTAACCATAGCCCCAAGGGCTACATGTAGCATTATCCTTAAATTATTGTCTTTCAATTATGTTTTTTTAGGACTTGTAATATCTAATTTTTATTTTAATGAATGATTTCTTTTATTTAATATATTTTGTTATTTGTTTTAATCTTTTAAATTATTTGAATTTCTAAAAAATAATAATCCAGAACACTCTAAAATAGTGTCCTTCATTCATTCAATTTTTTAACAATTTTATTTTCACTAGAACACTGTAAAAATAGTGTCATTACTCTTTGTGCTTGATGTGTAAAATCTAGTTATGAATTTATACTAAGAAATACCGCAAATAACTATTACACAACCGGGCAGTGAACCCTGTCGAGTAGTAGTATAGGATGGGTAAGTCCGAGTCGAACCAAGAGGACCGTGCAACCAAGAGTGTATAGCGAATGTATGTTAATCTAGACAATTAAGTAAATGTGGGGGGGTTTTTTTGTAACCGAATTGTTACGATGCAAATGTCACTAAATTATAAGTAAAAGTAAAACACAATGGCAAGTGGATTTCTTAAGAAATCAGATTAAAATGACATTCACTTGGACTAGTTCACTAATGATGTTAGGGTGTTGGTTAAGACGATTTTATCTATTGTGGATTACCAAATCGAGTAAGATTAAGAGTTACGTTCGCTACTCCTGACCGAATGCTTAAATTCACCTATTGCGTTGGCTATAGGTTTCTAAACAAACTAAACATTACTTCAACCTGTCAAATTATGATTTAATCATGTACATTACGTTCGCAATCTACCTAAACCTAATCAAAGTTCTTTAACTAGGTTCAATTCAACCACATTGCAGTTTAATTCTCTTGACTTGTTCAATTCTTACGTTCGCAATAAATCAACAATTATTCATAGACAAATAATTGTAATAAATCATTTAAATGAAATAACGTTGGCTATAAACATCAAATAATTCACCAACAAGTCAATCAAATATCTAAAACTTGAACACAATTGGTTCTTTGATTAAACGCAATTTATCAATCCGCAAACATCAAAATATAAACACCCATAATCATTAGCTCACATCATCCAAGTGAATGTAAAAGCAATTAGCCCATAATCAAACTAATAAGAACAATAAACACAAAGGAATTGGAAATAAACATTGTTTAAAGGAAAAGAATGTAAACCGAATCGTGTATGTTTGATTGTTGTTATAGCCTTGATTCTTGAATTACAATGGATTGGAAGGGTTGTCAATCCTCCCAAAATCACCAAAAATCGCCCAAGAACAAGAGAGAAACGGCCCCCCAAAAGCTTGTGTAAAATTAGGGTTTAATTTGGGCTTAAAAACCCCCAAAATCGCGTATCTGACACTTACCCGGCGGGTAGGTAAGTGTACCCGGCGGGTAGGTAAGTGTACCCGGCGGGTACTATTTTTCTGAGGCTTTTTACCCGTTTTAGAAGGTTTACCCGGCTGGAAGGCTTAGTACCCGGCGGGTAAAAGGCTTACCCGGCGGGTAATGTCATTTTTCAGCATTTGATGTCTTCTTGAAAGTTGTAGCTCTCTGAGTTCCGAGAATTTGGGCTTTTGAATCACCTCAATCGGAGTTCGTATGAGGGAGTTATGGCTAAAACAGTGGAGCCTCGCCGAAACTACAATACTTCTTCGTTTTTGATATTTTCTTCAACATTTTTACTCATTTTCTTCTCGCATCCATTCCTAATGATAATAAACACATTCCAAGCATATCAAGTACCAAAATTTCATTAAACCAATGATAAATACGAATAAAACGAGAGATAGTGCGAGAGTAAAACATGTATAAATTGAGCACCATCAGTGCTCTTAGAAAAATTCATATTTATAACTAACAAAGCCTGAAAATAAAGCAACTATAACAAACCCTAATTAAACCTAACTCATTTATAAAATTTGGTTGGGCCATACTAACCTAACCCCAATCTATCATCATTTAATAAACATAAGTCTCCAATAGAAAAAAAAATTACTTCTTAATTGTTTAACTAAATTTTAACAAGAGTGATCAAAATATGCAGGCTGTAAAAATGGGAATAAGCGTACGTAATGCACTTGTGTCGTCTCCAAAAAGACGCATGCCGAGAAGAGAAGAGTTGGATACACAATATAAGATTGTGAATGATCTTCTTGTAGTGGTGACTCTTATAGCAACAGTAAGCTTCACCGCTACTTTTACAGTGCCAGGTGGTTTTAACGGTAACGATGGCTCCGAAGAAGCAGGGACTCCCATTCTACTTTAAAAAGTTTCTTTCCAAGCCTTTATTGTGACTAATACATTAGCATTCACATTCTCTAGCGCTGCTTTAAGTTTATACATAATATCTACTCGTAGACACATGAAGAATAGAGCAAGTTAGACCGGAGTTGAGTCACTTATTGTAATAGCTAATCTTATTAGATCTCTTACAGGATTTGCCATCACGGCAATGTCAATTGTATTCGCAACAGGGATATATGTTGTGCTAACACCGTATCCTAGTTTGGCAATTTTTTTATGCTTCATCTCCATTTTTCCTTCCTATTTCTAGATGTAAGTCATATATGTCGCGCCCATGGCATCTTACAAATTATGTTAAAATGAGTAATGGTTCATGTGCGGACTGGAGTTGTGAAAGACTCTTGTTGAGGGTTTATTTTATAACTTCATTCTATAAAAAGTATAAATACTTGTTTCTTAATTTTCTTTCATTTTTATCATTCATATTTTCTATTTTTGTTCTCTCGTGTTCTTTGTATACAGAAACCCTAATTCAAACATTTCTTTGTAAATTATTCATCACAAACTAGATGATTAATATAGTTGTTAGATGAGGTTTTGAGTGATGTTGTGAGGCTGGATTGGTGTAAGTTTACAGATTTTATTTCTTGGTTGTTTTTTGATTTGAATACACGAAGGTCAATTCTGGTAATTTGTGTTGTGCATTTGTTCCTCGTTGATTTCTCACGTCTAGCATGAAATATCATTTGACAATTAGTATTCAATTTGTCTTTCTAAATGTTGTTAGACGAATAGTATCTGGTAACACGTATGGTACAACTCTTATTGTATTCTTTCTTGCAAGATGTCATTTTCAATTACCTTCTTTTTTTCTTTCTTTTAATCCTTTTAGCCGGACTTTATGATTGTTGAATAATGAAACCTTGTGGGTAATAGTGCATTATCGGGAAATTCTTTACAAAAGACATTTAAGACCTAAGTAGATTCTAATGGACTCTAAACTTACAATCGAGCTTAGACTTGCTATTTTAATTTACCATCTAATACTCCTTTATAGTATGAGCGACAAATTGTAAAGGTTCAAAACTGGAGTAGAAAAAAATTAATAAATATTAAAACAAAAACTCCTTTGCGATGGTAACATCTTGTAGAAAGCAAATAGAATTCTTCAAAGTCTTTGTAACACATAACAACGGAGCTAAATACATGTAAACCAAATAATATCTTGTTTCTAGAAAAGAAAGAGAGATTGAATTTGAAAGATATAGAAGATTTGAGAAGAAATAAGATTCGGAGATTTTGAGAATGAGGGGAATGTTTTACTTTTTTCCCTCGTAAAAAACAACTAGGGACGTGTTTGTTCTGAAAAAGTTTTAACAATGGAATATGTATTAAAGTAAATACACTGTTTGGTCTGTCATGTTCCATATTATGGTAGTTACATTGGTGACTTCGGTTCACCAACAAAATCGACGTCGATGGTACGAAGCTGTCGATCGGTCTGCCAGTTTGAAACCTTCGATTAACCGATGTGACTTAGTTTCCTTTTTCTTTTTTTTTTCTTTCTTTTTTCTTTTCTAATCGTTACAAAGAAAAAAAAATTTAAAAATTAAAATGTGTCGAACGGCTACCTTATTTATTTATTTAATATATATATATATATATTTATTTTACCCACTAATTCATCCACAATTACTCATATATATACCCACTCTAAACAACTATAATTCACACCAAAAACAAATATTTCACTCTATAATTCATACAATTACACTCATTTTATCCACAAAAACTACACACTATGGCTACTTCTGATTCCGATATTGAAGAATTGTAAGATCTTACGAGTATTTTCGATACGGGTGCCGCAATAAATATGATTAATTCGATAGACTCTGATTCGGACGAAGACGGAGAAAGCTCATTCCATCCGCCAAGAGCACCAAGACGATTTTTACGTAGAAAATGTGACGCGGCGGGCAAATGTTTGTTTTTAGACTACTTTGCCGAGCTCTCAACATTCCCGGCGGATTACTTTCGACTATGTTATGGAATGAGTCAGCTTTTATTTATCCGTATATGTCAGGGTATACTATCGTACTCCCAACTTCCACTACCTCCTTATTTTGCATATTTTCATCAAAGTCGAGACGCTACCGGTGCACTTGGTTTTAACGTTTACCAAAAGTGCACTTCGGCCGTACGCCAATTGGCATACGGTTATGCCGCCGATGCCTTTGATGAATATTTACATATGTGTCAACAAACATCATACTTGTGTTTGGATAACTTTTGTAAATGTATTTTTCATATATATTCGACCGAGTACTTAAGAAAACCAACACTCTAAGATGTGCAACGTTTACATCAACGTCATGTTGAGTTGCATGGTTTTCCGAGTATGCTCGGGAGTATCGATTGTATGCACTAGGCTTGGAAAAATTGTCTGGTGGCATGACAAGGTCAATACACCCGAGGTGATCAGGGCTGTCCAACGATTATGCTCGAAGCAGTAGCCTCTTACGATATGTAGATTTGGCACGCCTTCTTTGGTCATGCAGGTTCGAGTAACGACATCAACGTTCTAAATGAATCAGATTTGTTCACCGATTTACTACAAGATAGAGCTTCTCAAGTAAATTTCAATATTGCCGGACAACAATTCACCAAAAGCTATTATCTTGTCGGCGAGATTTATCCGGAATGGGCTACTCTTGTAAAGTCGTTTAAGTTTCCACTAACGCAACAATGAATACGTTTCAAGAGATATCAAGGATCCGCAAGAAAAGATGTGAAACGAACATTAAGTGTGCCTCAAGGCCGTTGGCAAATCATCAAAAATCTGGTACCATATAGCATCAACAAAATAAAAAGAAGCATGTATTGTTGTGTGATTTTACACAACATGATAACCGAGGACAACGGCCGAAATATGTGTCAACTTGAAGAAGATTATTTGACAAACCCGACAAATTTACCCTGACGTTCGTGGCAAGAAAGGGTTGCAAGTCAAGTACGTATGGACAAGGAATTACGCGATCGAACGGTGCATTATCAACTTCGCAATGCTCTAATCGAACACGTTGCGCAACTCTCACCAAATTTCCGTCGACGTTAATCGTATTTTTTTCCAATAAATGTAATATTTTTTGTTATTGTAATTTTATTTTTTTTAGGAAATGTAATGTTTTTTTAATTAATGTAATGTTTTTATTCTTAATGAAATGTGTTTTATTTTAATTATTGTGTTTTAAATAATTACATAATGGAAAAAAAACTAACCGTCATTGATGACAGTGGTGAGTCAGTTGTTAGTCAATTTCAGTCAGTTTTGTAAAAGATTATCGTGACGCTAAATTGACAAAAATTGATCAATCGATTTCAGTCATAAATGAAAGTGATCTTACATCCGGTTTAAAAACCTAAAAAGAAGACTCATAGAAAACCCTCCCAATACGATGGTATTTGATAGTGGTATCTGATAGTGTTTCTGACATGCATGTAATTATTTAAAAGAAAAACTAAAAAATAAATTTAGATAGAGTTAGATAAAAAGAAGACTCATAGAAAATCCTCCCAATAATTATTTAAATTTAAAAGATAAACTAAAAAATAAATTTAGATAGAGTTAGATAATATTTGAATATAATAATAATTAATTAAAAAATATATGAATCCTACTCGAACACTAATTAAAAAATAAAATTAAACTATTAAACTAATAAAATTATGAATATAAAAATTACTTAATTTATATTGTCGTGCGTCGTACGGTTTAAATATATTATTCATATATATAAATTAAACGCATCTTAAGATTTGAGAAAATAAAGAAGATATGGTTCAGAAAATATAAATTTTCATGTAAAAGAAAGAAAACATCGGAAGAAAAAGGATTTTTTTTCTTTTTTATGGAAGATGAAAACGTAGTCAACCGAAAAGTGAAAAGCAAAAAAATGTTCAACAACAAAAAAAAACATATGAATAAAAATCGGAGATCTTAGAGATTTTAGGAATGTAAATACCTTAGGGACATGTAATTATTTCTTTTTCTAACATTCATCCTATGTAATAAAGTAATAGGGTTACCCCGTAATAAGCTTTCGATTTATTATCGGTGTATGTATTTTGATAATATGACAATTTATAAGGACGTTACATTTCTTCTCGTATGGCTAACATGCAAATTAAAGTACCAAATATTACGTATACTAGCAATAAATACATAAGTTCAATAAACATAATGAAAATTGAAATAATTTTGTATATTTATATTAAAGAATAAATAATTACGTCCATGTACATTTGAGCCTGCTTATTATTCATGTCAAGTGAGTTTGTATTACATCTATAGCAAATATATTGAAATAAACATGTAACATTATTAAAGAACTGCAAGTTGTACAGCTCGCATTAGATATTGTAGCATTGGAAACTTAACCGGAACTGTATTAACCTTGAAATTGTCAAGCAAATTTTCTTCCGATAAATGACGTTGAAATATAAGTCAACTCTGTTTGACAACTTTGACCAATTAACAAGAACTCGAGGTTAAATTCATGTCATCTAATAAAGACAGTAATACAAAATTTCCATCCATCAAAATTATTAACAGCCTAAATATCATTCATCCATCCATCATCAAAGTAAATGAAAAAATAATCTTATAAATAAATAACCAATTAAACACTTAATCACTAAACTTAAACAACAGATCGCACTAAGATGAATTCACCGGACCTGGAGTCACCGGTACCTGACTCGGCGAATTCAACACCGGCGGAGGAGCTACTACAACCACCGGTGGCGGCGGAGCCACTACAATTACCGGCGGCGGAGGTGGAGCTGTCGTAACTACAGGCACCGGCGGCGGCGGAGTTTGATTAAGAAATGATTCCGGTGGAGGAGGTGATGCGAGAGATGCAGCGGCGGGAGGTGGCGGAGATAGATTCGAACTTGAACCAGATGACGGCGGCGGCCGAGACGGAGATAAAGACGGCGGTGGTGGCGGATTAAATGTGATATCAGGAGCAGACGGAATAGGAAACTCCGGAAACGGCGGCGCCGATGGCGGAGGATAGATATCGGATTGATAACATGATCCACCGGAGCATTGATGTGATTTAGGGTGAACGGTACGGCGGAGAATGCCGAATACGAAAATGAGGCTGGTGATTAGTAAAACTGTAATTAGGAAGATGAAGATTTTGGTTGCTTTACCGACGTAACACATTCTTCTTATTGTAATTTTGTTGTAATAAAGCTTTAGAGATGAAAATGGCGGATTTTGTTTTGTGCATTTTTTATAATTTTTTAAAGTTAGGTTATTGATTTTGGCGAAAAATAGTATACGGGAGTGTAGAAAGAGAGAGTGAAGAGTGGAGGTGTCGATGGATGGCTACTTTTTGTTGGTTGGTGAAATGGCAGGAGGCAGAGTTTGCACGTGTTTCTTGAAAACGAAGTTTTACGTTAAACTGTCCGGTATTTTTAAAAGTAATTTATGAAATTATTTTATTCTAACAAAATAATTGAATATTGTCTATACGTTATGAAATATCTTTTTTGTTTTATTAAATAAAACATAATTTATACTACAACTTTATAGTTATTACAGAATTCTCCTATTGTGATATCGGTTAGTGTAGTCGTTGTTAGAATAAACATGTTGTGTCGGGTGATTGGAATCCTCTGAAGTATTAACGATTCAAATTTTATATTAATACGTCTAATATTTTTTAATCAGTTAATATTTGAAGTAAATAATTATTTTATAACAAATAAAAATAGAAAGACACACAATTAAATTAGAACATAAGTTTCTTATCCTTATGTATTATGATCATATTATTAGCAAGACAACATAACTAAGATGATTTATGCAACTAAAATATACACGTAATATTTAATTTTGATACGTGTATATATATTAAAGTTGTAGAAATCATTATCCAGAATGCTTGACAAAGAAATGAGATCCATATCATGTATTTATAGAAATGATAATAATTACAGTATCTTAAAATGTATAAACTGTTGGAAATGGCAGCAACACTCGATCAAAATGACAGCAGCAAAACAACAACAAACTACCACGAAACAGCGGCAAACCTACCTGAACAATTACACGAGTAATCCCACAAACAATAGCACCAACAAAAAGCCCAAACAGCAGCACGAACACAGCAGCGAATAGCAACCTGCAACAACATAAAAGAGAGCAAACAAGACTGCACAAGATGCAATCTCAGTCCTTAATTAAAGGTTTATATGAACTCGTATAAATTGCTACCAGTCTTCGCTAGTAAAACCCCAAATTTTTGCAGTCAACGAGTATTGTAATCGGCAGCGACCGACAGAATACAAATCACCAGCAGAAGTAGAAAAACAAGTTAAGTTGAGTATCGGGTTGGATGATAACCAAAGACGTAATTGAGAAAATATCAGGAAACGTTTTTGGTTGAGAATGTTTTTTCGTATGTTTAACAATGAGAAGTGCCATCTATTTATACAAACTTTTTGGTGCATGCTTCATACCAATTATCACCTCAACGGCATAAGGCCATTATCCGTACGAAAGAATAGCCCTTGGTGTACACGGAGGTTTATGATAGTTACTGCACGACGCAAACTCAGCTGTACTCCTAAAGTCCTAATTCGTTTACATGATTTGTGTTTAAGTTGAAAATCAACCGCTTTACCCCTATGAAAAGACCAAAAAGATTGATTAGCCCTTGATAAATGTTGAACATTGGTGAATGTGAAGTAGCACCGAATTCCATTACCTCTTTGTTGTATCTCTGATATGCGTCCTCAGTAGAAACCTTTGATGTGATAATGAAATCAGTAATCATGAGCCCCGTTGATTTGAGCAAAACATCAAAGTAGGCGAATAGGTATGAAGTTAATCTTCTGTATAGCCACATTTGTTGGTTGTTGCACCAGCCTTTTATTGTTCCACCGCACCAATAAAACTCCAACAAACTGTAGGCGGATTTTGTAATAAATACATATTCAAAAGGTATAAACGTACCAGTAACTCAACTTGAAAACTGTAAATGTCGCACGCTATTAGCTGAAAGATAAAGAAATTCAAATTTTGAAAAATGATTAAAAAGTTCAAACCTTTAGAAACACAGATATGCCGGATATGAGGCAGTAAGACGGGACGATAACATAATATAGCTTATGCCAGCAATTTATAGCCGATAGCAAGTAACAACAGTAAGAAATCTGAAGTTTTAGCGGTATTTTCCCCTGCCCATATATAAAGCGGCAGTATCTGGATAAGAATATCCAAAAGTCGCCTTCAGCCCATCTCTTATTTTGTACCGATGTTTCCAATAGTGTAGTTGGAGCAAGTCCCAAGAACCCTTTTCGTTCTGGATTAAAGTGGACGGATCTCCAACGTCGACATTTTATAGTCAGTCCGCTAATCACATCTTCCACCGGACAACCGTACTTGAGTCCCATCTCCTTTCCCCATTGAGTGTGTGTTCATAGGTACAACTTGCAACAATTTTAAATTCCTTTTCGAGCTCGTCGATATTTATCGTTTTCCTGTGCTTCTGTTTCTCCCAGTCAAATCTCGTGCCCTCGCTGTAGCATTTGCCATACAAAGCATCTCTCCTGCAAAAACAGCCACTTCCGATTATATAGCACCCCCGATGAGAGTCCAAACCTCCAAACTCTACCTGGATCAGAAAAATTATCAAATTTTAGCTATAGAACCAATTAAGGTTAAAATGTGTAGTGGAAGTGTTTGTTGAGTCTAAATTACCTCACTCATGAATCGCAAATAATTGCTGTAAACGTCATTTGCTGTAAGGTTATCGAAGTTCTGTGGAAACTGTACAAATGCGATCCTATCTTGGTCCATGAAAAAACACAAGGCGTCTTGTATGGATTCTAAACTATTTTAGTAGATGTCGCAGTCAATGTTTAGAATAACTTACTGTTTCTTATACATGATGACACCCTTATCTGTTCATTCATTTACAACTATCAGACTCGATATCGAGTAAAAGGTGCATGTTAATTTTTTGGCTACTCTCAAATAAATTACGTACGAGGGCGTTAATGACTTGGATTTGTATTTCGTTATAGTATCATAATTAATTTTGGAGTCCTTTTCTGTTAGATATGAATATGAATGGTTTCGAGTTTCAACACGAGTACAAAGAGACTGTTGTTGAAGTTACGCTTTTTGAATTTTCATATCATCATCATATGTTTTAGTGACAAACTTATGTATTTTAATGTCAAGATTGTTGTTTTTAATGATAAACAATAGATATGGTGCTCTGTTTTTTTACTGATTACTGCTTGCAGTCTCATTTTTTGCCTACTGACTGGATGAACCGGCATGTGTTGACTTTCCATCTTGAGATGCTATGGAGCAGATTTCAAGGCTAGAACAAAACAATAATCCTCAATTTTAGTATAGTTGTTAAATGTACTAGCTCAACGTCAAATGTTCAGCCCCTAAAGATGGTTCATTTTGATAGAAACCTCATTGGTCTTTTTTCGAAGTGATCCTGTAAGTTACCTTAACCTTTTATGATTTAAGAAAAAAGAATTAGAAAAAAAGCCAACCATATAGCGGTAGACCATCCACTTAAAACAAGATAAAGAAAAGAGAATGAGAAAGATAGCATCTGTTGACGGAAGTTGTGTTCATTTTCTAGCGACATTGAGCTAAACACAAACGCGTACCTATGCAATTGTAAAGGGAAACGACGATATAGATGATGATCGAAAGTGTAACGGTGCTGACAATTTTGAGAACATTTGAGATCTGTCGAGTTGGCCTGATCACCCTTTCGTTTTGTGACGGGTTTTGGTTCCGACGAACTGTTATAGTGATCAACTGAAGAAGTCAGCTCCTGGAAGACAGAAATGAAACCTGGCGAAGCTCACGATTGTGAAGACGGCAAGGAAACGTCTTATCGGCAACGGTGGTGGCTGCTAAAAATGAGGAATTCATGTCCGTACATGCACAAGCGATAAGGTTAATTTTCTCATTTTACAACTTAGTCCCTCATGTTACCAAAATTACCTCAGATTTAGAAAATTTTCAATATTTATTCAAGAAACTTACTCATATGAGTTATTAATTAAATAAATTGGTTAACTTGATTAGCTAGTCAATCAATAGTATCGTAATTGCATATAGTTGATATATATTAGCAATTTTAATTAATAGTAAAATGGTTATAGGTTATTAATTTTTATTATTATTATTTCTTTCTACGGTTCATAATATATGGATCATGGATATTTGACTAATAGGACAAGCAGTTGGCCTAGGTTACTAATTAATAGTGACAAATATGATTGTAACTAAATTAAATGTAATGTAGATGTTTCTTTGGCTCTAGTTCCAAAAAGAATTTGGCCCTCTTTCACCATTAACTTTTAGCCAAGTAATAGTTTAGTTAGATGGCGAGGTTTGTTAAACAATAATTAATTGGGGAAATACAGATACAGATACAGATATAGGTTTCCTATAGTAGCATAACATATCAAACAATTAAATCCCAGAGGAAATACAGATAACACACAAACCCTAATTGTATCACTTGAATTTATATGGAGAAAATAGGAATATAGCATATAAACCCTTTTTGTGTGATGTGTGGCCTTAACAAGTAGATGAGATAAAGCTATCTCAAACTCAATTGGCCAATCCAATTTTGTGGGGGCACAATGCTATCAACACATGTATAATGAGCCAAGAAATTTAGTAGATAAAATAGTGGTAGATATTGTGACAACAACGAACCTTTGTAACAATTTTTTTTGGTGAAAATATTGTGGATGGATTTATAAATGAACCGTATTAGATCCTTTTACATCATGATAAGAACAAAATTTATATGGCTCTCAGGTTATATCATTTCATGTACAACAGAAATAAGATGTTAAAAAACAAAGACAAACTTAACATACAACTGATATTTTAATTTTGATCAACATTTGACATGGACATAGAATTTGGACAAAACCATAAGTTGGAGATAACAAATAAAAAAAAATCACAAACAGTAATAAAACATTACTTCCATTGGCCACCGACAACGATCGCACTGGCCTCTTAAGTCCACACTACTGTCAGCTAGCACGGTTGTCGCATAATGCAGGCACTTATTACTTCTTCAAAAGAAAAGTTCGTGACCTCACAAAAATAAGCTTATCAATGCCACATATTTTCATAAGATTTTTACTTTTTTGTAAACATAGTATCATCTTACTGTTCCTGTTGTTGCAAAGTATTGTGTCGACATTAAAGAAAAGCCAAAACAGAGGCAAACAAAAAAAGATATAGACAAAGACACATTCAAATGTTTAATTGTATGCATCCAAAAGGTAAAAAGGTAAAGGAAGTACCATCAATTTCCTGATTGTTTGATCATCATGAGAGCTCCTCAACAAATTTCCACAGCCACATAACATATAATTCAATCAAATATCACAAAAATTCTAACAAACAGACATTGGATTCTTCAGTATCTACAAATTCCAGTTCTCTTATGTTATGTATGCTATAAAAGTATAAATCTTCATTGCATTCAAAAAAAATTTCTTGATCATATTCATATATTAGTAGTGCTACAATGGCAAGCATGGTATGCCAGAAGTTAGGTTTTTTGCCGTCTAATGAGCGATTATGCCACAAACCGGAGTTACACCCTAAAACGACACAGTTTAGTATGCAAGCAGTTGAGCAAAGATTCCGGACGAACCCCGGGTTTGGTTCTAACAGAATCATCAGAAAGCCTTATGCTTTGGCTACAGAGGTTTACATTAAAGAACCCAAGGTAAACTACTTTTATTGTTTTCTGTTCTTTTTGGCATATTCTTTCTTCAGGGAGTAAATGGTCAATTTTAGCATAGAAGTATATACTATGATTTCATTTAATTCGACCATATATGGAGAGGGGTAAACCATATGAGAAAATTTGTGACGATTTGAATGAAGTTAAGTTCACCTGTCTAGATATTATACGTCTTGGAATGCAGCAAAAGCTTTTTTTAGATGGCAGCAGCTTGAGAGCTGAAAGAGAGAGCCAAAATGTTATCATGATTAAGTGGTCCTAAAAATGCTATATATGGCATATGTAGGTATAAAGAAACTAAAACAGATATAACGGTCCTACTTCGGCAATGCACATATGCATCCAAGTTTACAAAATTTGTAATATTCAACGCAATAAAGTTGCAGTAACTTGTACACATGTCAAATAAACGGTTTTGCACCTAAAGGTGGCAAAATGAACGGGTCAAATGGGTTGGGTGATAAATCATAATGGGCATTCTCTTATGGGAAAAACTACACCAAATTATCTGTAGAACTTTTTATCCAAATTTTTGATTAATGGTTAACAAGTCAACTATGATTGAAAAAGTTATATTATTTGAAAATTAACCAAAGTACTTTTTGGGAAACTTTTAAGCTACTTAACCCATTTGACCCATTTCCGTTAAAGCTATATTTTATTCAACCCACTGAAGATAAAACATAATCCGAATTGACCCGTTCATTGACTGATTGGTGGAAATCACCACCTATCATTTTACCTCTCAGGTTTGGTTATGGGGCTTTAGGAAGAACAATTATTTTAATATTTTTGAACTTTATAAGAGGCAAAGAACCCTTTAAAGGAAACTACAATTAATACTCATATACTTTCATCTTTCACACTTCGCAAAATGCAGACATCAACCCCTCTTAGTGATGAAGACAAGATTTTGGCAAACTATGTACCAATCTATGTTATGCTTCAGGTAAACTCATTACCAACTTTATTTATTTATTTCAAACTGTTCAATGTAATATGACATGCATATATGTATATGAACAGTTGGATATCATAACAAGCAAAAATGTTCTTAAAGATAAAGCAGGACTCGAGAAGCAACTAAAGCAGTTGCAGGGAGCAGGGGTCGATGGGGTCATGTGTGACGTATGGTGGGGAATTGTTGAATCCAAAGGACCCAAGGAGTATGACTGGAGTGCTTACAAGACGTTGTTTCAACTCGTTCAAGATTGCAAGCTGAAAATGCAAGTTGTGATGTCATTCCATCAATGTGGTGGGAACGTTGGAGATGTTGTCAACATTCCTATCCCACAATGGGTTCTTGATGTGGGAGAAACCGATCCGGATATCTTCTATACCAACGGAGTGGGATATCGTAACATTGAGTATCTGACAATTGGTGTAGATGATAAACCACTGTTTGGTGGTCGGACTGCTATTGAGGTTATACTTCTTGTAGTATATAAAATACAGTTCTTAAAGAGCCAGACAAGACATGTTCTAGCAAACGAGAGATGAAACACACTAAAGAAGAAAAATAATATATTTCAAAATACTTTCTAGGCATGTGGTACAGTCTTTATATAGGATGCTCTTAACTTTCACAGGTTCAGTAAAAAATTCAAAATTATGCCATAATTACTGAAAGCCCAACTTCACACTATTTACATTAATAGTGCAAAATGAAAACAGTCTCTGAATTTGGGTGACAGTGAAATAGGAGCCCGAGATAATCAAAATCTTTCTTTAGAAAAACAGGCATATTTAGATCTAATAAGATTATTAAAACGGTAGTGGGATGTGTATATATGCAGCTATATAGCGATTTCATGAAGAGCTTCAAAGAGAACATGACTGACCTTTTGGAAGCAGAACTGTTTACCGATATTGAGGTTGGGCTTGGACCTGCAGGAGAGCTCAGGTATCCCTCATACCCGCAAAACCAAGGCTGGGCTTTCCCCGGTATAGGTGAATTTCAGGTGAGACTAAACTCAACAAAATGCTAAAATGCAATCTTATCAACACGTTGATTGAATCTTTATTCAAACGTATAGATTACCATTTTCTTGATTCGGAATTAACATAGACAATGGTATTATCAGTGCTATGACAAATATCTGAAAGCGGATTTTGAAGAGGCTGCAACAAATGTGGGGCACCCTGAATGGGGATTGCCCGATGATGCTGGAGTATACAATGACACTCCAGATAAAACGGCTTTTTTTGGATCAAAAGGTTACCTCAGTGAAAAGGGAAAGTTTTTCTTGACTTGGTATTCAAACAAGTTAATAATCCATGGTGATCAGATCTTGGATGAAGCGAACAAAGCCTTCTTGGGTTGTAAAGTGAAGTTAGCTACCAAGGTAATAATACTAATAAGAATAATATAAATTACCAATAGTATATATTTAAAGCAAATCATATATGGAATATGTCGGTTAAGAAAATAGCATTGTATCAGTAAGAAGTAACAAAAATAGTATGTTAAAGTACCTTCTTCCAAAAATTAATGGTAGATAATTTGTTTGATGAAATAGATATCAGGTATCCATTGGTGGTATAAAGATGATAGTCATGCTGCAGAGCTAACTGCAGGGTACTACAATTTAAATGATAGAGATGGGTATCGCCCCATTGCACGTATGCTTTCAAGGCATTATGCTACTTTCAACTTCACTTGCCTCGAAATGAGGGACTCCGAACAAGATGCAGCTGCAAAAAGTGGACCACAGGAACTTGTCCAACAGGTTAAATAGATACCAATAAGCAAATGAAAAAGTATAATGATAATAAACATCACAATAAATTTTGTCAGCTTATGATGTTTTATATGTGAAAGAACAGGTGTTTAGTGGGGTGAAAAGAGAGGAAGTTCTAATGGCAGGTGAAAATGCACTTGAACGATATGATCGTGTTGCTTACAATCAAATTCTTGTTGGGGTGAGGCCCAATGGTGTCAGCAGAAATGGACCACCAAAACTGAAGATGGAAGCCTTGACTTTTCTTCGATTAGGAGACACACTGCTAAAAAAGCAAAATTTTAGGATATTCAAAACATTTGTGAAGAAACTCCATGCTGATCAGGTATGTCACCCTCAAAGATCTGATTTTTATGGTAATAATCGATAAACAATCTGGATAAATACCCCAAATCGTGTGTATAGGTTTTCAGATTGTAGTATTTTAACCCTATAATGCCTCGGGTTACACAAATTAACAATAGGATAATTCAAAGTATTACTCTAATTTTCAAACACATAGATTGTTTTTTATCTGTTTTAAGATTTAAAAATAAAACATGTTTTATAAAACAGTAAGCTGGTTAAAAACATTTTATGTAAACCTCACTTACCTAAAATGATTGATTACACTAAAATCACCAGTATACAACGTGCAAAGTAAAAATGTATGATCTTTTTTCAGGAACATGTCTCTGATCCAAGAAAATATACAACTGTAGTCCCATTAGAGCAATCAAAAGCTGAGATTCCAATTGAGGAACTGTTAAAAGCAACTGAAATGCTTGAACCATTCCCATTTGATGATCAAACGGACATGAGTGTTGGGGGTGCCTTTGATGATTTTATTGATGAAATCCTCAACATGATCCCTTTCCTCTAAAACAAGAAATGGAAGGATCCCAAACAATGCAGCTTTAAAAGTCGGCAGTTATGTCAAGAACATATGTTGTATTATTATTGTATATATAAAATAAACTTTCATTTATATTCAATATCAATATCAATAAATAAATAAAAGGGTGGCTCCTGTGTATACACATCTTTGTATGCAGCATGTAACATAAGATTCTCAACCTTCATGCTTCCGAATTACATGTGCATTATCAACTACTAATAAAATCGAAAATTACCTTTCGTAACACGTTTCCCATCACCATATGATGTTTTAACAACTGGAGAACAAATTGTACCCTAATGCCACTAACTTTTACATACAATTATGCGAACCAGGATACGCATTAAAAACGGGTGAGATTGGCATTAAACAATCGGGTTTATGCTATTTAAAAAGGCGAAATCGTCACTTTCTGCAAATAAGAGAACATTCGGGAAGATTCCAAGAACGGTTTGTGAAGTCTTCCCTTCCTGAATAATCAGTTTAGATCAGATCTAACGTACCTTAATGGTTTGAAGTTAACTTACTTGATGATTCGTTGATCTTCAATGAATATTTAGAGTCAATTTGGCCGATTTGGGGTTGTGTTTGCTGGTACATGAGTGTTAGGTTTTTTTGGCGGAAAGGTCCACGTCTTCACGAAATTGAAGTGAAGGACCGAAGTAGACAATGAGTGTTGACCAAATTCGCAAAACCATGTGTCCATCCGGTTATTTTCGCACAGGTTTATGCGAGTGTAAAGGGTATGTTGTTAAATACCCATTTTCTTGTATGTGTTTTAACGTTATAACGCACCGAAAGAAAGAAGAAGGCCTTGTTTGTTTTCTTCTCCTTAAGTTCTCAATAGTTATATATAATTAATTATTATATATTTTATGTGTTCGAACACTTGAATAACCAGAATGACAATTGTGAAACAAATGGACTTAAGTCGTACTTTATAAGATATATTAACCCCAATATACCAATCAAATTATGAAATATGTATATATATATATTATCAGGATTTAAAAAGAATGAAATTTTAAAAGAGAAAAAGAAACAATTTATATTAAAATTATGATTTAGTAAAAAACAAGTATGATTAAATAAAAAGTAAATATGATTTCAAACTAAATTAAAGGGTTATTTTACTGAATCAAATGATTAGAAAACTCTTCTCCCCCTTCTCTATCAATTTTTTATTCTCCTTTGAACTTACTCCCATATATATATATATATATAGGAGAAGGATCCATAGGGAAGCTTCAAATCTTGGGGGAAGTAATGAAGCAAATCTTAGCCCTTGATTTTTATATAAAAAAAAACATTTTTAACATTCATTTGTGATGAATGCTAAATTTTGAGTAACATTCATTACATATGAATGTTAACAACATTTATTTATGATGAAATCAAGAGTTGAGATTTACTTACCTCATTTCCTAATTTTTTTTGCTTACTTCTTGATCCCCACCCTCTATATATATATATATATATATATACTAAAGGAGAATAGAAGCTTGCTCTATAATTTGCCACGTAGGCAAAATGTCACGTGACGACCTCTCATAATTTTAATATAAATTATTATTATTATTTAAATTTAAAAGATAAACCTAAAAAATAGATTTAGATAGAGGTAGATAATATTTGAATATAATATTAATAATTAAAAAATCTATAAATCATACTCAAACACTAATTGAAAAATAATATTAAACAATTAAACTTATAAAAATTAGATAACTTATATTACCGTGCATCGCACGGGTTTAAACCTAGTATATATATAATAATAATATATATCCCCTTCGTATATTAGAAATCAAATTTCCAGGTGAGTACTAATAGGTGTTATGTATTTCTACCATTTAACCACCTAAATCAATATAACTAACTTGCCTTATATTTGGAAATAAAAATGTTTCATATTATTAGTGGATATTTGTTTGGATAAAAAGATACATGTAAACAATTAGCAGAAAATCTACAAAATAGTTATTCTAAAATAAAATTATAAACGTAAATAGCAATAGAATGTAATATAAAATTATGTAATTTTATAAACAACAAATCTTAACCAAATACAGTGTATAATGTAATATAATATAATATAGTATATAATTTATCATATCTTTTCATTATCACTATCATTTACTTTATATATATACTTATATTATATATATATATAGGGTGGGGATCAAGAGGGAAGAAAAAAAATTAGGGAAGGAGGGAAGCAAATCTCAACCATTGATTTCATCATAAATGAATTTTAAAAATTATAAAAAATTTCAAAATTTAACATTCATCACCAATGAATATTAAAAACGTTTTTTAATAAAAAAATTAAGGGCTAAAATTTGCTTCCCTCCTTCCCCAAATTTTGAAACTTCCATATGGATCCTTCCATTATATATATTATATTAGTTATTAATCCGTACGATGCACGGCAATTTAAATAATATAATATTTATAATATAATGTTTATTCATATAATATTAATATTTTGAAATTTAATATAATTATTTATTTTTAAATTTGTAGAGTTTGATCCGTAAAAATCCAATGACTATTTTTAAGGAATTAAATAATAATATCAATATTATTTTTTAAATTAGTTTTTAAATAGGATTCATATAATCTTTATTAATTAATATTATATTCAAATATTATCTAATTCTAATATGTAATTAATTATTTATTTTTAATTATAATTGGTTGTTACATAACATTTTATCTACGTGACAAATTGTGAAACAACTTATTATTCTTCTTTAATATATATATATATATATATATATACTAAAGGAGAATAAATAAAGCCTCCATATTTTGCCACATAGGCAAAATGTCACGTGGCGACCTCTAAGAATTTTAAATTAAGTTATATAAATAATTAAAAGTTAAATAATATTTAAATATAATATTAATTAATTAACGAATCTATTAATCCTACTGAAACACTAATTAAAATTTAATACTAAACTATTAAATTCAAATTTATTACAATCTACATGCCAAACTCTTATAATTTCAAAATAATAAATTAATTAAAATAATTATATAACTTATAAGAAATTTTGTAACGTATGTACGATCTAAATTTGATACGAAGATATATCCTTCCATGTTTTGGATACAAATGTAACAATGCAACCTAAAACATTATTTAGTGAAGTTATTATCACAGTTAAATAGTGACTTATTTTCTTCTTTAAAAGTTACGATTGAAAAATTATTTAAAATAAATTAGTTTGACATTCGGATCAAGCTAAATACCTTAACACATTTAAAAATTCATTCCGCTCTCATCATTATCACTGACTCTTCTTTTGCATCTCTTTTATTTATTTTATGCTTCATTGTTGAATATTGAATTTGTATTTGATTGTAAAATTATTTTTGATGTTTTTTGTTGTCTTCTATTAGAACGTAATATCAAATAGGTTTATTTTTCATTGATATATGTTTATCTTTTTATTTGTTATTGACTGTAGATTTTAATTTTGTTCTTCACGGGCTATGTAAGTTTAAAGCTTTAATTCTTTTATTTACTCAATACAATTGTCTTAATTTCTTTTTGATATTTACCGATTGTGGTGTATTTAATGATTATATTTGTTTACTTCGAGTGATTTTCAAGTTGCTTAAGGCGTTTTTGTTAAGCGGCAGGAGAAAGCGATTATGGTTCTATAAATGAGGGTGAATGTATTGCTCAATGATATTTGGCTATGTAACTCATGAATTTAAAATTGGATATTTGTTGCTACATAATAGAGGTACCCTTAATTTTTAGGATAAAAATTGACCTGAATTGTTTTTTCTAATGTTTCAACTCTTATGCAGAATCGTGATGAAAGTTTACATTTGCTCGATCATAATACGTCACACATCATACATGTATGTAAATACCATTAATTTGTAAGTAATGTAACACCCTAAATAAAAATACCACTATATATCGATTTGATGTTTTATTGTATAATTTTAATAATAATATAATTTTGATGTTCAACAGTTCTATAATTTAATTTACTGGAACTTAGAAGATTATACGATATATTGAGAAGTATGATAAATGTAATGTGAAAGAATAAATGTACTCTTTAACATTTACAGTTTAAATATATATATATATATATATATTGTGTACATGTGTTTTGTTTCATTGGATGCTTCATGCTTATTTGTTAACTATCATGTTGTTTTACGATCATTGTACACCTTTATATGTTCATGTAATACATAATGATATTTATATTAACATTGTCTTTATTTTTTATCATGTAGAACAAATATCAACGTTGAACTACGAATCATGGTATATAGCATTTTTTTTCTTCATACTTAGCTTTTGTAGTATGTATACCAATGGATTACGAAACTTTTATCTTTCATGATGTTTTTAGTGTAGATGACTTTTTGAAATCAATTATTGCATTTGAAGAATAAGGCAACCAACTGAGTTATGTTATTTTCATTATTTGAATATCTTCTTTGATATTAGTTGATTTATTAACAATACTTAATTCATATTGTATATACAAAAAATGTATAAAAATTGTCGTACATCGCACGGGTTTCAAACTAGTTATTATTATATAAAGAAAGCCTCAAGTTTAAGATGACACAGTAAAGTGCCATGTGTCATTAACTTTCTAATATTAATCTTTCTATAATATTTTGTCATCAATTTCTTTCTATGGTGACACTTAATATTAATATTAATATATAACTTAATCTTTACCTAAAAGTTAAATACATCTTAATAATTTATGTTTAACCTTTTCATGTCTTAACTTTAGAAATCTAACATTTAAAATCTTAAGGAAATATAAAAACGACACAATCTTTAAAATTCTAATAAATATTTATTAATCTTACATTTGTGTAATACTTTTTAAAAAAATTTCTATATGTACTAATTGGTACAAACTTAAAATTTTAATATAATTTAATATATCATCGATAATGAACTTTTAACAAATTCATTTATTATCTCAATTCTTTTTATAATTTATATTGCATTTAATTTAAGATGATTTATCTATTTATTTTATATTTTTATAATTTCAAACTTGTTTTTCTCTTTAGCTGTTAGCACATTATTGTTTGTAGCTTAATATTATCTTTTCAGCATTATTTTTTAATTTTTTTAATAATTTTATATTTATTAATAAAAATCAGTTTTGAAGATAATATATACATGATATTAAAATATATATATATATATATGTATATATTAATATAATTGGACGGAGGTAAGCATCGCACAACTCATATATTTACTATTTACTATATAGTAAGAACCACATCTTCTAAAACTTTGATAGATCAATGTCTAAAATCTTGTCATTTGTCTATATTTAAAACAGAAAGTAAAAAAGCTCTCTCACCCCTACCTAATTGTTTTATCATTCCTTATAAAAAATAAGGATATTTTAGACATGAAGTTGAACTACTGAACTCTTTCACCAGATTTCTATTTTCTTTCACTGTTTTTTTCTTTAGTAAGCGTTTTCATTTTCTCAATTTATATTTCTTTTCAAATTGTCAAAATATAATGATTGTTTCCCTTGAATTATTACGTGAATTTTCCAAAACAATCACATTATTTTACTTTAAGATATGTAAAATTATATATTTTATTTCTTTGACGTGATGATAGTACAACGTATTAAAAATAATTGAGAATTAAGTTGTTAATTTCTTTACATAAAAGATATTAACAAATATTTATGATGAATTAAAATAAAAAAGAGATAATTTAAAGAAAGAATGTTGTGTTAGATCTTTTAGTAAAAGGTGTAACGTGTTACTCTAAGTTTATAATAATTTTTGTTTATTTAGGTTTTTTAAATTCTGATTATGCATCATGAATTATCTTGTGCATTAGTTTTTTTAATCTTCATAGTGTATAAGAACAAAGTTTTTAGATTTATAAGCTTTTATTTTATCAATTTTAAATTTTTTCTTTTTTTCATTTCTGTATCATTTGTGAATCAATGTGTAAGGAATATAAATCGTACATCAGATTACAAATATCACGTGTATCACATGTATTAGTTGTATGATAATGGCAGTTTTTCCCCTCAAAACTAATTAATGCAATTTTGATTAATAATTAAAAAATGATTTCTTCATATATATCTAACGGTCCAAATTGTTTCTTATTTGTTTTACGATAATCAAATTATATATATATAACATATAATATATATATATATATATATAAATATAGATTCTCGATGGACTAGTATTTCCGGCCCTATCAAAACTAAAAATATTATATTCATACAGTAGTACTTCGTAGTAATTTAATATGGAAAACATTAATACATTTATTTATAATACTCCCACTAATTAAATTATTAATATTGGAAAGTGGGTATTTTACAATTAATATAATACTAACTAGTAGGTAGAGGCTGCTAAAAAGACAAGTGGGAAGTGGACGCCATTCACAAAGAGTCGTTCCCCACTCCCCATACTATGTAACTACTCCTCCTTCGTGTTCTATTATTGTTTGATTAAGTAATCTTTTAGGATTACAGTTTTAATTTATTTATAAGACAAGTATTCACGCGCATTTATCTCACTATCACAAATATATATATAGATATATTAGGGGTTGATCTACAAATAAAGAACAATTCTGGAGAAGGGGGAAAGTTAATCTGAACCGTCTGTTAACATTCGTCACGATGAATGTTTATTATCATTCATCACGAAGAATGTTAAAAATAGTGGGCAGGGGTTATGATTTAACATTCTTCGTGATGAATGTTAGTTTATCATTCATCATGAACAATGTTAGCGGACAGCTCAAATTAACTTCCTCCCTTACCTCGGGATTACCCATTCCCTCTGAATTATCCCTATATATGTATATATATATATATTTTTCAATGATGAATATGTATATATATATATATATTAATTCTATTCTTAAAATTTGAACCCTTTAACTCTTAATTAGAAAGTCATTTCGATTCCACTAGACTAATACTCGTTAACACTAAATTATGTTCATGTAAAGTGAATCGATTAGATATGCAATCTAACTTCTTCAATGTAACTTTTAGCCAATTTCTAACTTTTATTGCAGTTCACTAACAATAATGTAGTTTATAAATAAGAAAAATATTCTCTTAAACAAATTAACCTTATTGTTTGAATTTGGTTATAACATTCTTTTTCTTTGAAATAAAACAAGAAAATTGCATTGTTGGGAAAAAAATATTCTTTGCTCTTCGATCTATTGTTATACTTAATAGATATAGCATCTCCAATGTTAGCACTAAATATGCTTTTTTACATTGAGATGTGCAAAAGTGTAAAAGATGCAACAATGCTAGCATTAAAAATTAAACTATTTTGAAACATTGACAAATAATGTTTAGTATTACACAAATTTGATGTAACACTAGACACTATTTACATTAAATAATAATATATATAAATTAAAATGTATTAATATGATGTATTTTATAGGTTTGTGATTAATATTTCTAAAATTACTAAATATAAAGCTTGCTATGATATTTATTTAAAAAAAACTCTAATTTTTATACATTTTCATTTATATTTTTAAAATTATTAAATATTATGATTGTCATTACATTTATTACGAGAATTAAATTATTATATAAAAATTATAATAATATATTTTTGAATTGTGTATTTTAATTCAATTAAAAATATTTAGTGTCAAATTTTTGTGCAACATATTGGATCAATTTTTTTATGTGATAATATTTTCAAAAGATTCTTTTTTTTCTGCATTAAAATAGTGCAATTTGATGGACTAAAATAGTGTGTACATTGAAAGTGTTCTTTATCTTAAGTTAAGCAATATAAAACTCCTAATTTTCCCTAAATCAATACATATATATGGTCTTTAGCGAATTCCCGTCCCATAGGGCTGGAAATTTCCAACACGACCGGAAACACGACACGGAACCAAGTCGAAAATAATCAAGATTCGGTCGGGATTTTCGACCCCCCAACCTGGAACTTCCAAACTACTTTTTTGGTCGGGTTTGTGTCACCAAATGAGTTCTTGGGTTGACCCGACAACTCGAATAAATTTGAATGGTAATTAAAAATTTAAATATTTTATTTTAATTTAATAAATCAAAGTGTTCAATGATATTTTAGTATTAAATTTGGATGAACATACCAGATAATATAACTTTTTGGGATTTCATAAACATTTTTATGCTTATTAATGATGAATTATAAAGTTAAAAATTGACTGACGTGATTCATTTGGTTCGAAATTGACCTGTTAACTGAAATTGACTCGAAATTCTGTTAACCTGATTAAGTAAACGAGTTATTTGGATCGGGCTTAGATTAGCAGATTTTGCGTTGGGTTGAAATACTCAACCCGGTTAGAAAATTAGATCGGATTTGAGTCGACTAGTTCTAACTCGCGCACCTAATATTCCAAACAAATGATCTGAACCCGAATTGACACTCCTACATATCCATATCGGTGAAATTTCTTTATAGTCTTAATCAGGTTGGTTGGTTTAGTAGTGTTCTATAACATACGACGTGAAACTACTTTAATATAATCTTAAAAGCCATCAAGTGTTACAGTACAACATTGGCAACTTCATATTTGTAGTTGGTCTTTTCGTTCCGGAATGAGCCTATACATGTCTAACAATTTATGTCTATCGTGTGCCCTAATCATTTCAATTTTTAACATATAAATTTCACTCGTTATCACTCTTTATTTTTTATCCATCACTTTTAACATTTGTTCCCATCATTTCATTAGACACATCTTGTTAGACACGAATATCATTTTTTTTCTTTCAAAATTAAGTAAAATTGCACAAAAGAATATAATACATACATGGAGATATAGAGATCGAAAAGTTTATTTACACGAACGGAACTCAATCTCTCAGGGTATTTTCGAATTCAAGGCCTTAATGGCATGAACTCAGACTCAAATAAACACTTACCGCCACAAACACTTAAACCCTCACCACTAATCAAGCGTCAAACTTACACTAGACGGTAATAATAATATTAATGGTAAGTAAGAAAAGTACCAATCTAACACAATTAATAAACTTAACCCAATGAGAATTCCTCAAATCTTGAACTTAAGAATAGATGATCTTAATTGCATCAATAGTAACATCTTCTGATCCGGATCTCGGAACCACGGTCACCAAAACATCATCATCGTCATCCGCCTCGAGCTCCTCTAGGAGCTCCGTAAGACCAGCACGGAAGTTGGTCTTGCTATGAGACTTACCCTTATGTTTATGTGACAATTGTGCAAAACTTCCTGCAAACTCAGTCTTATTGGGTGCACTCGGATCATCGTCCTCGTCATTCACATACACATCGAACTTCACGTACTTCTCACTATCGTAAGTAATGCCGTGAATGATCAGAAGCTCCTCTTTTTCCTCCTTTTCTTTCTTGCTTCTAGATTTCTTTGGTCTTGGTACTAAAATCTTCACGATTTTGTCGAGTTTTACTGGGAATTTAACTTCGTGTGTGTGTTTAATTTTCCCCAATAGTTTTTTAGCAATACCGGATTTCGGTGCGCGTGGAACCGGCTTGCTATTTAGCCAGGGCACGTCTACTTTTTGGTAGTCATACCCTAGCTGGTTTGTTAGCAAGCAGTCCTTAACGTACACTCGAACAAGATTTTTCTTTTCGTCATAAAAAACAAAAGACGTGTCTAACCAATCAGAATCAGTTATATCCTTATGTTTCCCTCCCAACATCTTCCATAATGACCACATTCGATCGCAATTCGTATGGTGAGCAAAGAAAAGGGTGTCACGACCCGCAGAATAAAAGTTTCCGAGGTTTTCACGGTTTGCTTCTCTCGGGTCACCGACCCAGCTGTGAACAGGAGTATGTGGGCTCTGCTCAACCGACCCACCACCAGAGATCGGTTCAGTTCCCGCACGATACTCACCTCCGAAGAACGCAGTCGGATCGGTTGCATTTGTCACCATTTGTCGGTACATGATCGCGAGATTGTTTTTCACCTTTTCGACATCAGTTGTGTCACTATCTTTGCCATTGTAACCCAGATCAATGACTGCTTCTAAGTGAGCTTGGTCTCTTTTGGAATCAAAGAGTGCTGATTTTGAATCGTTGAAGTATTTCGGAATTGTCATTCCAGCCGGGCTGTCCCAATTCCAGAATGGCAAAGCAAATGTAGGATCATCAATCAAACTGCTCAAAATTCGCTCATAAAAGTAAAGATACCAACGATGGAATGGATAGAATAGCCATGAGTTATGAATCTGGATTTCGATATCCGGAAACCCACTCGAAGACTGAGTGTAAGCTCCATTGCAATAAGCGCAATGAATATTCGCTTGCTGCAAGAAGTTGCGTGGATCATCTTCAGGGAGTTCCTTCATTCGTTTAATTGCTTCGTTAAACTTCTCAATGTATTCAGGGCTAAGCAAATGTGCAGCAGGTCTTACCTTAAACACTTGGTCTTTCGGAAACTGGAAGTCAATTATTTGACTAGAGTCTGGCGGACAACAGTCCCCGCCGGTGGGAGTACCTTCCCCGGGTTTGAACCCAGAAAGAGCACCGGTCCCACATTTTGAAATATCTGGAGCAGCCACTGGTGCTGCTCCAACAGAAGGAGCTGTAGTGAAGCTGACAGTTCCTGCAAGACCGCCAAGACCTAGAAGTATGTCTCGGCGGTCAAGGTTGTTCATAGACTTGTTCTCAGAAGAACCGGCACTACAAGAGACTTTGTGTTTTAATGACTTGAGAGCACACTTTTTGGATGTTTTTGAAAACAATGGCCAAGATGAGACGACTGGGTAAGTATTAGTGAAAGAAGAAGATAGTGTTTTAGTGCAGTTTCCAGCAGCCGGAGCAGTTGGGGTTCGAAGAGAAGCCATGGTTGGTGTGCATGTCAATATGATTCCTAGCATGGTTTATATATAAAAGAATTTTGGTATCCGCTGGTAGTTGACCAATGGCTCACTTCTGATGTTCCGTAGTGGTTAAATATTTTATGAACTTTAAAATGAGTACATGTATACTTTATACTTTATACTTTATTTATTTATAATGAGTACGTGTAGCATAGGCGGCAATTTTTGTGTCTATATATACAATATAGTTATGACATGATTTAGTTTCAAATTAAATGCAGTATCTTGTTTAATTGGATAATTTTCTCTTTAAATTATTAGAAACCACAAGCGACAACTTGATTTCTAAATAAATATTATAGCAGCTTACGTAAGTCGATTTTCTGCTTATGGGGGATGAATCCCTAGCAAGTTGAAGCATCAATATGAACGAGCATCAATTGGTTTGACCACCGTTTATTAAATTCTGTTTAAGACCGTGGATAAAAGCTGCTTGGATTGCATGCTAACAAATTAGCATGAGCATATTAAGTCAAAAATAATCAAACCAGAAATGAATTAATCGGAATAAATAACTGTTACAAAAAAATTGAACGAGAGAAACTCACAGTTTATTTTTCACAATTCAATAAACAAAATGCTTCGGTTAATAAATTGTTTATTTGGTTAACTAAGTCTATTTTAAGAAATTCATGATTTGTTATATTATCTGTAATACTAATGATAATTATTATTGTTAATTATTATTATCATTAATTTTATTTAGATGATTATACAATTAATATTATTGCTGACAAATCTTGTATAGTTGGTATGTGGTTACAAATGGAAATAACTCCTAAGATATCAAATATTAATAAATAAATAAATAAATATAAATATAAAAGTGAAAACTCAAATCATAATAAAAGGGAAACATGAGTTTTTTAAATTGAAAAACAACAATATTTTATTTAAGTTTAGTTTTTAAACAATAAGTTAATTTTAGAAGTTGTTTATTTAATTGGTTTCTGTTTGAAATCTGAATATCACATCTGAATATGTAGAGATGATTTAGATTTTAGAAGTTTCAAACTGAATCATTTAAGACTGTCTATTTTTATCAACTGAATCTGAATAATTATAATATAGCCAATCGCTTTCAAATAAATTGTATTGAAATAAAACATTGATAGTGTAGTACTACGTTAAACTAATCAAAACATTTAAGACAAGAATATTTTAGCATTGATAAAGTAGTACTACATTCAACTAATCCAAACGTAAAGTAGCCAACCACCTCCGAAAATCTACCACTCCGCTATAAGTCTACGACGGCTAACTTTACCAAAACATTTATCATTTAAATTTTATATCTGGAAAGAGACTAGCCTAATAAAGTTTTGGTGCATAATAGATTAACAAATTCGATTTAATCTCTTTTTAACCTAACAAATTAATTATATAATGCAAATTGTACAGTTTTAATTATTAAACTTAGATCATAATACCAAAAAGCCTATATACATAGAGAACCCAATCTACTAATAAATGGAAAAAAAAATCGTCAAAAGTATGTCATATGGAATCTTAAATTGAGAAGGAAAAAATGTTGATTTTTATGGTGCAATTTTTGTAACTTTTTGACTAACGGGTTTTGGGATATTTAATTGTTAAGAATGTGAGGACTTTGTTATTTTAATTAAGATAGACGGTTGAAATTTGTAATCTCGTACTTTTAAAAAATTTCATATTTGATTGTGTTAAATTCAATAACAAAAATGACAAGATTACAGGTAACAACACAAGTTGCCGTTTGTGGGTTGCACATCTCTTTAATAACGATATTACCGGTCTTGAAGAATAGCCGTCCAACAAAATTCATCTTACCAAAACAAATTTTTGAAGATTTTTATATCAGAGCATAATTTATTTTTTTAGTTTCTTTCTAACATCTCAATCATATTTTAGCAAAGCTCAGCTTCAGCATTCTAACTGTTTGAGACCAATTATGTGTTTATGTTGTTGATTAATTATCCAATCATTTGATACAGAAGTTTCCATTTCATTTTGCTTTTGGGGTTACCTGATCAATTTCGCCTAAATTGTTGCAAAAGTTAATCATTTTATATATTTTTTCAATATTAGTTGGAGATTTTGTGAGATTATTTATTCTTTTGGCGTTTTAATTGGAGATTTGGAAGTAAATTTCACAAAATGAATACCGATGGGCGCTATAAGGGTCCAATTTTTAGGTATTTTTATAGCTGTTTTTTGCATGTTGGTGACCGGTTTTTCTGAAGGAAATCGCAGAATCACAAATGAAGGCTCGTCGCATAACAATGGCTATTTGACTTTTGAAGAGATAGACGAAAATACCGTATGATTCCTTATTGTCCCTATGATTTAGATTTCATATTTGTGTGCATGCATGATTTTGTCGTTCTTGTATATGATTGTTGTTGAAAGATTCATATCGAATTCAGTGACATACAATAAAATCCTAAATGTTAGGATTGAAATATTTTCCACAAACAAACACAAAGTATGTACCCTCACAAAATTGTGAAAATGTCCAAGGTTCGAAACCCTCCTGGTGTGATCTCCCCTATAAAAAGTGTGGGTGATTTTGTTGTTCTTCACCACTTTGAATTTGTGGGGCGCTGGACTCGCATCCCATGGTTAAGTTTTAGCTGGAAAATTTTCTTTCTTTATCATGTTTTAAGCAACACATTAATGCTTATTGTGTACTAATTCGTTTAGTTCATTCAACATCTCAGCATTAACATTTTATCTTATATGGTCTGAACTGGAGTGACATAATGGGCGGCTTGGGTAACAGCTCAAAACATTTAAAATTTAGAACATGTGTAGATGGGTAGGATTGGGTTGGGCCTAGATGCAAACTCTTTTTTGTCACTTCTGTTCTTTACACATAACTGATTTTCAAATATGAGGTTTAATGCATTTTGAAGACATATTGGTGATGTTCAACCTATCACCATGTTAACCAGGTTTTTAGAATCTTACCCAGTTGACCCATTAGGAAAAGTACAACACTATTACCCATATCAACCCTTTTCTAGTTTAATCACCGATGAAGGCATGATTGTTTTTGTAATTAACTTCCAAGAAAAAATTGAAATATAGCCTACTAAATGGAAAAAAGATGAAAGCAAATAATATAAGCAAGATTCTAGCTCTATCTAATGGAATTTTTTGTCCAGGCAGAGCAAGTACGGATACATTGTAGGAAAGAGCTTGAAGAGATTACTAAACTATACTCGAACGACAACACAAAACTCTCAAGAAATACGCTTGTGCATAATGCCATTACCGATCTGCCTCCACAACTGAAACGATCTCTTTTGCTGTATTTGAAGTCCAAAAGATTTCCATCTCATGCTTCGTGTAGAGATGAATGTCAAGAGTTTGTATATGAACTCCATATTCATCCAAGAAGAACTTTCAGAAAACGTCATCACCAAAGAAGGAAGGGATGCCCACATGGGTCATTGGGCTCTACCCGAAAACGGGCATCTCGGGCGGAACATTTTTCCCATGATCCTGGAAAGAAGGTCATACTGAAAGTGGAAAAAAGCGCAAATCAACATCATTCCAGAGAAAAGCCCCCTGATCATGTGATACTGATCGGGATTATTGTTTCGACTGCAGTGGCAACACTGTCCCTTTTTCTGTTGTTATTGTTTTGTTGTCTTGGTCGCAATGAGAGGAAATTTGGATCCAAGAGTGCAGAAAACGACGAAAACCTCTGTGTTGGCGTATGTCCAGCTCGTACTTCAGGTAAATTATCTATAGTGGGTTTGTAGCTAACATATAATTTCACAACTTTCAATGACCAGAAACCTTCGGTTGTCCATGGTTCAGTTTTCTATTTTTCGCGAATAGAATCATCAAGGAGGTTTTTGAATTAAAATACACTTTCAGTGACTTTTGACGGATTTACTTTTCTTTATGTTTTTGGATCAACTCATAAGTAAATGGGTCGAGATTGCCACCTTAACATAGTCGTTTGCTAATATAAATGTTTCTGTTTGTCAGGCGTTTGTCTAACATCCCAGCCAGTCAAAGGTAATACAAGTTTGTTTAATTCATCCAACACAAGTGATTTGTCAGGCAATGCTGCTTATCAAACACCAGAAGTTGGAAATTTACCGCTCCCACCAGGAAGAACAGCTCCACCATCAAACACACAACCACCAGCACCTGCTCCACCACCTGCTCCTCCTGCCCCTAAAGCACCACCGCCACCAGCGCCAGGAGGTCGTCGCCCACCTAATCCACCAAAACCAGGAAATATGAACAGACCACCTGCTCCTCAAGGACTTTCCACTTCCGGAGATGAAAATGATCAAAACGGAGGTTCTAATAGTCAAAAGACAAAGTTAAAGCCGCTTTTCTGGGATAAAATGAACGCAAGTCCTGGTCAATCAATGGTTTGGAATGAAATTAAGGGAGGATCGTTCCAGTGAGGCTCTTAACTCATATTAGTTGTTCATATTATGTTCATTAGTTAATGTGTCAACTTCGACCCATTTACTTATAAATGGGTAGATTTGGATGTTATATGATCTCAAATGGGTCAAATGGGTCATAAAAGGGTACATGTGAAAAGAGAAAGGGTTGAATCGGTCGGTCAAACACATTGGAAGATGTCCGTTGTCTATTTGTAATGCAAACAACCTCCTAGTTTATTTTTATTCAAAGATTTAGATTATCATGTAATTATGTTCTCCAAATCATAATTTACGTCTTCCTTACATACAGTTAAAAATAATAAGAGCCCTTTTAAACTAAAGAGCCTTTTTAATGGACAGATTAAATGAAGAGATGATGGAAACTCTATTTGGTCATGCTTCTGCTCAAAGCAAACGCGATCGAGGAAAATCCTCATCAAATTTGAATTCTCAACCAAAGCTGATTCAGATTATTGATCCCAAAAAAGCACAGAATTTGGCCATTACTCTAAAAGCATTGCACGTGACCACAGAGAAAGTCTGTACTGCCCTCATGGAAGGTGACTCCCCAGCTTATATACACTTTTTACTCGAGTTATTGACTTCTTGAATTATGATACTTGGCTTTACATAGTTGTGAAAATGCAAAAAGATCTACATAGTATACATCACTACATCTTTCAAGAATCAGTGGTTTTCTAAAAAGGGTCATAGGCATGATGGTTTATTTGCATCTAGATTGTTACAGTTTTTCCAAATATGTACTTGGTTCATGCAAAGTAAGACATTTTACCCATATCGCAAGAAGTAACAATGCTCTTTCACATCATTTCTAATTTTGTAAGTGAACCATAAAAATTGTTACTCCATTAAAAACATCCAAATTTAAAATACCATATAAAATCCACTCAATTTCGTACTCATGTGGATCGTTACAAAAACCATTCAGCCTCTTCGGCATGTAACAGATTTCCAGTCAGAGTTACCTGAGAAATCTGTGTTGAAAAGTATGGTCGTTTAGTATTGATAATTAAGTTCCAGTGAGCAACTTAAAAAATGAGGTGAAAATATGCTGCTGTTTATAGCAGTTTGCACTTTTTCCCTATCCTTTTGCAAGAACAAAATGTGATTTGCATCAAGAACCAAGTATGATATAAAGAAGAGTCAGTAGCTCTTTGTAATTTTTTGTCCATGATCAACTCTTATGTATTTTTTGTCCATATGAAAACATTGTTAGGTACTGATCTCCCTGTAGAGCTCATTTCAGAATTGATAAAAATGCCACCAACGCAAGAGGAAGAACTAAAACTTCGTTTATATAATGGAGATCTTGCACTTCTTGGCCCTGCTGACCGTTTCCTTAAAGTCATGGTTGAAATCCCGTTTGTGTATAAACGTTTAGAAGCTTTGTTGTTTATGAGTACTCTTCATGAGGAATCTTCTCCACTTAAAAATGCATTCGAGACTTTAGAGGTACAATTTCATCTTCAATTAGAAGGTGTTTGGATCTGCTTATCTGTTTTAAAAGTAAGCAATAAGCTGACAAACACTTGCGTAAGCAATCTCAGACACCCCTTAATTTTAAATTGATCTTTTTCACATTGGGTTTTACTTTTAAAAATGACCATTTTACCCTTTCAGTGTGATTTTTACATTTGTATTGCTTCCGTTCGCAATCACAGGTAGCTTGCACAAAGCTGAAAAATAGTAGACTCTTCCTCAAACTTCTTGAAGCAGTGTTGAAGACAGGTAACCGTATGAATGTTGGTACATACCGTGGTGGGGCCCAGGCAATCAAGCTTGATTCCCTTTTAAAACTCTCGGATGTTAAAGGCACAGATGGCAAGACCACACTGCTTACCTTTGTGGTTCAAGAAATCATCCGGTCAGAAGGAATTAAAGCTGCCCGAAACAAAAAAGATCTCCAAGAAGAAGGGGTTGAAGTGTCGTTGGAATATTACCGAAAACTCGGCCTTGAGGTAGTCTCCCAATTAAACAAAGAGCTTCATGATGTCAAGAAAGCAGCAATCATCGACGGTGATCACATTACATCAAAAGTTTTGAAGTTAGCAAACATGATGAAGAAAACAAAAGATTTGATAGACGATGAGTTGAATACAACAGAAGAAGCTGAGGAGTTTTGTGCTGCTTTCAACGGTTTTATGGAGCATGCGGAAGCTGAGATCACGTGGATGCTCGAAGAGGAGAAGAGGATAATGGCACTAGTCAAGAGCACAGGGGATTATTTCCATGGGAACTCAGCGAAAGATGAAGGGCTACGATTGTTTGTCATAGTTCGTGATTTTTTGAAACTGTTGGATAAAGTATGTAACGACATTAAGAAAGAAATGAACAGCAAAAAGAAAGACGTTTCAGCTGGCAAAAAAGAACCTGCGACCCGTCAGCAAACGTGGACAAACATTCGTGATAAACTGTTTCCAACGTTAAAAGAAGGAAAGGTGGATTATTCAAGTTCAGATGATGAGGACATGTCTCCTTAGTTTTCTGTTTCCATCTCATACAGATAATTACTGCCTTACATAGAGGTGCCAATTTGGATCATTTAGTTATGTACGGTTCAATGTGGGTTATGTTTCATCAAGAATGGGTCAAATATTGAAACCTCTAAATAGGAATCTGATCAAATATATATGCACTTATCATAGTTTGTGTCTCATTTGCTACCTCCTCCTCTAAATTTCCCACTCGTATATAAAACCAGAATCTCGTGACCCACGGCCAATACATGTTGTTGAATTATCAGCTACAAATAAACTTGCAGCGAAAACCACATTGAGGTAAAGAAAAACTATGACACACATGAGCATCAAAAGGTTTCCAAATTATTTTTTCTTCGACGAAAGATCCTTAGAAGAAACATGAGCATATTCACTAATTAGACCATTATCGTCCAAAAGCTAACAGAAATGAAACTTTTGAGTGGGTCTAATTAGTTTTTATACAATTCTGTTAATGATTAGGGTTCGTGTTTACAGAATGAAACTAAAGAAAGACAATTTATCGTACAAAAGCTAACATAAATGAAATGTCTAAATAGTACTTATTCACCAACACAGGTAACCACTTCTTCATGTCACGAGCTTTCCACGTGAAGTTTTGATACAATTCTGTTAATGAGACATGTGCGGGTCACGTACTTATTAATTCCGTATCAGATATACTAGGCTTTTCTGCTTTACATAGAGATGGCAATTTGGATCATTTGTTTTAAAAGAAAAGCCAGATACAATGATTCCAAAAGACCATCGAACTTATATTAATCTTCAAGATTCCTAGTCTTTTTAATTCAAAAGATTTAGGATGTTATAAGCATTTGAAGAATATGAATTGGGCAACTTTTAACCGGTCTGACCTATTTTTTTTTTTTGGGTTTATTATTTGGTCATGTATCGAACTTTATATTTATACCTATTGTCTGTAACCACCTTTCAAAAGTGTTATTGTATGTATCGAACTTTAGAATTTCGTATATTGTATGTAGTTGGTGACCGGATGACCGAAAACCACCAGTTTTGATACATACAATAGACATTTTTACAAAGTTCGATACTTACAATAGACATTTTTTCAATAGGAAAAATCGGGTACCTGCTCATTCGGTGACCCATTACATACAATATACGAAATTGTAAGTTCAATACGTACAATAGCACCTTTAAAAGGTGGTTACATACAATAATAAAAAATAAAAAGTTCGATACATAATCAAATAATAAACCCTTTCTTTTTTAGCTAAAATTTATGTATTATGCCTGTATGACCAACAAAATGTACATCGAGTACTCATTTTTAAGTAAAGGGATCGAAATTACCTCCTCTAGTTTCCGTTTAAACTTGTAAATCTTTCGACTCTTCAGTCCATACATACTGAATTCATTTCTCAGGAGAAGCAGACCCAGAGTGCATGGCTATACGACACAATATGTTCTTTCAAGTTACAAGAGGTGTCCAAAAGTTGCCGATAGTCCAACGTTAGATATTTTATTAGGATCCATTTTCTTATGCATCAGTGTATGATTTAATCTAGTTATAAACTTGAACCTACTGGTGATATACTCGTATGGATTTTGAAGCATGAATGACGATATAGTCTATCAAGTGTTCAATTACTAGTGGAATGTTCTTGATGCTCTTCAGTAATGTTAAAAAAGGCAAAATTCTTGTGAGTGAGTTCAGTTGAATAGGACGTTGCATTATGTAATATTAGCTTTACGTTCTGTTATATAAGAAAGATCTTGCAACTTTAAAGTTGTACTCCTTATGTTGTTTGTCGGTTGAAAGTTGAAATTATTGTTTTTCGAAACATTTTATTGTACTATAGTACTATACTGTTTCTTGGGAGGCCAAAAAAATTTTGCATGTAAAACATACTTGAATATAGATGCGATCATGAGCTCATGCTAAAGTTTCGATCAATTCCTGTCAAGATCCATGCTAGGTGATTGACTTGCCAAATAGTGATATGATGTCACAAAAAACAGCTGCTCATTTTGTATAGTTCAAAGACCGGGTTTGGGGGTTGGTCTCAGTGGTCAATGAAAATGTACTAGAGTGTTATCTAAACATGTAGAAATTTTATTAGACTGTTAGCTTTACCGGTAGTAGGAGAGTGACTCATAGCTCTAAGATGACAACTACTCCCGGTCTCTGGTCAATCCAAGTTGATGCTAGAATAGGTAACCTGGTAGGTTAGACTGCTCTACTTTGACTTCTCTATTTCATAACACTAGCCAACCAGCGTACCTGAAAGGAGCTGACACTTGTCAAGAGGACAAAGGGCAGGTTTTTGATCTAGTTTAAAACTTACAGGATGTGTACAAACAAAATAAGAGTCCAAAGGCAAGGTAAGTTTCTCATTTTCCGTTTACAACCATAGGTTGTTTAAGGCTACATCTCAATTAATCGAGTCTAATGATTTCGTGGATCTAAGCACCAAGAAGTTGCTCTACGATCCACCAACAAGCAAAAAACTATGCAATCAGTTGCTAGCCCTCGAACAAAAGCTAAATACAATACAATTGTTAGAGCATTCTCGTTCAAGAAAATAGATACGAAGTATAATCTTGGACCACCGAATCATAACATGTTATTTAAACTCTTCGTGTAACATGAAGTAAAAGTCTCATGGCTAAAAATCAACTACCATCCTTAAAGTTGATGGCTTCAATCTCCTATAAGAGGAGTTTAGATTACATGAAGACATATTCAACCAAGCATTAATTTGCCAAGGGGAATGATATTTACACAACATAATAACATAGTTACATTTGAACCTTTTTGGCACAATATCTTTCTATCTTTTTAATAAAGTATGCTAAATTTGTCGAGACAATAATTGGTTGTGTGTGAATCGATTTGTGTAATATATATATATATATATATCATTTCTCATTGGATAAAGTACTTTAATCATAGCAATAAAAAGTAAAGGTTAGACATAATTTTATACCACCTATACGCCTATAACATTATGAGCCCAACACAAACATGAAGATTAAGCGACATATTCACAAGTCATTAACTATGGGGACTAACAAAAACACTAAAGAAGAAGAAACGAACTCTAAAAAGAAGACAACACAGGCAAATGTTTTGATCTTATCTTCCCTTTCAACTTCTCATATAATTAAGTAAATAACCAAAAAAAAAAAACAAAAAAAAAAAAATTTTACTTATACTTCTTCACCTGCCCAACAATAAATTACAAATTACAAGACCTACAGGGGCAAAAAGGGACTGTACACAAGAATGGAAGAAGCCGCTGGATTTGCCTGCCCAGAATGCTTCTTATAACCATGTTGTCGGGAATGGAATCTACCACTACGTTCTGAAAGTTAAAGTCGTTATCGGTCCCCCATGGCTTGGAAAATAGGCGGTCTGTGCTTCAACCAATGTACCAAGTCTTTGTCTAAAGGAGCCTTGTTTAATAATGTATCTAACATCGGACTAGCAAAAACTTTTGGAGAGCTTTTGAAAGACCATATTTTGTCTTTCGGCCATGCCTTTTGGGGTTGCTTCTCCTGAAAAAGAAAAAACACAATTCCATATGTCCAGATTAAAAACTTGAAATTTAAACTTATTCCTAAAATGGGTTGATTTCTGTTGTATTTTGTCGGCAAAAGGTAAAATGTGTTTACATATCTGTAAGATGCAAAAATTGGCTAAAAAGATAACAGGTCAAATGGTTGAAAATCTCCCAAATTGTATTCAAATACTACTTCCATCATTATATTTTTAACAGAATTATATTTTTGCATATTTATGCTTCTCAATAAATTGGATATAATGATTTATTCATAAAATTCGAAGAATAATGAATGGGGCAACCCAGCCCGTTTTGATCCAAAACCCATCTGACCTGTTTTCCATCCCATCCATTTCACCCCTTCTAATCCGAGACAGCTGGGAGAATGTAACATGTATAGTAACAAGGATACAAGAAAATAACTGACCATCCTAGACAGCATGGATTTGACGGTTCTTGGACCATAAACTCTATTTGGTGACGGTTTCGGTGTTCTGGTATAAAATGATCCAATTTCCGGTAACGATAAGCATCCTCTGCTGGCTCTGATGAGGTTGATATCTGGAGCTGCATAAGCTTGGTTATGCCAAAATATCAGCTGCCCTAAGCAGTAGTTCTTAGCATATGTCTTGCGGTATTCATGCAATCCTGGTCCCAATTTTTCAGCTGATTTGGGACCCAGATCGAGAGGACTAATGTAAACAGGTGCAGATACTACGGTCTCATACTCCTACAAGATGATTAGAAACAAAATGAGAATATACGATGCTAACAAACGTAGTCAAACTTCTTAAGGAATTGGACTCACCTGCACCCTAAAAAAGTGCTTTGTGTGAGCATAAAGGTGTATCAAGTCCGCAGCAGCATCGTGTCGACATTTTAACGAACATTGAAGATTTCGGACCTCATCCCTCAACCTGCAAGACAAAGATAAATCAATACAGTCAAGGAATCAATGGTTGTTTTTAGATCAAATGGGTCAGTTAATAACTTTAGCTAAAAGGGAGCGGGTTGACTGGTTAAAGTCGCCACAAGTCTATCTATAATGCCCTTTCTAAAAAAGTTAATTTATAATCCTCACAACCTCCGAAAATGTTTCCTAGTTCTTGTAATTAGGAAAATACCGTTCATTACTTCAAAAAAATGAAGAAAAAACTGTGGGTCAACAACCCAACCCGGTACGGTTTGACCTGTACTAAAATGACATCTTAAATCAGAACACGTGTTAAACCGTTGGCCAAGCCAACCCAATTTGTCTTTTGGCCAACCCGCCAATCTTGCCACCTTTTAATACAGTCAACTAGAAACGGAGATAACAGGCGCATTTGTTGTTTACCATATCAAGGATTTTCGGAGGCTCCCTTGGATATCGTCAGAAGAGGATGGATCATGAGCACGAATGCTGGACCTCAGTTCATTCAGATATCCATCTTCCAGATGAGGTGCAAGGCATTGCATAAGTTCATCAACAACTGATCCCTCACCTTTCCAGATGAAAGAAGCTACTTCTTTAGGAGTAAGCTTCTCTAGTAATGGTGGAGCTCTCTTTGGATCTCCGAACACAGTTTTCATCACATACCTCACCTATATAGACACAACACTTAGAGTTAGCCAAAAAAGAACAGCACAAAATAATCAAGAAGAGCCAAGTCATGAGCTAAGTGAAAGACAAAGGAGTTACCTTGTCTAGTGTAAGAGCCAAATTCTGAATCCTTTGGTTAAATACACCCTCAGCCTGTCTCGATCAAGAACAATAGAGCAGTCATGAGCTAAGGAAAAGAAATTAAATTTTGAAAGAAGCAACTAATATAAGCACCGGTACTCCTATTTTACCTGAATTTCAGCTTCGTTTTTCTCAGTTTCCATGCATATATCTGTAAAATATTTCCTCTTCTCTTCCAAATTATGAGTTAAAATCACCTCCGGAAGCTTAGTTCTTTCAAAGTGGATAAACCTTACCTGCAATATAAATGGAAGTTAGAAGCAAGTTCTTGTATTTCAAGAATATTCCACTCGCTAACAAGTAGAGGTGGCAATATTGGTGGGTCGGATGGGTTGAGTGGTGACTAACAGATCAAAACAGTTTCAGTTTGTAACTATTCAATTTTAGAATGAGTCAAATCAACCCATTTGAAAGTAAATATAAAAAATAGGCCACCTCTACTGACAAGTAAGAAAGAAAGGTCGTACCACACGTGCAGAGTATGCAACGAGCCAATCAGGTAACCCACTAAGCAAACAACTACCAAGTCCTGCTTTACTCAATTCAATATAATCTTCTTCTGATACGGAATTCAATTCACAGGCCTCCAGCATCAACTGATGTCGATTTAAAATTCCATGGCATTCTTTAAGTACCTAGGAGAACAAAACCACAAAAAGAAAATTGCAAACAATCATTCCACATGTCATGTCAAGAGATGAAAGCTAAAAGAAAAACCTTTCACAAAACTTACTTTTTGGAAAGCCCCTTCACCGGTCAGATTCAGAAAGCTCCCTCGGCAAACTTGGCTCCCACATAAACAAACAGATGCCTCATACTCCTCTTTACTCTATTGATACAAAATAAAATAATAAAAAAACAAAAACAAAAACACTGAATTTCAACATCATATAAATGAGTTAGGCAGATACAAACCTCCGTAACAGAGTTGTAATCAAAAGTAACTTCTTCTCCGTATACAATAGGCCGCACGCTATAGATCCCAATTTGATACTGACCATCAACAGCAGTTACTCTGATCTCAACATAAACCAGGGACACTGTAATCAGTACTTCACTTCAACTTAAGACTCAAAATGAACTAATTCCAGTTTCAAGAGTAATGTGTAGTATTTTATTTTAATTTTTTACATAAAATAGATAACTACATCTAGAAATGAAAGCAAGTATACAAACTTTTGATCCATAGATGGGTGTAGGGGTGTATAAACGTACTTTGCCTCACAATTTGGTCTACAAGAATGACATATCCGGCTAGCGTAGTTGGCTTTATGCATTGCATCAACTACAACCAAGTCATAACCATCGCCATCTCCCTGATAACGAAAATAAGAACATGATAAGACAGTTTATAAAATCAATGAACCATAAATATGGTATGACATTTCATTGACTTCAATTAAATACCTTTGGTCTCTCAAGATAGATGTTATAGAACTCAGGTGCCGGTTCTTTACTGTCTTTTTGTAAAGCACGAATACCATCTTGCTTCTCAAACCATCTCCAAGCAGGATAAACCTAAAAATATGCGACCCATCTTTAGAAAACAAAAGTACTTGCTGAAGTTTAATGATCAAAAGAGGTGGTAATCAAATGGTATCATTACCTCTCCTAAGAACTCCACAACAAAATCATCCTCAGTAAAACCAGCTTCTTTGTTACAAACAACACCAAGCCCCTAAATTAAGAAATTAATGACAAGTTTAATTAACAGAAACTGCACAAGCTTAAACAATGGTTCCTGGTAGATATTCAAACAACATCTTGGTGGGAGTGTAAAATCTTCTCTCATGAATGGGTAATTTTGGCTGTGATTTATCTCAAGCAGTGAAGCAGGTCAAGTGTCGCATAAATATCAGCTAGAAAGGGAACAGGTGAAAAGTGTTGAAAGTTATCCAAAGTCTTTTTGCATACAAACACCTAAATCGTTTCATTCGAATATTAAGATTATCATTGCAATGTATACGCAATTAGTGAACCAATTAAGTATTCAAAATTACCAAAAAGTGTTTTGTGGTCAAGCCAGCCATTTCAAGCAATATAAAAAATGATCAGTTTCACCCCAAAACCATTTTGACCTGTTACCCAACCCACACATCTTGTCACCTTTACAATGTAATAATATAAGTGAAATCATACCTTTCTATAAGCAACATAATTGTCATCAGGACGGCTACTCATAGCCTTAAGCATATACTGACAAAGTTCTGCTGTCCGTGTATCATGGTCTTCCTTGGCACTTTTTAGAATATCCTCAATAACTAGCTTCAATGAATACTTCATAGGAGTATTGCCAGTGCCTGTGAAAGATCTGACTTGCTTATTCAAGGTGCGGAGGAGCACATCTTCAATAAACACATGTTTATCCAAAAGATGCCAATCCGATTCCTCAGGCATTGAATCTAAAAGAAGATTGTGAGTGTACGGATCTATGCCATAAACTTCTTGTTCTATCACTTCATCTCCAAGCTGCTTTCTAGGTTTATAGTCTTTAACTTCAGGAAAATCCATGTCAGAGTCCTCAGTTCCATTCTTTTGAGCAACGAGCTTCTCAGAATAGTCTTCGGGCAATGTGACTTCCATCTTTCTTTGCACATTTTCATGATCTGTTACAATAACGTAGTGATCGATTACTTCATATTTCCTAGTAACTGGTGGAACAAGGCTCGCTTTTGTCATGCGAGCACCCCATTCACGGTCATCAGTAAAGGAATCAAATCCATCATCTGCACTAACATAGCCATCCCCTCTTGACTCGCCTGGTCCACTTTCAGATCGTGTTCCCATGTCACTGTTTGTACCAGACGAACTACTCTCACTATCTGTCTCTGTTTCTTCTGAAGAACGTGAACGGTCATCGGATGTATCACTTCCAGAATCCATGGCTTTTCTGTTCAACTTAGATAGACGTCTTTTAATTTCACGATCAGATGCATAAGATCCATGTTCAGTACCACCATTAACAGATGACCCACTACTTCTACCCTTGTACTTTCTTTCTCTATTGACCTTCTTAGACTTTGAGGAAGCAGAACTGAACCCTGGAGGCGAGTCATCTTTCCAATTCTTCATCATCGCATCTTTCTCAATAGAAAACTTGGAACGATCTTCTAAACTTTTGGCAAGATGGATAAATAATGTGATGATGTGATTCAAATCTCTGGCTTCCCCTTTATTTTTCACTCTAGAGTAACATGTTTTAAAAAGGTGAATAAAAGGAAAATGAAATAGTATAAAGAGAACAAATAGAAAATATGAGTAAAAAACATGATTTACCTTATTGCTTCTTGACACATTCGCTTGATATCATCTTTCACAGAGCCCAAACCCCGACCAGCATAGTAACCATTTCTTATTTTACTCTCGATTTCAGCAACCTGAGCATTAAAAAATATATATATAAGTGGTTAGAGTAACAGGCTGGCATCAAAAGGGAGAAAATATTGAAGGCATATATTACTTTCGGAATGAAAAATTCAAACGTATTCTCCTTCATGATCTCTTTCAGACCAAGAGCTAGAAATTCTTTCATCCTCTTATACCCATTTTCAGATTTCTTCATTGCTAAACGCCTCAACTGAGCATCTCTAGATAGCATGGATGATGATTTTCTGGCATCAAAAACTTTAGAACGTTTATACATGCTTCTACGGAATAACTGATTTGATGCATCTCTCTTGTCCAGACTTTCAAAATAGTCTCTAAGCCCGCTAGAATCCTCCACGTGACTATCAAACATTCTTCTTTCAGTCAACTGATTGTTTGTCATTGTTGACTGTGAAGTCCGGGTTCTGATCCATGTGACATTTGGAAATTTAGGGACCAAGTCTTCAAACTGGCTGCAGCCTCTTATATCTATAGATGATAGACTAGGGAGCACCCTCAAAATATCTTCAAGCATGGTAGGCGTTATTTTCGTGCAACCACGTACAACCAAGGAAGTAATTTTCTCTTTATTATAACCATTCTGCAAGGAAGAAACATGATATATAACATCACCAAATAAAATAACACCTATAAAAGCTAACTTCTATCAAAAGGAAAACATTAAGGAGTAGATGAAAAGAACAACTGACCATTATGTTTTGCATCATCGAGTCCGTGCAATTTGAGACCGAAGACAGGTCAGCCTGTCTAGAGATATCCTTGTAGAAGGTCACAACAGATCTCCAGTGCTTACAGGTTAGATTGACATAGACAAGGGATTTTATATCGGTTCTAAGGAAATGAAAAACTCTTGCCAACACCTGTCCATCTAATAGACCCCAACTTTCATTCTCCACCACAGAACCCATGCTACTTTCTTTGCAAAAAGTTGTGTCACCACATAAATCATCAAACGAGATTTCATTCTTTTCCAAAGTAGATATGTCATCTTCCAATTCATAATCTCCATCGACTCCATCACCCACCAACCGGGCTCTTTTATTACCTTGATCTGCGCCGAAAAATGATATTAAGTTTTCAGGAACTATATAGAATTGATAAGAGATTAATAAGTACCCAGGAAAAATACAATAAGTTTCTGAAGAATCAAGATCTTTGAAATGAAATCTAAGAATGGACTGTGTAGTGAACCAGTGAACTTTTAAGGATCACCACGCAACCATGGATTACAGACGAGATATCTCAATAACAAAAACCCGGGAACTCAACAATAAAATGCATTTAAGCCTTTAAGGCTAAGTTTTCATTTGGGTACTGCAAGTGATCGACAGACTAAAAATAAACAAATTAAAATTAATATAATACATCATTATGAACTGAATAGGTTGGCTATATCACATATAGCAAAAGGGGAGACGGGGGAAAATGAATGGAGATTTAAAGGAGTTCTTAAAAATACCTGATCCTGCAAGATTATTGGTGATAGCTGGATTATATATGTTCTTCTCTATTTCTTTCCTTGGCTGTCTCAGATTGATCCATGGATCCAAAACTTCATTTATGGCTGCAGCAAACTCCCGACTTTTGTACGATTTCATAATTAATTCATGAAGCCTTCCTCGAGTATAACCAATAAACTGAGGATGCATATTGTTAAATGAACTTGAGCTTGGAAGGCTTCCCCTCTGTAGAGCATTTGTTGTTTCCACAACTGACGCTGCAGAAGTATCACTAGAGTTCTCATTATCAATCTTCTTCGTGTCATCTGATGTGGAAGTAACCGGGACCCACAGTTTATCAAACTTCCTGAAAAAGCTACTTTGCTTCTGGATGATACCTTGATCAGCCAACACTTGGACTTCCGAGTATGACAATGGGCCCCGCTCATGACCAGCACCATCAAGATAATACCAGTCACCAAGATGTAATTGCAGGTCATCTTTAGTTGAAAGATGATCCTTTGGCATACTAACGGGCAAGATGCTCTTTGAGGAGACATGTTGATTAGCATGTTCATGAGTACTTTTCCTCCGAGAAACACTTTCCTCTGATGATCTTTTAGAATCACTAGTCGGACCATAACGGTGACTAGGCCTTGAAGAGTACCTTTCCTTTCCTCTAGCTTTCATTCGAGGTTCAGATACAAATGAACCATGGTCCTTGACAACACACGTGTTTATCCTGACCACTGGAAGCATCATTCCTTTGACTCCCCTTACACCAAAAATTTTGGTTTGGGTTGACCTGTAGTCAGTTGACTCATCCAATGGATTAAAAGCCCAAAAAGGAAGATCAAGCCGCCTACCATGAAAAGAATGATATAATTCATCTTTTTGATGCCTACGAGGGTCTTCATGTCCGGACTTAGGCATCTGACAGAGAGCATAGCCATCATTAAGAACAAACTTCTTTTTCCAAAATCTATCTTGAGCAGTCTCGTCAATCCTCTTCCAGTCCCCACCTTTGCAGGACCACTGGCCAGAAAACCAGTCACACATATCTCCGGATTCAAATGAGTAGTCTTTGTCAGAAGTTGCAGATCCAGTTGGCCTTATATCTGCAACTTCTTTAGATGGAAGCTCGGCTTGTCCAGATATGTCCTCACCCATTTTGAGACTGTCATGATTCCCAACCTCACCTTGATGAAATGTGAAACCTGTGAATATGTCAAGAAAGATACTTATTAGAGGCACATTCATGTCATAACTTTCAATTTTCACAGCAGTCCATCGACTTTGTAAATAAATCAGGTGGACACTAGAACTCCCTCCATCCTAAAAAATTTGCAACACTCAATTCATCACAAATAAATCTAAAGATTCCTTTTTACTAAGCATCTTTTCAAAATTTACCCATTTGCCCATAGCAATCATCAATAACAAATATTAGTGAGACTGAATGTGGTCCACAACTTTTCCTAATTTGCCCTATGAAGGCATATTAAGGTATTTGAACGTTAATCAAAAGCTTCAATTAAAGTATGGCAAGGGTGACACTGTATTTTCTTGGTGTAACAGAGGTAGTAAATGATAAACTGATATGATGTTAAAAGAATATCATGTGAACAAATAGGCCCTTTTAGATCTCCAAAAATAATACAGTACTAACAATACCAACAAACAAACAAATATGATTGAGAAGAAAAATAAATGGAGTATCTTCGATGTTGCAACACTTGTGCAACTGCAGCTTCAATATAAAGACAGATAAGGCTTAGATAGTCTATATGGTTAACCAAAGTGCACTGTAATAACTTAGAGCCAACGTACATCCTTAAAACCCTAAATAATTGCAAATTTGCAGTCATTTGCAGATGTAATGCAGAACCTTCCTTCAAGTATCACATTAATATAACTTTAAGATGTTGGAAATCTCATCCCGCTGATATCACAAATTTGTTTCCCAGAAACCAAAGTAACTATTTCAAAATATACTTATTAGTTTTTAACGCCTGTTTGGGTAAGACTTGGCATCTCTGAATGATATGAAATAACCGTAAGTCAGTAACCAGAAGATGCATATAGAAGAGCAGCTCCGTAGTGTTCATAAAAACATGGAAAATAATAGCAAAGCAAGAGCAGATCTGACTCAGGTACAAATATGTATCTTTTACATACGTAACTGACAATGTCTTATGTCCTAACATCATCATGTCAAGTATCTTACGCATGTATAGCTGACAATATCCCTATGTTTTAACATCATCGAGTGATTCCAAATGTACGCATATCAGCTACACGTGTGGGGCCCTCATAAATTCGATCTTTTCCCGTCCAGGTTTTACCAATTTGACGTTTAACACCTCATGTATCATGTCCACTTAGATACATTCCTAAAGAGCAGGTTACAGCTAATACTAAACTTCACATGTCCACTTAAACAATGTCAAATCTAAATATATCATGCTGTTTACGTCACCATGATGCCATTATAATTGATGTGACAACTAAGAGAAAGGGAACTAAATTTCTTTAAGAAATGACATCAAAAGCAAATTAGTACCTTCAGAGTATCCCCATCTCTGCAGCTCATCATCGGCAAATGTCATTTGCAGTACTTCTGCAGTATATTAAATTAAATACCAGATGAATACAAAAATATTTTAAAATAAAGATAAGTGTGGTAAGCCAAAGGAGCTACCTAAAAATATCACAGACATGAATTATTATTAATGAACAAGGTAAACAAAAAGGAACAACTACCAGCAACAGTCTCAAGTTCTCTGCCTTGAATACCCGGAAGCCCGTCAAAAAGTGCTTCAACTCTTTCATCAATTCGAAGATCTTCTCGAGACTCTTGATCGTTACTTGTTTCTGCAGAAACAGCCAACGCATCTTCACCTACCAGATTACTAGTTGAAGCAAACTCACCCACATCCACTAACAAATTTCCAGGAGCTTCAGGGGGACTAACCAACTCGGTAACAGAGTCAAGAAAGCTGGAAGGGAAGTTAGCCGTCACTACCGGAGAAACTGCGTTTTCAACAGTTACCCATCTTTGACTGTCCAAGTGTTTGATCAAGTGGTCTGAGACAAGAAAACCTTCTTCCACAAGTATCTTCAGATCACAGAGTTTAGAGGGTCCCTGTTCTACACCAAGATGGTCCAAGTAAAACCATTTTCCAGTGGTTGTAACTGATGTCTCCGCCTCAGGAACATGTGGTGGGGTGTCACATATATCCATGTCTTCTTCCATAGAAAGGAGTTCCTCTGCAACTCCATTAACCTCCTGAGCTGGCTTTACGTCTTCTTTGTGAGTATTTTTCTCTGCAGATCCAACACAGGTACCCAGAGTCATTTTCGTTTCAGATTCTTTAACCGCAATTTGTGGCTCCCTCAGATTCACTTTCTCTTCTTGGCTTCTGCTCTCATTATGACTCTTCCGTTTTTCAGCTGAACCGGTTTTCCGGTAATTACTGGGCCTACCACGATTGTGAGGAGAAGATTCCGCGACATTTGGAGTTCGCTCCCTACGATCATTATTACCACGAGCTTGCTCAAGTGGGGATCGTTCCGAATAACTCGGGCTTCGATTTTTGTAATCATAATAACCTTTTCGACCATAAGGGGACTTATCACGGCGAACTGGGCTCCTGTGGTCGTAATCACGGTTATCGTACTGGCGGGCCCGGTCACGTGGGGACCGGTCAGTATGATGTGGACTATTATTATGTCTGTCGTAAGCCGGCCTAGAAGACAGTGGAGATTCACAGTTTCTAGAAGAATACCTTTCTGATGGAATATTCCGAGTAGACGATGAATTCTTGTAAGAGTGCTCCGTGTTGTATGCTGCCCGGCTGCCATCATCAGAAATTCTCCTGTTTTTATACTGCGCGTAATCATTAAACTCACCGTGGTATTTTCTGTCGCTGTTATCCGTATGAACACTGTGTCGTTTCAAACGGTTTCCTAAAGGGAAATCCCTTTTACCATTGCTGAATTCTTCCTTTAACATTATCCCTTCTTCGTCTACTATCTTTGAAGTAATCCTGGGAGTTCTCTCTCTGTTGTTATTTTGCCACCTTGCAGACTTTTTCGTATACTGATACCCATTCTTTTCACCTGAATACTTACCAGAAGACGGTCGTTCCATTTTCCACGCTTTCTCCTTCCCAGAATCATGTGGTCTCATTTTTGTATAACCATCATTGTCTTCTCTACCCTGCCATCTGTCCGGAATAAATTCACCTTTCTCCACTTCATCTTTACCTCCAGAATTCTCAAAATCCCTTCTCCTATTCGAATAGTCACCACCTTTTCGCCATTTTCCCGGAACAAACTCACCTTTTTCAACATCCTTACTTCTCCACCTATCCATCACAAACTCCCCCCTCTCAATTTCGCTCTTAATTTCAAACCTTTTCGGTTTATTAACAACATAATCATCATCATTCTCCCAGCATCCCAATTCACCTTCTTCTACTTCATCCTTGTCATTATTATGCCCATTCCCATAACCTCTATCATCTATATCTCTATCTTTATCTCTATCTCTATCTCTATCTCTATCTCTATCTCTATCTCTATCATCTACATAATACTCATCACTAAAACTATCGTTATCGTTATCACTATCATTATTATCGACATTACGCGGTTTTTCACCGGTTTTTAAAGGAAACTTATTTCTTCTAACAAACTTCTTCATCTTCACATTGTCTTCGGTAACTTTGATATTAAATTTACTACCATCATTACCGCTGCAAAATCTCTCGAATCGCAGCGAATGCACACATGCAACACCTCCATCTCCCATGGAAATACAACAATCTCACAATGCTTAATATCCAAAACCCTAGCTTTTTTCCCCTTCACCAGGACTCTCGATGCTCATACTTTAACCTAAAATCTTCAATCAAACAAAAACAAGAAAAATCAATCAGTAAGTAATCAAAACAGAAATGTAGGGTTTCGATACAACAAAACCTACATATATACATATAGATACATATATATATGTATATGTCTATATGTATATACACACACGGAATAACGAAATTGAAAACGTAATTAGTGAAAGTAAGTGGAAATTGAAAACCCTAGAATTCGAAAACCAAACTTACTAAAGGAATTGAATCAAGTAAAAGGCTGGATCGGAACGAAAACGAATCTGCGAGAGATTTAATTTGGAATGAAAAAGGAGTTAATTACACAGATCGATTAAAGAAAAAGATGATATATATAGATATATGTATATATGTATGTATATATAGCTGAAGAAGATGAATCTGTGAATTTGTTTTATAAAAGAACGAAAATTGTTTTGATGAGAGTTAAGGAGGTGTTGGAGACGAACACAGAAACTTTTTTTTTTTTTTTGGTGAAAAATGAAAAATTGGTTGTTTTTTGTTTCGGTAATCCCCCTTTTATTTATCGACTGGGTACCGTATCCATATGTAAAACGTATTCTCGTCAGCGGCGAGGGTAAATTCGTCTTTTTTGCAGGGTTCTTGCGATGTATGCTGTAATCTTCTTTGTAGTTAGAAATTTTAGCTTGCATATAATTGTAGTAATCGAGTAATTTGTTAGGTTATATTTGGTAACTTTTGTATAGACTCGCAGCTATGCGGTTAATATATTTGAGTTTTAAAGGTTAACATTATAATTATGTGAAACATTTCTCAATTTGTTTACATCTTTAAACAACTTAAGTTTGAAGGTGTAAATATGGCCACAAAATCTTAATTTTGTTACTATATAACTATCACGTGATTATAAATATTAGATATTGTATCGAAATCAATCATATGTAAAGAATCACGCATAATATTACTAAGATTTGAAATTAAATAAATGAAAAATATTTTATATGAAATTTACTATTATTATCACTTACTTCTTCGAATTACTCAAACCCAGTTGTTGCTCTGCTCGTTTAACTTTAATGCATGATTCACGACTTTCAAATATTTTGTCATTAATGCTTTATTTGAAATACTCAACAGGTCACCAGACAACATTTCACCATAGGCACTAGCTCTGCAAAATCTATATCTTGTGTAACGCTATCAACTTTTGAAGAGTTTGCATAGATGGAGCTATCGGAATTGGCCATTGTTGTTTACTTTGGATGTAAAATAAACTGGGGTTTCTGAACCGGAGTATTGATCCGATTTGGGGGAAAATGGGAGAGATAATGATGTTGCTCTAAGTTTTTATTTGAATAAAATTAACGGTTTCAAAGATATTACGTGTAGTGTTAATCCTTGTATTAATTCCCAACAAATTTACCATATCGATAAAATTATGAAAAATTAAATAGGTGAGCTTTTTTTTAACTAATTATTGACTAATGCGTCTACTAATTCAGGAAACCTGTTAACAGGTTTATAAAATCTTAAATTTTAAACATAAATGTAGGTCGGTTACATCTTGAAGGTTAGTAATCATCTTTGATTTTTTTTATTTTATATTAATTAGTTAATAATTAAGTATTATGTTTCGTTTACAATTGAGTTTGAATACAACATACAGTAAAAATTATAAATGATAATGTTACACCCATACTTTTTAAAGAAAACAAAAACAAAACAAATTTTTTTTTTTTTTTGGTGAATAGTGCTATACGCCGTATAGGTCCCACCTATATGCCGTATAGCCCATTTCTGTCCAAAACGAGCATTTTCTATCCGCGGGATAGCCCTGTTCTGTCCATTTTTTTACCCTTTTTTCATATTTCAACTCCAAACTTAACCAAAATACATTCCAACACTTCCAATGATCAAATCACCACTTTTAAACCAACCTTCAACATGTATAAATTCATTAATTACAAACCAAGTTCATACCAAAAACATGTCCGACCCATTTTGACACTATAACAAAACATGGGTTCAACACAACAAGTCTAAGGATCAGAGCCATGATTTCAAAAGATTAACACTTGCAAACCTACAACAAGTGTCGAGCAATCATTCGCACCTCCTTCTTATCAAATCCACTCGCGCCTACAAAATGATTACAACTAAAGGATAAGCAAAACGCTTAGTGAGTTTATAAGCAATCAAACAAGTAAACAATTGAACAACTTGCGATTCAACTTGATCAACTTAACATCGACTTGTACAACTTATAGATTCAATATAAAGAACATGTAAGATCGAATTAAACACATAGTGACCAATTGGGCAAATTGAGGTCAAACAACAATAAAATCAACTAACAACTTGAAGTGGCTAGCAACTAAAATCAACTAACAATTAAGGTCAATTCATAATCTGAAATTGACCATCAACTTGCATATACAATATGCACAACTTAATGGATCCATAATCAACTTATAATTCCACAAACAACTCAACTAGCACAAGGCTAGAGGATCTTTACAATTCAACACAACTAGCACATGGCCATCATAATATGTAACCGTGTACACAACTAAATCAAATGAATCCTCTTACAAGGATGTAATCCGGATTCCTAATCCCACTTTACCCGTTTAACCCCCATAACACTCACCTTGATCGTTTAGGAATTGATAACTCGCCAAGTGAGGATCACCACTTCTTTTAGCACCTATCAAGCATCACATAACAAATTAACACATAATAAGAATGCAACACATCTCATATGACTATACTCATCACTAATTCACCACTAAACCATATATGTGCAGTTTGACTTTTAAAGTCAAACTAACCATACTTTCACCATATTAACTCATGATTCATTATAGTGTTCAATTACTTTTGACACCACTTTAGTTACAACTAAGTACATCTAAACAACACTATTAAGCTATCAATTTGGTAGGTTATCATATAAAACCCGAATTTAACTTTTCTAGGTTTGGGTATTGCAAGTTCCTATCAAATTCCACCACTAGTTGATTTCAAATCAACTACTAATAGTTAGAGAATCATATTAGCATCAATTAAGTACAATTTATAGTTTAATTCATCAATTATGATCACTCTAACCTATAATCACCACTAATTCCAACTTTTAGGTTAAACAACAAGAAAACTCACTTACCTTAGGTTAAAGACAATAGATAGAGCTCCAATCCAACCTTCTTAAGCTTAATTTGAAGATTTCCAGCTGAGTTCTCCTCCTTCCTTCTTATTTTAGAGTGTCCAGGAATTGTGTGTGTATGTATACGTACATGTGTGTGTGTATGGATATAGTGCAGATTTCTCATTTGATAATATTAAAGATTTAAAGAGTATTTTCACTTCTAACCCCTTAGTCTCATTCTCCTAACATTATACCCCATAACTTAACACCAAGGAGACTTAACTCTTTCACAATTAATAATACTAATACATATAACTTATTCAATTTATAAAATAAAACACATATATATGTATTATTAAATTACCATGACTTTTGGAGTGTTACAAATAATAATAATCATTAAAGTGTGATATTGTCATATGTTATTTAACAAAGTATATTTTTAATAATAATGTGCATGTAACTTTGACATTATTCTGCTAGATTAAATTTCAAATTAATAAATTTCAATCAACTAAATAATAATTAATTTTGATAATATCAAATACCAAGTATATATTACATAGTTATTATTATTTGAAATTTGAAACTTTTAAATATAAAAAGTTAAACTCTTAACTTTTAAAAATAATCTAAACCTTTTAACATAATATTGTTTATGTTCCATCTTAATCTGCTATTATTGGATGTAGACAAATGTTCCAAACAACAAGGACTTGATGTTAAAAATAACAATTTACATTTGACATATTGTGATGTTATTTAAAGTATAAGGATTATAAATAAAAATAGAAGGACCAAAATTGTTATTTACATAAACTTTTGGGCATGCCTTTAAATATTGAAAATAGAGCCACGCAATGATATGCACTATTGGATCAAAATGGATGGAACCATATTAAGAGTTCAAATTGTTCCATAATATCATCTTTCATATATTTGTATAGAATAAAAGATAGATCGATACAGATAGATTTAATTTATTTCAATTAATTAGTCAATTGTTATATGTTATCGTTTTTTATATAATTATATAGAAGATGGATAGATAGGTATAAATAAATAGATTTAATTTATTTCAATTAATTAAATTATTTATATGTAATAATTGCCAATTCTTTATTTTAGTCAATTATAAAATGTGTAATGATATGCACTAGATAAGTGACAAATTTTATTAGTTAGCAATATTTACATTGCACTTTTCTAAAATTATATATATTTATTTGATGAACAACTAAATTTTGTGAGAGAATGAATAGATGGAATTTAATTTTAAACATGAAGCAAAGTTTAAGTTTAATTTTTGACAAAGATAAAATTCTGACAAAAGTTTATCAAAACTTTTAAAATTAAATTAACATCTATGCCCTGAAAATATTTTAATTCGCGTTTATGTTTATGGTATATATTAAATATACTATAGGAAAGAGTTAATGATGTTATCAAAAATTCAATTAATTATTAAAATTAATTGATTTTATTAAATTAATTAAAATTAAAGACATGATAATATCATAGATCATTATTTAAAATCACTTAGGTTTAACTAAATATTTTGGAAATTAATTTTAGATTACTCTTAGAAAGTTATAATTCTATATAAATATTCATTCAATAAACATTTTTATAAATCCTAATTATCATGTGATAGGGAGCACAAGATTTCATAATAGTCTAATTAAAATTTACTACATACAATTTTGTAAAGGAAAAATGTCATGCAATCTTGACAACTTTTTGTTCAATCATGGTTATTATTGGTACTGGTAATTAAGTAATAGTATCATTTTTAATATATTTTATACATTGCTAATACTATTATTAAAAAGTTACATATGAAACAATTGAAAGCCTTTTTTTCATGAAAATATTGAATTTAATTTTTATAATGAAATACAATAACACGTAAAATAACACAACCACAAAAACAAATTTTAGTTTTATACATAATATTACCTGAAATAAAAGAACATTTCTCAATGATAAAAAGTTACTGAAAAAATCTTAACATGTTCTACATAACTATAATCAAAAAACTAAATAAAATTAACTTACAAACTGCATTAGGAGATTTGAATTAAAATTTTACAATAATACAATATTAATGATTACTCTTATACGCTAAAAGTATATTTATTTGGGGGCGTATGTGTAAATACGGGTATAGAGCTAGTAAATTTACAAACTAGTACCCACATTGATAAATTTGTAACTTTATGTTGTCGTTTTGTTATTTCTGAAAACGAATTAATATTACGGGAAAGGAATTAATTATGGTGAAATAAGTTATTACTTGTCATTACAAAACAAAAAAGTATAATGTTTGTAATTTTTAATTACTTGTATTTTAGAATAATAGGATTCCTTGGAGATTATAATGAAGTAGTGCTAAACGACTCAACTAGATTTTTGGATTATGAATATGATATCATTTGTTTTTAATATTGACTTTCAATTGTTATATTTACGTTGTATTTTCGAGTTTTTTTATAATGAAAATGAAAGGATATCAACGAAAAAATTAATAAAAAACTTATTATCAAGTTTTTTATAGAAAGAAAGTAATGAAAAGAAAAGGAAATGAAATGAATTTTTAGTTATTAATATTATTTTTTTAAATTTTGAGGTGATTGTGAATGAAACAATACATCTAACTATTTTCATTATCTTTCTTCTACTTTTCTTCCGACTCGAAAATATATGTGAATTATTTTATATTACATTATATTTCATAATTTTCTTTTATTTTATTTTCCATCCCATTCTTTTTCATTTTAAAAAACTGAAAAACACAATGTTTAAGTATTTCGTAACTTTAGTTATAGAAAGTAAGTTTTAAATATTATGTAATACAAAAAAGTATTAATGGTCATTCTACTCTTTCTGATGAGACTTTCTTCTTGACTACTTATATTATATATATATATATATTAGTATAGTCTCAATCTTTATCAGATTTTTCATCTAAAAAATATCATTCGTATGAACTTTGTAATAGTTAATCACTTTATTTTTTATCGATTTTGAAAATCTTTCTGTCACATTGCGCGAATAATTTACTAGTATAAACTAATGCACGTTATATTTATGTACTAAGATATAAAACATTTCTAAATACTTTACATTAGATATTGTTAGTACTATTTTAGTATCTTATGTCGTCGCATTATCTCTATTTTGCATTCAAAATCTTCGACCTTTTTACTATAAAATAAAATTAACATTATTAACATAAAATGATTACGAGATAAATTCTTAATGAGTGTATAAATCGTGCCCTTTTGAGATTTATCGTATTGGTAAACACTGTAAGTGTTTTCCTTGATTAAAAAAGGTATTACAAAAACCATTTATTATAAGAATAAATAAATAAATGGGATATACGATTTTCAACATCCTAACACTCTATATGTGTGTAGCAAATAATTATATTGATCTACAATTACCTTCACCGTGTTTTGCATCACTAGTTATGATTTTCGTTTACATAGAGTCGAAACAAGCCGTCTTAAATATGAAATTAACTAACTTTTATGATTAGTCGGTTTCTTATATATTGTATTGTTATTGTTATGTTATTGTTATTGTTATGTTACTTATATGTTGTACGTATTGAATATTACTATGAGATTGACTCGAAACCATCATTGTTATGGGATTTTTTAAATATGATTTTAATTGTATACTTACGTAATAAAAAAAGATAAACATATATTAAGCTAGTAAGAGTTAAAAATTATTGTTGGACCACGTGATTCTCCAAATTTATTAATTTTTAAATAAATAAAAGAATATTAATTCTTCATTTGTTACACATTAAAAATATAAATTAATATACTATGTATCATTAAATAAACGAGTAATTAGGTTAGATGATACTTTTTTATATTACAATGATAAATTTCTATAATCTTCAAAATGTATTGTCATAAGTAATTGTTATATTTTAATTTGAATGATTATTTAAATTATTTAAACTAAATTAAATTTTTTAATCAAAAAATTTAATAGCTTGTCATATAGAGTTATTATCTACATGACAAATTCTGAAGCAACTTTCTATACTTCTTTAATATAAATATAGATAAATAGATATAGATTTATATATTATTCTATAACATGTACCCTTTTCGACTATTGTACATTAAATACTAGTTGTACAATTTCACATGACCTATCTAACTTTATATTTTACGTATAAGAAAGATATTTACAACTTTTACAAAATAAAAAATACACTTATATGCCGATTTAATCTTGTACTTTTGCGATTTATCATATCATTAGTATTGTAATTGTATTAGCCTAAGCCTATTAATGTGGTGTGTGTTTTCCTTGATTGAATACTATAACGAATCTCATTAATTTACGAGTATGGAGACAAACATTTTCAATATACGGCTAATGGTATTGATTACAATATTACCTTCATGGTGTTTCATAAATCATAAACGCAATGACATACGCAGTACATATCTATTGTTCCTTGCATTTTAGGTCTAATCCTTTATTAATTAACAAAAGACTAGTTGAAACATCACTTAAAAATCACGATCTATGCAATTACAATATTATCCCTCACTGGACTACAAATTAAAATACATATTTAGTTTTGGCAAAAACTTATCATTTGGCGGGTCATTTTGGCGCTCTAACTTTGGACCAAACTTGCAAGATGGAGGGAAAACAGAAATGAATTAGAAAAGAAAACCCAAAGTCAAAGTCTCAAAGGGCAGTATGGACAATCCACATTATAGTTTACAGTTTTGTGCTTTGACAATATCTACCAAAGAGTTGAGCTCCATCTTCTTGGGGGTTATCTTACAAGTATAAATTCTTTATACATATTTAGACAAAGTATGATAAGAAAAATAATTCGAGTATAGTAAAAAGATGTAATCTATCTAGTTTTTCTTTTTTTCTTTTCAAACGGCCAATATATTAAAAACAAAGCGAGACCGTGTGAAACAACTACAAAACAACGATTATTGAATCTCCAAGGGAGTGAAACTGAGAGGAAATCGTAAGCTTAAAGAACAAACAAAACCACCTGAAAATAAAGCAACCTAAACTAGACAACAACACTTAAATCAACAATATTTCCTATAGGATTCACGATCCATTGATCCAAACAATAACGCACCCTGCTACTTCAGATATATGTAATCTATCTAGTTAAGTAGTTAACTATATCTAGATATGTTATATTTTAAGGATGCATGCGTTGAATCTTGAGGTTTGGTTTATGCTATTTGTATGGTTAGCTAGACTCTTATTAATTATAATATTTTTAAAGGTTTTTTTGTGTAACTTAATAAACGTATGACGTCATGCTTAGTTTAAATTCAGAGGTAATTAAAAACTACTATTTGTAAGTTATTATTAACTTATTTGGAGGATGCGGACACGAGCCAAGAAAAGTTTATAATGGGTAAAAAGGATACAAATATCAAAAGCAATACTACGCCTGTAACATTGTTTCAACATCCAAATCACAGGCCCGCCTATCATACATCTAAGTCTCAGACGTGATTGAAAGTTGAAACATCGACCACATGAAGAAGTAAACATCGAAGATACCACTAGGCAAAGACCGGTCGTGCATCCATAAGTTTAGGAATCCCCTATAAGTTTTTGTAGTTATAAAACACTTGTATATGTTGATATCGAAAATGTATATAGATGGATATAATGATGAATATAACGATAGCTACTACAAAAACATGTGTTTGATTTCTTATAAGTGAACGTACAATCCATCAAACAGAAGTGTCGAACACTAGTCCCAAAACACCATCTTATGATACGTGGCATCACAGTATAACCTTAACCTTTGATATTAAAGCAACAGAACTTACAAATCATGTTTGATTCGTGAACCAACATGAAACTTTAACGAATTACAACTATGACAATATCCAATTTAAAATATAAAACTCAAACGATCTACGACTATCTATCCCACCCCTATTTAGAATATTTTTACTTGGGCCGTTACTATAAAATAAGATGGCATTATATTTTAGTCCATAGCCCGAAAACACTATCCCCAAGTTTTAGAGCATGAGGCCCGCTTTAGGTGAGTTCCAAAAGCCCATTAGCTACCCAAAGTCCAAACGATCGATTACACTTTTAGAGTTGTAAAACATTTATTTATTTTATTATTATTATTTTTTTAAAATAGAAGGGGCAAAAAGCAATATAATTCATTGAATTGTAATTTTTGAATAGAGATCGGTTCAAACCAATTAGAAAAAAGGTTAGATAAAATACTCATATATCATATCATATCATATCTTATTACAACTCAACTCATGTGTGTTATAAATATGATGATTATATTTGTTTAACATGATATGAGGATTTTCAAAGGGATATTACGAATGTACTTTTTATATGTGTATACGAAAAAATGTGTTTGTGAGAAGGAGGGATGCTTACATTGATACCCTTTTTGAAACGTGTTATCCAATACTCATTTTCTTAAGTAAATGAACATTTTAACCACATTTAAATAACCAACTTATTTATATTAATTGTTACTTTTTTTTTCGTAAAACATTTACCAAGTGGGACTCTCCGAACATAAAAGTGATAATCGTAATTAGGTAGATATAAAATATACCTAATTCACTTAGGATAATAGTTTTAGATTATAAAGAAATATATTATGATGATATTTGGATTTAGCCTTTTATTTGGTATCCTTGTAAACAAAATACTCGTTCTTTTCGTCGTATATAACTCATCACAAGTAACATAAAACACATCTAAAACGACACATATTTTGCCATTTCTTCCTATATTTGTCCAAAAATCGCCATCATTCATCATGAACTATAAACAATACGGCTACCACCGGAAACCTTACCCACCGTGTTGATACAAGTTTTATTCAGTCCAAACAGGAGAATAAGATAAAATTGTGATACAAAAATAGGGAAATATTAAATTACTTGCAAGCTTCATTATTCCAATTTCTCCTACCTCCTACTAAAATAAGAATAGATAATTAGTCACACTTTTCATATTATTATACAAAGGTTTAAAGTATAAACTTCAAGGGTGAACCAATAACCAAATCATCAAAATCAAAATACGAAGGGTGTTGGAGAGAATGCTGGGAGTGCCATTGGATAAGCTGGTTTCCTGCAATGGCCACAAAATAAATAAATAAATGTGATGAATTAAAAAAAAAAACTTTTTCAGATGACCCAAAAAAAAAAAAAAAGGGAAAAAAAAATCTCCGAATATATCAAAACTTGTAAAAAAAAAACACAAACGAGCTTCTGATCCGAATCTCGAACTTGTATCGTGATTTAGCAAAAAAATTTTGCAGTTTCAGAATCGAAATGGTGTTGTCTTGCAAACTTGCTATCGATCATTCGATTGTTCTTAAGAAAATAATAATAAAATTCTGTGACTTTATATTACAATCTAATTCACTTGGCATGAAGTCACTACATAACATATAAAAACACACTTTCACATTTTTTTCATTAAAAATTAGTTTATTTACTCCGCGATTATGCGAAATTATACATAAAACTTTAAGTAATTGAGTCATTTATATAAAAATACTTAAAATTTTTGTTGTTTATAGATAATTAACCATTTTCAAAACCCATCAAAAAATGAAAAAAATAAAATTCTTCGAAAGTATATCATATGAGGTGTCTAATCGAAGAGAAAAAAAACGTTGATTTTTATGGTGCAATTTTTATAATTTTTCAACTAACCGTTTTTGAGATATTTAATTTTAAAGAACGTGAGAGGAAAATTAATTTTTGTCAAATGGAACTCTCTTATTGATTCCTTTATTCTGTTTTTTTTTTTTAAATTTCATTCGAACCCTATCATTCAATTAATTATTAATGACATCATCAATTTGACTAATTAAAATTAATTATGAGATCACAATTAAAAAATACATCTAAGGATTAAGATTAACTAATAGAAATTATTATGACATCATTATGATTTAAAAAAAAAATATAATAAAGAGATAACAAAAATGATATATACACCTTTTTTATGATGAAATATACACTTTTTTTTTTGAAAATTACTTTAAACAGTAATAAATACACAACCTAACACACCTAACATAATTTACCTGTAATCAGATGAACCATCTGAATCGGATCTATTTTTTCCCGCCACTTTACTTTTAACCAACCGTTTTTTCTCCGATCTTAAAGCACTCCCTGATTCACCATTCTCTCTTCGAACATCCCCGTCCTCCGCTATTGCTGTCAGCACCGGCCTCCAATACTTTGCCCCTTTACCTTGCCTCATACGCTTCCTACCACGATTAGGACTCTCGACCACAACGGACTCAACCACAGGTGTAGCACCGAAACAATAACTGAGTTCCGGAAAAAAAGACTTCATGTATACAACCAGCTCAATTGTCGATCAATGTCTTTGCAACACAGGTTTGGTTGCAAAGAGCGTATACAAAGTCAATTAATCCTCAATATGAGTTTCTTTTTTATATATTTGTTTTGTGTGGTTGTTTATAATAAATAAAAAGATTGGTATGACACGAGGCTTGCGTGACGGACGTGAAACGGACTGCTTTACCATACTTATATTTTCTATAATTACTTGTTCCAGACAAATAATTGTTAAATACAGAATAGACATGTTTAATATGATTGTAAGGTATACTACTGTTATTAGCTTTTTACGAGTTGAGTTAGAAATTGAAAAAGCGAGTTGGACTTGCACTCTTACTCATAAATGATTCTTACTCTCACGAGTTAGAAAATTAGAAAAAAATAGTGTAATGTAACACAAAAAATAAAAGGACAAAATAGAAAAAAAAATGACTATAATCTATTTTAAATTAAACTTTTATGTTGATTGTTAGTCAGACAACTTAACTATCGACTCTCACAATATTTACTTCTCTTAAGTACAAAAATCTTAAACAATTATATACGTACATGTATAAATGTATTTATCGTAAAATAGTAACTTTTACGAGTCAAGTCGAGTCACAAATTAAAAATTGAAATTGCAAATTATAAGTTGAGTCACCAAGTAACATTTATATATGAAATTACACTACTATCTTTTTATTATTTATTTATATTTATATATGTTTATTTACAATTATTTGTTTTGTTTGATTGATTTCATCTTTTTGTGAAGTTCGACTTGTTTTTATAATCATCTAAATGTTTCTTTTATCGTATTTTACGAATTTAATCATGGCATTTCATTATTCATACCCGCAGTATAGATCATTTTGTAATTTTAGTTCTTCTAAGTTCTAAGACTTTTCAGAAGTATCAAGTAAAATAACCTATAAGAAGAAAGATACTAAATCCTTTTATTTTTATCTTCTTAGAATATTTATGTTAGGTTATGTGTCATAAAACATTTATTGTTTAGGACCACGGACCATTCTCGATAACATTTGAGTCTCGGCTTTCAAGCTCTAGTACGTGACATGACCTGAAACGCAACATGTAGAAACAAAATTTGAGCTTCGATACA